>OV884011.1:186639488-186968162 GCA_930367205.1 Acanthosoma haemorrhoidale
GAGCTACCGTGGTGATAAGTTTGCTTTGTGACTTTGTGTGCATCTTGAGTGCTTACTAATTATACCTATTTTCTTATTAAGTTTATCGAACGATAAGTAAATGAAAATGATGTCTGGTGGAAGGAAACGAAAAGTAGATGCAGAGGGTCGCCAGTTTCAAGAAAAATGGACTGAAGAATTCTTCTTTATCTTGCACAATGGTAAGCCTATTTGTTTGATGTGTAATGAATCCATTTCGGTGATGAAAGAATTCAATATAAAGAGGCATTACTCAACTAAGCATCCTACGCTGCTCTCACTGACAGGACAAATAAGAAAAGACAAAATCCAGAAACTTACCGCAAATTTGGAAAAACAGCAGCAAATATTTCATAGACAAAGAACACAACTTGATAATGTTGTGAAAGCTAGTTTTATAGTTAGTTCAAAATTGGCAAAGTCATTGAAACCATTTGCCGAAGGAGAATTTATCAAGGAGTGTATGTCAGAAGTTTGCAGTGTTTTGTGTCCTGAAAAGAAAAATGAATTTGAAAAAATTAGTTTGTCAAGACGAACCGTTGTACGACGTATAGAAATGATGGCTAATGATATAAAAACAACATTGACTGGCCGTATGACTGGTATTGAATCATTTTCCATAGCATTAGACGAGAGCACCGATTTGTCTGACATAGCTCAACTGGCTATATTTATTCGAGGTGTTGATAAAGAATTCACTATTACTGAGGAATTGCTTGCTTTACAGCCGCTAAAAGGAACCACTACAGGAGAGGACATTTTTAATGAAGTTCAAAAGGTATTCACAAGTTTTGGCTTGCCATGGTCGAAATTAGTTGGAGTATGCACAGATGGTGCACCTTATATGGTCGGCTTACGTAAAGGTTTCATCGGAATTTTGAATGAAAAAGCAACTGAATTAAATGTGCAAAAAGATGGTTTGATAGTCCTTCATTGCATTATCCACCAACAGAACTTGTGTTCTAAGTCCATTCGACTCCAGAATGTTATGAATGTGGTAGTAAAAACCATCAATTTTATTCGATCCCGAGGGCTTAACCATCGTCAGTTCAAGGCGTTTTTGGATGAAATATCAGCCGAGTATGACGACGTAACATATTATTGTGAAGTCAGATGGCTAAGCAAAGGGAAAATGCTGAAACGGTTTTACGAGCTTAGAAATGAGATAGCAGAATTTATGCAAATAAAAGATAAACCACTATCTGAATTGAGTGACGCAAAATGGATATGTGACTTAGCATTTCTTGTCGACCTTACAGGCCATTTGAATGATTTAAATTTGAAACTTCAAAAACAAGGACAGTTAGTAAATGATTTGTACAGCCATTTGAAAGCGTTTCAGAACAAAATCCGCTTGTGGGAGGCACATATGCTGTCTGGTAACAGTTACCATTTCACCACGCTCTCTGCGTATGAAAATATTGCTTACGCTCAATATGCTGAAGAACTCAAGTTACTGTCGGAGCAATTTTCGATCAGATTTAGCGATTTCAAACACATGGAAGACTGTTTCAATTTATTTGCTACTCCAACAAAAAGTAATGTACAAAATGCTCCAATACACTTGCAAATGGAGTTGATCGAGATTCAAGAAAACTCACTCCTAAAATCTAAATTTGAAGACGTGGAGTTGTGCGATTTCTACAAAAAATACCTCGAAGAAGACCATTTTCCGCAGCTTAGAAAATTTGCAAGAAGATTGATTTGTGCGTTTGGCAGTACTTATAAATGCGAACAGTTCTTTTCATTGATGAAAGTTAATAAATCAAAACATCGTACAAGGCTGACTGACGATAATTTGGAAAATTCTTTACGTCTTTGTACCAGTGGAATTAATCCAAACATCGATGAATTAGTTTCCCAAATTCAAGCTCAAGTGTCTCATTGATTTCGGTGTCGCTATTTAACTTTCGTAGTTTGTAACAATTCTAAATTTAACGATTTAATTTAATGCTGTAGGTACCTATTTTTTCATTTCATTTTGTTATTTTAATAAATTGTGTTGTAATAACATTGTCGTATTATTTCATGGCTGACTGATATCTATCGCTAAAAATTATGAACACTACTTTAAAATGCACTACTTTTAAACGCGGCCCGCGAACGTATTTGCACACTAAAGTTTGGCCCATAACATGTCAAAGGTTGCCCATACCTGCCATAGTCCAACAGTGTGAGGATTCGGGTGTCCGTATAATTTCTGATGGAATTGGCATAATGTAGGAGGTTTGATTAAAAAGTAACGAGAATTTTTGTTTATCTTAAATTTTTTTTATTTATAAAGTAATATACTTTATTGGCCCTACGACCTTCTGGTAGGAACTCATAATGCACCACGCCATCGAAATCGAAATTATAAAATTCTCGTTACCTTTTGATCGAACCTCGTTTTACCTAGTTGAGTTTTTGTTGTTTGTTTATCTTATGGGATAGGTCATGTTTGTCTCCTAAGAATGCTGTGTTCTTCCCAGATGTTTTTTCATTTTTTTGTACCAAAATTGTTCAGTGATGAATAGTCAATTTCGGCAGAAATTTTGGTAGCAGATGTCTGTAAATGGCAATTATTCGTATGTATTCGCAGGGAAAAGATCGTGTGTTGGAGTCAGCAGCCTGTTTAAGATCTGACAATTCTGTTGGAAGGTATTTCCCACCTGAGTATCGCCGACTAGCCCGAACTTTGGCGACTCTAGCCGAACGCAGCCGAGCGGTGAGGGTGACCCTGGCGCGCAGGCGCCGCTCCCAGTACCCTTCAGCTCTCAGAGTCCGCTCAATCGTCGACAATTCCGGTCCATATATTGTCGCTTTTTTCGTTTGTTTTGTTTTTGTTGTTCTTTTTTTTTTTCGTCGTTTCCTTTTACTTTTGCCGAATCAGTCTTCCGTCGTGTGCGCGGTCTAGTTGTTTACGAGTGATTCGTGACCGTCGTACAATCGCATCTACAAGACCAGTCGCATCGCTGTTGCCAGGAGTCTGGCAGAGTGTCTGAAGCGTCTTCAACGGTAAGTCTCAATCATATATATGTGTATATTTACCAAGTAATACATATATATAAATATATATGATCTATCAAAACACTTGTGTAGCCGTTCACGGAACGATATTGAGCTTTTAATACCTCGCTAATTCGCCGGTACTTAAGCCTTATCAACTGTCATATTATGTTTTTATAACTTCCTCTATTTTTGGATTATTTTTTGTTGTCTCTATGGCAAAGTACACAGATAGATATAACTCCATTTTCCAATATTTGTTAACAGTGAGTCATAAGTTAAAAGCTACTGACAAAATTGTTCAGTTCGTCTTACTATATACTGCAAAGACATGAAAAATATAACTATATCAATAAAAACTCGATTAAGTTTTTGATGTTTTATTCATGATAAAACATGAAATTTTATCCCCCGTATGATGTTAAATATAAAACATCATGAAGGTTAATTAATTAATATTCTTCTGTTTGTATCCAACGAGGTATTAAATTATATATCTGAAGGTCCTGATTAATAACATACAATATAATGTATGGTTCGAATGGATTTTAATTATAAAAATTCATTTTGAAGTCTTAAAAATAACCTTAAAATTGCATTGCGCGATGCAGACCTCCCCCTCCTCCTCAGCACCATGAAATTTATTCGAAAAACGCAATCAATATAACTTTTCAATTAACGTCCCCATCCCTGTACTGTGAGTTATATTGAATACCATTGAATTTCTTGTTTAAAGGAACAATTTAACGTATATCTAGTTTGGTTTGTAAGTATGAAGAAAAACAATTTTTTGTTATAAATGCAAGATAATGTTGTTTTCATTGACTGAAATGGTTATACAAATTTTGATATAATTCATTTCAATTATCAATAATAGTTACAAGAAACACTCTCTTCTGTTTCCTTTATGGATTCTTTAAAAAAAAATACCGTTTAATTATTAGGTATTTTTTATTGTATGAAAGAGAACAATAAAATGAAAAGAAATAAAAACAGAAGGAAGATACATTATCAAAAAAAAAAAAATCATTTAAGAAACTTTATCTGAGCGTGCCAACTACACATAGAGTAATACATATAGTTACAACTATTCGAAATGGAAAATACTTAAGTTTTCGCTGGTTTGTCTGTCCGTTGTTGCGATGAGACGAAGTCGCCTGTTTGACCTACATTGAGGAAATTTCGCAGGGTGGCCCCCCACTCAGTGGGCAAGAGCATCCACTTAATAATTATCAATACAGCTTTAGGAGTTGATATTCTTCTTTGTACAGAAATTCTTTCTGAGAGTCCAACAGATGACTTAAGGACTGCAAAAATAACGATCGCCCCAATAAAAAAAAGACTTTTTTTTTTCATCGTTTATGTATTTTTAGAAACATACCTTACATGAACAACATGAAAACAAAAGAACAATGCCTTGAGATACATTAGGGACTCCATCTTTAATATTTATTACACGATGGTGAAAAAAACTTTATCATGTTTTTGAATGAGTTAGGAGGACTGAAATATTGATGAGAAAACATTGTTGAAAATAAAGTTTACTATTTGTAATGACAAAAAGAATGTAGCCCTTTTAAAGATGATTTAGTTTCAGTAGAAACAAAACAAAAAGGAAGTTGTGTGTGGGTAGTTGTTGAATTGATATTAATATGTAAGAGCAGGGAGGTTTCACTTACAGAGATCTATAGACTAAACATATACTAATATAAATATAAACTAAGTATGTTTGTTTGCTATAAAATATAGGAAATAAACTAGCTTATATAATACCAAAGGTTATGTTGTAATTAAAGTGGGGGTAACTATAACTGATATCCCAACAGCTACAGGAATAAAGTCACAATGTAAAGTACTTTGGAGCGTAATTTAAAAAAAAAAATTGTAAATGTATTACAAATATATAAAACAACTTTATTATGATGAAATTACAATCTGCCTTAATACTTTATAGCCAATAAATAATTGAGATAAATGTTTTCATTCATACCATATTTACAATTCATCATTCACTCGCACATTCATACAATATTTACAAACAGCCCAGGGGCCCCCCAAGTCCACATGGTTGTTGCCTCCCTCGCATGCGAAAGAGGAAGCGGAGTCTTGGGAAGTCCCCCCACGCTCCCCCACCAGCCACTCCACCGAATAGGAGCGAGGCTGACGAAGAGCGCGAGAGCCACATACGCTCAGGACTTGATTGGAGAAACTGGCCTTTGCCAGGACTCCCACTGTTGCGCATTTATAGCAGGTCACGAGGCCAGTGCCGTTTCAGTCTCCGAGGAGGATTATAGGGATGAGTGGAGCAGTGCAATGACTGTGCTACGGGATTAGGGTGGTTGGATAGGTTACTATGGAATTTCATGAATTTGGAAGGGATGAGTTCAAGAATGTAGGGTATATTAAGATCGTTATGAAGGGTTTAGTTGCTGACGTAATAGGGGGCATTTACTATTGTTCTCAGGACTTTTGATTAAAGGGATTGCATGCGCTTGATGTTCGACTTTTTTGCTGTCCGCCATAGCTCTATTCCGTATGTCCAAATTGGCTTAAGTATAACTTTGTAAATAAGTAGTTTATTTTCTATTGAGAGATGGGATGTCCTTTGAAGTAGTCTGTACAGTTGTCCAAAGCGTCTGTTTAGTTCTTGTCTTTTTAGTCTCGTGTTTCCTCGTGGGTTCCACGCCATTCTTTTTGTAACTCTATAAAATAATTGGCTGATATTGAGATCTGAGTAAATAACTTCAGAAATCTTAAAACTTATTTCATGATTAATTTATTTTCACGTATCTACACCGAATGGAATGTACCTTTAAAATTTGCAATATATTGTATGAATTGTTACCACCGCTTTCGTACGGCAGACATACCGACAAGGCAGCGGGTCAAGAACGCTGTTGGCAAAAAATTAAATGGTCTCGATTGAATATATTTCTATGCAGTTTCCCTGGTCAGTTACGCAACTGCGACTTAGGCCGTTCCAATTTTAGAAGTCGTCATTCCAGTTGTGTAGCGCAAGTGGCATAGCAACCTAAATCTGTTGGTTTCTATGGGAACTTAATTAATGTAACTTCAAATGTTATCCAAAGAGGAAAACCTTTAATTTTTGAAATTTCGAAACGTTCAGGTTTTATCTCCTAGTCAAATTCTAAGAGGTCATGGAAGAGGGGGGGGGGCGTAGTGGTTTCTGGTTTTGAAAAACCTACAGGTAAAGGGTCATAGTTTTAGGTCATCTGCATCAATTTTAGAATATATATAACGCTGTCTTAATAACGATAACTTTGTTTGTTTAATCTCTTGTTGATGTAAAGATTGTATAGAGGTGGATTAAAAAACTTCATCTGCAAGATCGAGAGATCACGTGTCAAACGGCACTAAATCCACCATCATTGCTAATGTTGAAAATTGAATATTCTCCGTTGTTAATGTTCTTTTTTTCTATTCTTTGTCCTTATCGTGAATAAATATTGACTCGAGAGTTGTCATTTCTACGACTTTGTTTTTTTTTTAGCCAGTCATATAGAAAAATAGCATTCGTAAAAGAAAGAAACATTTGTCTCGGGTTTTAGCCCAGAAGGAAGGGAGAGGCTATACTTTATAACAGGTACATTTTATACATATTCTGTTTTCTACTAATAGTGATCTGCATTGTACAAAAGTATAATGATGTACATTATACATTTATGGACTGAATTTATTAAAAGTAATGGGGCTCACCTTATTTATCATAGACTTAAAACTAACTCACATCTAACAATAAAAACTTAAACTAAATCTTAACCTAATTTTCCCCGACAGTCTGTTGCCATCGATGTGGGAGGGGTGGCGAGGTCATAGTGTTAAACACTGGGTTTGTCAGGTGCTGCAACGAGTCAAAAAACTTGATGTGTCTCCGGTGGATGAACTCACCGGCGTTCTTTAAGCTCTCGAGAGAGAAGTGTGTCTGACAACTTTTATCATGATCCCATTCTGGAAATGTTGGAGACATTTGGCTGATTTGTCAGTCAAGTGGGTATGTAGCGGGGCACCGTACAGCTGAGCTGGCCGGAGGACACATTTATAGATCAGTTTGAGACGAGGCGGCAAGTTGGGTGAAGTTAGCAAGTGGGAAAGACCTGTGCCGTACTTTTTCTATTTTCTCACTAAAATGAGTAGCTACACAAATTAATATTACCGAATGTATATCTTTCATGTTTATATTGTCACTCTTGGTATTGACGAGAGCCTTGCTCAAGACGTTAAATTATTTTACATGGATGTAACATACATAGGTCAACCTGACTAAATGTCAAATATTAATTATGAATATGGATTAGCACTAGTTGTAAATTTAATTAATAAAACTTGTTTTGTTTCCCCATAAATATATTTTGTCTTCTTCAGTTTTTAGTTCAAATCTTTGCAACATTTACATAACGAAAATATGTAAACGGAAGTCAAACACATATTTTTTAGATTAGACGCATTGGATATTGGCATAAGATTATTTGTATTATACAGTTTCACTAATGTCAAGTACATAATATGTGTATGTTGAATCCACCCTTACATAATGATGACCCAAAGGGAAAATGTATGTCATTGGGGATATGACAGGGTTTGAAAAATGCGGTCTCCTCATGCTTATATAATGCCCGTTCCATAAAGCAAGGAGGCGGCCGGGGGGGGGGGCGCCCATTAAATTAGATTACGAGTTGAATGCGCCATTGAATTTTGTTTGTAAACTCGTATATATATATTTCTATACTACCTTTACAAGCATATCTTTAATATGTTTATTTTTGGTTATATTTATTCATATATCAAAAAACAGCCAATTACCGAGCCTCACCGGTATAGTTCACTTAAGCCCTAACGTATATTATTATTAATCAGGACGTCAAAATATTTATTTACATAATAAAAATAACATTACGCTAATGTACAGTGGATCAAGTCTAAAAACTAACATCATCGCCAATGATTATTAAGTCTTCATTGAAGTACATGTACTCGTTATAATTTAAGAAGAAATATGTTTATTCGTATTATGTTATGCCCTCTAAACCCTAAATGCTTCGGGTAATTTTGTATCTTTTTGCAGTATTTTCCAGTAGTTGATTCTCGCCGTGTTTACATTTCTCTATCAGTTTTGTGTTTATACCTTTAAAATGTTTATAATATAATTAGCTCTAGCTACGGTCTTATGGAACTTAACTATTGTAGTGTAACTTTAGCCTAACTTGTTTGGAACATTGCTGATCTCATATTGAAATAACTGCTAAGCTCGAACCTGACCCTGCTAAACTAGTGCGGGCTCTACTGACAAATTGTGAACGGGTATTGCTATCGATAAATGACAAAAGGATTTTTTTTTTTTTTTTTTAACTTCATAACTTCTTTATTGTGCTAAAATTACGATCTGCCTTGTTAGGCAGTAAGTAATTGTGATAAATGTTCTCATTTATACCATATTTACAATTCATTATTCACTCGCTCATTCATACAGTATTTACATACAGCCAAGAGACCTCCCAAATCCACATGGTTGTCACCTCCCTCGCATGCAAAAGAGGAAGCGGAGTCTTGGGAAGTTCCCCCACGCTCCTCCGTCAGCCGCGTCACCGGATACGAGCCAATGGAGGCTGACCAAGAGCGCGAGAGCCACATGCGCTCAGGACATGATTGGAGAAACTGGTCGTTGCCAGGACTCCCACTGTTACGCATTTATAGCAGGTCACGAGACCACTGCCGTTTCAGTCTCCAAAGAGGATTATAGGGATGAGTGGTGCAGTGCAATTACTGTGGTACGGGATTAGGTCGTTATATACTAAGTATAAAGTTTATTCTCTATGTCACCATAGGTCACATTTAAAACATCAACGCTAAATAAAATTCAAAGTTGTAAACAAGAGAAAAATTCTCCCTCCGCTTTAGGTGATTTATTCGTGGCTATAAATAGAAAATAACTAATACAACCAGAGTGAATAATATTATGATTGAATAATAATAACAAGTAGGATGGTAGTTTATCTAAATGGGGCTCGGACTCGGGTATCTGTATAAGCTTTAATGGAATTGTCTTTACAGAGAGTCTTGATGCAGGCATGTGTGTGTGGAATACTGAAGTATTTGTGGTATGGCCGTATTTATGACATACTCAGGTCCATTAGTGATAAGTCGAAGTAGTTTTTGTTTGAAATCTTTCTATCATTTGGTATTTAGGCTTCCATCTCGTTAAAAGACTTACATATAACCCACACACGAGGCTAAAAAGACAAGAACTGACGTTTTGGACAACTCTACAGACTACTTCGAAGGACATGCCATCTCTCAATAGAAAATAACTTACTAATCTACAATGTTTTACCTAAGCCAATCTGGACATACGGAATAGAGCTATGGGGGACAGCAAAAAAGTCAAACACTAAGCGAATCCAATCCGTTCAATAAAAAGTCCTGAGAACAATAGTAAATGCCCCTTATTACGTCAGCAACAAAACCCTTCATAACGATCTTAATATACCCTACATTCTTGAACTCATCCCTTCCAAGTTCATGAAATTCCATAGTGACCTATCCAACCAGCCTAATCCCCTAGCACAGTCATTGCACTGCACCACTCATCCCTATAATCCTCCTCGGAGACTAAGTGCCAGTGCCCGCGTGACCTGCAGTGGACAGACTATAAGAGACTATCCTGGCAATGGCCAGTTTCTCCAGTCCAGTGTTTACTTTTTTCCTGACCTTAAATACAAAAAGTCATGTTAACAACTCTTTTGAGTTGACTTTAAGTTAATTATGTAGTATCTGTAATAAGACAACTACGCAAGCAGCGCGCATAGTAAGCTGTAACATTAGCACTAAACACTAGACGTTATAATGAGATAGAATTATACATTCAGCGTGCGTTATCAGCGTGATCGTCTTGTAACAGCCGAATCGATGTCCCTACTCACAAATTGCTATGGTATCTTGTTGACTCGAACACTTCCCCCTTGAGTTCCATCGCTTTCTGTTCCCCGGGACACGTGCTGCGTCATTTGTTTACACGTTTTTCTGTGGCGTCCGCGAGGGTCACATACTTTCTCCTACTCCTTGAAACAAACAAATTCAGTTTAGAAACGACATTTTTTTGTTTTTTTTTACTGCCTAGCCGGAAGGGAGGAGGGGCTTAGATAATAGATTTTTGTCTATTCGTCTGAATGTCGTGTAATTAACGAACGATCTCGCAACAACAACGAAGACTATCGGTCTGAAGATTTATTGATAAAAATAGCTCACATTAATTGCATAATTTAAAGTAAACACTATTAATACAGGGGAGGTGATCGGGTAAATGGACAGTGTTAGGTGATGAGTGGTCTGCAGGGTTTAAATAAAAACTGATTTTACCTGAATACAGATAATGGATTACATGCGGTTTGTTTGTTCTTTAGCAGGTATTCGGTTTAAGCAGACAACTCCGGCTGTAGAGCCTGATGTCTGGACAAAGGTCTTCTCACTAGGTCTTAGGTGCTTGCTGTAGTCGGTTTTTATGTCATCTCTTCCAACACTCAAGATGAGTTAACTTAACGCACACAAATTTCCACTATACAACACAATCTGGGCATTGCTGGCGGGGCGCCAATTGACACCAAACTTTACGTTTTCCTTCTTTTGAATTCGAATTTTGAAACGATTTATACCAAGCTCTCACTTTGTTTATTTACAGAGCCTTTGCCTTATATAACTATTTCATAGTAAAAATAATACAAGCCATCTAAAATTTGACTTGTCAACTATGTAGGAATAAGTTCTCGATAGTTGAGGATACATCATAGAGACATCACAGCAAAAATGTATTCAAGAAGATACAACACTTTGGGATAGTAAACTACGTCGCTAAATGCCGGGATTGACCGGCTTTTAAATATATTTTTAATTATTAACAATTTTTTTTTAAATTTGTTGAAAAAAATGATTTCCAGTGACTTAGCACAATAAATAAGGCTTTCTAACCCAGTAGAACCAGCTCAAAAAATGCGTTACCCTTCAAAAGGTGGAATAATTTTGATTTTGAGGTATATATTGACCCCTCCCCTCTTTGAGCTTTTCCACGAATCGCTAACAGATGGCACTTTTTAAAAGCTGTCCCTCTGTAACTCCCTTACAGCGTAGTTTAGGGGAATGATATTAAATTTTAAAGACAATTTGATTGCCTTTAACTTTTATACCCATTATGTTGGAAAATTCCAAACAGTAAGAGCCCGTGAAAATTTGCAAAAAACGTTTTAAGTTAGATATGTCGTTAGTTTCACCTGAATAACTTTTATTTAATACTTTTCAGTGAAAAATGAATAATAAACAATCTTGTATGGTCTGGGGTCGTCTCCAAGGGGGGAAGACGCCCACCGCGGGCTGGGGTCGCTACGACCCGACCACTGTCCGGCGAGCGTCAAGAAAGAGTTAAATGGGTGGACCTGTGGTCTTTGACCTTTGACTGGCCTAGTCAGTGCGCAGCTTTATTCGTATTGATATCCATAAGATCTTAGAAGGTGGCCGACAGTGCACTATGTTCAGGAGAAGAGGAACAGTGTAGGTTTATAAGTTCTTTATGTGGTCTTGGAATGACCACGAAGCCACACTCAGTATCTAAGGGTAGGCAAAAACCGTCCGGATCCCAAAGGCGAGTGTGAACCGGAGAGAGGCAGACTGGACCGCTGAGGGTGGTGAAGAAGTTGGCCCAACATGTGGTGTTTAATTTCCTATTATATTCATGTTTCGATCCCAGGGTGTAGTTAGTGAGAATACTGCTAGTTATAATCACGTCCACGTCCACGAGAACTTTTCATTGTTGTCATGGTGGTTTGCTCAGTAATCATACCCGAACATATTCTCGTCCATATTTTACCGGAGGTTTAGTTAACTAAGAAGAAGGTGGGTTAGACTATCTATTTCCTATTGGTCCAAGTGGTTAACTCTACCGACCCAGAAACAAGTGGTGCACTTAGAAAAAATGCAAATATTAGCTTCCTAATAAATCATTGGACCATACATTTTTGAAAATAAGGCTGGTCAAGCAGTGACTGTTACTGGTGCTCGATATCGCGACATGATAACACAGTTCTTTGTGCCGAAATTGGATGATATAGATGTGGCCAATATGTGGTGGCAACAAGATGGTGCCACATGCCATACAGCCCATGAAACAATTCAAATACTGCATGAGACATTCCCAGGTCGTGTACTATCTCGTTTCGGTGATCACAATTGGCCCCCTAGATCGTGCGATTTAACACCTTTAGATTTATTTTTATTGGGTTATTTTAAGTCAAAGGTGTATGTCAACAAGCCCACATCCACCCATGCATTAAAAGAGGAAATTCAACCACATTTATGCCAAACGGTCATGGAAAATTTCGACAAAAGAGTGCGTATGCGCCAGCAAAGTCGTGGAGGCCATATGCCCGATGTGTTATTCCATAAATAACCCTATCCTATTTACTTTATAATTCAATAAAAATATAACAACAAAAAATACTAAAAACTGTGTTTTCTGTTTAAATCAAATCTTGCTTTAATTCAGGGACACCCTTTAGAATTATTTTGGCTTTGATTCTGATTTAATTAATATCAATTAAGTGATAAGGAGGGGGGGCTATAAATATGAAGGAACACTCCAATAAGTATGTCTTTCTTCACTACATACGCTCGTTTGTATATTAATTAAAAAAAAATCTTTAATTATAATTTAAAAAAAATGTTGAATCAATTCATCCTTGGAACAATTAGTATAATTAGATTGAATTATTAACTGATTTGTAACTATATCTGTGTACATATTTGCATGTATATTGTGTGTGATTGTGAAGGGGTGAATTGCAAATGTAGTATGAATGAGATATCTGATCGCAATTACTCAATGATCTATTGGGTTATATATTTTGAGTTATTCAAAATTATTATCTTCTTATTGAAAATAAACTTAATAATATTATTAATTTTTTTTCTTTTCTTTTGTTGCAGGGAAGACATATTGATAAAGGTCTTACTCAGAGTCCTCGTGCGTTTTGAACAATCAACGTAGCAAGTGAGTAAATTATTTATTATTATATAGAATGGGTGGTTAATCACTAAGCTATATTCATTTTAACTAACCTTTGAATTCGGATGTCAAATTTGAAATTTTAATTCTTTCAAAAGTGATGATTATTTTTTCGATTCGTTAAAGCACCAAATAATTTTTTTAATTTTAATTTTAGTGTTTAAGTCCAGTTAAATCTTCAAAAAAAAACCCTCTAAAAAAGAGAAATTCCTAAGGGCGCAATTTTGAATTTCCCCGCTTTTTAACAAAAAATATAGTGAAATTTTTCTAGTTTATTATATCCGATGATATAATTATTATATAGTATTTCTACTTTTTGCTGAGTCCGAAGGGAGAGGCTGCACTTTCATGAGCGCCAATCGTTTGTTTGTCTGTCTGCTAGTGGTTTTAGGTTAGTATACAATTACAGGACTTGAACAATTTCAGTTCCGTTTCTCCAAAGAAGCTATTTAGGATTAAAAATTTTGATTTGTTTACCCATAATTAAGTACACTAACATTTACTCTCTCATTTGAATGGAATTTCCAATACGCCTTAAACACTGAAATATAAACCTAGGTATATCCCACAAATTCAGGTGGATAATTGTCACCTTCCTGCCTATGGAGAAGGACTGCAGGATCGTTACGTAGGGGTGGGCAGTGGAGATGCGAAAGCCGCATACGCTCAGGATAAGATAAGAGAAATCTTAGCGGTTCCTGAATTCCTGATGACTAAATATTTACAAAAGATCACGGGGCTAATTCCGCTTCAATCTCCGAGGGGGGAGGGGGGTTGTACGCACGGGTGATGCTTAAAAGTGGTCTCGCTCGATGATTCGGATGCACAGATCATTTCTGATGGAATGTTTAGAAATTTGAGCAAATGCGAACTTCGATAGTGGGAATATTAAGGTCATTATGGAGAGTTCTATCTGTATTGAAACTTCTTTATTGTGATGAGATTACAATCTGCCTTGTTGTGTTCCATGCCCTCGTTCATACCATATTTACAATTCTTCATTCATACATTATTTACCAACATCGCAGAGGCCTCCCAAATGCACCTGTTTGAAAAACCCCTCTCTTGCGAAAGAGGATGTGGATTCTTGGGAAGTCCCCCACGCTCCTCCGTCAGCCGCGTCACCGGTTACGAGCTCGTGGAGGCTGACCAAGAGTGCGAGAGCCACAGACGCTCAGTACATGGTTGGAGATACTAGCCATTGCCAGGACTCCCACTGTCACGTATTTATAGCAGATCACGAGGCTACTGCCGCTTTAGTCTCGGAGGATTATAGGGATGTGTGGTGCAGTGTAATGACTGTCCAAGAGGATTTGATGGAATTTCATGAGTTTGGAAGGGATGAGTTCATGAATGTAGGGTATATTAAGATCGTTATGAAGGGTTTTGTTGCTGATGTAATAAAGGGCATTAACTATTGTTCTCAGGACTTTGATTAAAAGGATTGGATACGTTTAATGTTTGACTTTTTTGCTGTCCCCCCCATACCTCTATTCCGTATGCCCAGATTGGCTTAAGTGTAACTTTGTAGATTAGTAATTAATTTTTTTTTTAGAGATTAGATGTCCTTCAAAATATTCTGTAGAGTTGTCCAAAGCGTCTGTTTAGTTCTTGCCTTTTTAACCTTGTCTGTGGGTTCCATATCAGCCAGGTTCCATTTGACTTTTAATTAAGTGATATCTCTGAAATGATTCAGACAGTAATAAGTGAGCAGATAAAAATGGGGAACCGGACTAATGGTATTTTTACAATAAAGGGGAGACCGTTTTAATTAAAAGTGGCCTAGCAAAAAGTTCTGATCCGGGAACTTCTAGAGGTCGTTCGAACTCGCAATTGACGTAATAATAGCGGGGGGGGGATTGGAAATTTTTCTCATCAAGCTTATTTTAAGCTGGCCCAGTATACTCTATAGCGGGTCGTTAGATTTTCGCCTGTGATTATATAGTTTGGCCTTATTAAAAATAACGGTTTCGCTAAGTGTTGCCACTTATGGGGAAATATATCGAACACGTTACTCTTCTCTGCGTCTTTAAGGAAAATATTCGGGCCGCTACTCGGGGGTTCGGCTCCGAGGGCTTGGGGGGGGGGAGATTTGGGGCTTAGTATGAAGACACAATACGTAAACATCTATATCCTTTGTTTCCGGTTGTGGGAAGATATGGTTGAATAACAATTCCTCCCCCACTCGACAATAGCTACATTCTGGAGAGGCAGACGAATAATCATTTGATTACACCCTCCCTTCCTGTGAAGAATTCTACAAATCTTTAGTCGAAAGAAAATATAATCTGTTCTAATAGGCGTAACTGTAATATATGGTATCATTCATACCATAACTGTAATATATGGTATCATTCATACCATAACTGTAATATATGGTATCATTCATACCATAACTGTAATATATGGTATCATTCATACCATAACTGTAATATATGGTATCATTTATACCATAACTGTAATATATGGTATCATTCATACCATAACTGTAATATATGGTATCATTTATACCATAACTGTAATATATGGTATCATTCATACCATAACTGTATTTGGTTTGGATCTAAGAAAGGGAAAAACAAATGTTATCGCGACATTGGTAAGGCGGAGTAATGCCATGCACTGGTTTCAACGAAAAGGCCAAATTTCAAATAGCGTTCGTTACTGGTTATTACAAACATAACAAAATGTTTATCAAAAAGTGTTTAAAGAATTTCTTTTTCCTTCTATTACATTATTATTAGCAGCAGTGATAATGTTTCAACAAGATAACGCACCGATAAACACAGCCGGCACTTAGTCCCGTACCTTACATCCCATTGAAAACTTGTGGGAAATCATGGCTGTTGTACCAACTTCTTCACCACGAATAAATAGAAGTTCCCCTCTTCTCGTACCAGAAAACACTCTGGGAAGTAGTGGGATTCTCTCTCTTCGTCTCGCTAAAACTAGCACCTCCTTGGAAGAGATCACTTCCATGCGGATGGCGATCTGTAGGGCCTACAAACTTTTCCAGTCTGCCTTTCTCCGGTTCACACTCGCCTTTGGGATCCGGACGGTTTTCACCTACCCTTAGATACCGAGCGTTAATTCGTGGTCATTCCAAGACCACTTAAAATACTCTGTTCCTCTTCTCCTGAACGTAGTGCACTGTCGGGGCAAACCTTCTAAGATCTTATGGAGTCAGATCTATACGAATAAAGCTGCCCACCTACTAGGCCACCAGCAAGGTCCAAGACCACAGGTTTACCCATTTTATCTCTCTTTTGACGCTCGCCGGACAACGTCATGGTTGTAGAGACCCTAGCCCGCGGTGGATGTCCTCCCTCCGACAATATCTATGGACGTTTATGACCTTCATTGATCCAAGAAATCCCAATATCAAGAAACTTAAAGAACACAAACTTGTGAAAACATACCAGAGAGCACTTAACTTGGTACAACAAGTATTCTCAAGAAGGCTGTTGGAGGTAATTAAAAAACGCCGCGGAAGTTCTCATTATTAAAAGGAACTCACACTTTAAAGAGTCAACAACAATTTGAGTTTATACTTTTTTCTATTCTGTTCACATTCTATCTAATGAAGATAGTGTAATTTGACTTGTAATAATAAAATTGTCACAAATCTTCCTTACCTTTTTATAAAAGGCAATATGTTTTGTTTATTGAATTCCGAAATGAAAGCTTAAAAAAGTTCTTTTGTCTTGAGTTTATACTTTTTCAAAGAACTGTACAATATAGACATATGTATCATACAAAGCCGAGGAATCCTACAAAATCACAATGACTTGTTCAGTTAAAGTTGCTAACACGATGTTAACTGCGCGTCGAGATCTGTAATTTGTTATTCTACTCAAAATTACAAAAATATATTTATTTTTTAATGCCTAGTAATCGATTACCAGCTCGTGTCAAATGGGAATGGATGTTTTTTTTTGCACGCCCCAGGATCGTATATGATCTTTATCAAAAATTCTATGTCTCTTGTACAGAGGCTTCACAATAACCAGAACAGATAATAAAGGTTTCTGGTTTTTCAAAAGCCGAAAAAAATTGTAATTTCAAAAACGATTACAACAGCCCAAAGTCAATTAAACGAGACCGTTTTAGGAAGTGAGTCAGGAGATGGAGAGGCAATTTGAATTTCAATCATAGAAAAATTTACATATATTTGTTTTTTTTTTGGTGGGAGGATTTGAATTGGAAACTTTGAAAAGTACTGTTGCTGGTGAGTTTTTTGAGTTCAATCTCGACATTTCTGTAATTCGATTGAGAAGAAACTAACTGTTTCAATTTCGTTCCTGGCGAGTGGCCGTTCAGAACCGACATACTTAGATCAACGGGCGATATATACACATTTCCATGAGCTTATGGATTTGAATGCAGCATTAATAAAATTTATTTTTCCTAAAATTAACACATTTACAACAGGAAAGATTTTAAAATACTTTCATGATACAGTTTATAATAGGCCTTGATTTGCCTTCACAAGGTGGGGGGGGGGGGGTCAAAGCGGCTTGTTTGTCCTTTAGAAGGTATCTGGCTGGGAGGAGACTCTACCCGGAAAGGTGAGTAAGGCGTCATGTTCGTCCTTTACAAAGGAACCGGAAGCAGTTACATTCCAGGGAGATACATACCTAAACAAATGCTTTCGTCGGATTTTCCGTCTTCTCTTCATTCAATTTGTTCTTGGAGAGGGTCTTATTTTCATGGTTTTTTTTTCTTCAGTTGGTACGCTTTGTTGGACTCATGGAACATTTGTTCCGTTAACTTAACGAAAAAGGCCGAACTGCAAATACTCAAAGATACATTCACTTTCCTTCTGGGGTTTTGAGGTTAGAACCAGTTTTAACCAGTGTGTCGGTTTGTTACATCACCATTTCCATAAAAAAAAACAGAAATTTTTAATTAATTACGAGCCATAAAAACAAAAAATATATCATATTGAAGATCTCACGTGCTGTTAAAAAGTCATTTTTTAGGCTTTAATTGTGCGATGCATCAGTTTTTCGGTCATATTTCCGTCGATATTTTGGACAGGTATCGATTCAGATCGATTCGAGATGTTAAAGGCTGAAAGCTTTTATAAATTTCACATTGTTAAGATAATTTTTTTCAATATCATTTCTGATGGACAGAAACAGACAGATGAGAGAATATTACTTCGGACCTGTTCGAAAGTAGAACCTCTCCCTTCGGGTTCGACAAGGCGAAGAAACAATTATCTGTGGCGATTTTAAGTGGCACGATACTGGTGTGGGGCTCCGAAGCTGGCTGGCTTCGTGACCTGGTTTTTGTCCGCTGCGCTTATGTACTAAACCAGTCCTCCTCCCCGCTCCGGTGTCTGGGTCTTTAGTTCAACATCACGCTGTCTAGCCATTGTGGGACAGCTTCTCGTTTTTGAAATTGTTTTGTATTTGTTGACAAAAAATACGTGTATGAATGAGATAAAGGAAGTAGAAAATTAGCGAGCTGAAGCGTTTGTTGGAAGAACAGGTTGAAGTTTTTATCAAGTTTATTTGTAGAAAACGTTTCAACATTCTTGAACAATATTGATGAAAACTTGACACGTCTTTTTCATCAAGAAGAACCTATCTCGCGTCAAACGATCCAACTCATACTCAGCGATGAGTCGACAGTGAAGAGGAAAATATTTTTTCGTTATACCACCGAGACAGATGTTTGATGCCTTAACGTAATTATGTGCTTCTTATAATATATAATCAGTCAAGATCTTTAATTTGATGAGATATTCAATATTTAATGATCCTTTGATGAACACTGGGGCAGTAAATGGTATTACCGAGGAAAATAACTCTAAAACTACTTAGTATTGACAATGTCTCTCAATAGAAAACAAACTACTGATCTACAAAGTTATACTTAAGCCAATCTGGACATACGGAATAGAGCTATGGGAGACAGCAAAAAAGTCGAACATTAAGTGTATCCAATCCTTTCAATCAAAAGTCCTGAGAACAATAGTAAATACCCCTTATTACGCCAACAAAAAAACCTTCATAACGATGTTAATATACCCTACATTCTTGAACTCATCCCTTCCAATGAAATTCCATAGTAACCTATCCAACCACCCTAATTCCCTAGTATAATCATTGCACTACACCACTCATCCCTATAATCCTCCTCGGAGACTGAAACGGCAGTGGCCTCTTGACCTGTTATAAATGCGTGACAGTCCTGGCAATGGCGAGTTTCTCCAATCCATGTCCTGAGGGTATGTGGCTCTCGCGCTCTTGGTCAGCCTCCGCTGGCACTTATGCGTGGGGGACTTCCCAAGACTCCACTTCCTCTTTCGCATGCTAGGAAGGTAACGACCATGTGGATTTGGGAGGACTCCGGGAAGTTTGTAAATATGGCATGAATGAGGCATGAATCACAATTACTTATTGCCCAATAAGGTAGTATGTAGTTTTATCACAATTTGTAAGAAAGTACTAACGGTTTTTTATGGAGGAGGCTCTTAGCAATGAACAGGCAGACAGGTACAGGAAACGTAATGGCCTATGATTGTTTATGTCATTCCTAAGACTGGCTGAAAGTCGTATAAATATGTACTCTCGAATCAGCATTTATTCATAACAAGAACTTAGAAGAAATGCAACTCCAATTATCCTTCTGCTTGAAGTCACAGTCGCATCTGTCACCGCGCGGATCGAGGATTCGTTCGACCCTGAGGGCTGAATGCAAATGCGGCAGAACACAATGAGGTTGCATCACCTTTGGGTTTTTTTTTCTTTTTCCGTTTGGGCCGACCTTCCGTTTCGGTTCAAGTCTAAATAAACCCATCTCACTCTTGGTTAGAGAAAACCGCCTTAAAATCGGACCAAACGTTACTACTGAATTCGATGATAGTAATAACTTTATTATGATGAAATTACACTCAGCTCTATAGGGCAATAAGTAATTGTGATAAATGATCTCATTCATACCATATTTACAATTATCATTCACTCGCTCATCCATACAGTATTTACCAACAGCCCAAATACCTCCCAAGTCCACATCGTTGTCACCAATCAGGTATGCGAAAGAGGAATCAGAGTCTTGGGAAGTCCCCCACACTCCTCTGTCAGCGCGTCACTGGATTAGAGTTAGCCTTCGCTGGGCTGACCAAGAGCGCAAAAGCCACAGACACTGAGAACATGATTGGAGAAACTGGACATTGCCAGGGCGTCACGCATTTAAAGCAGGTCACGAGGCCATTGCCGTTTTAGTCTTCGAGGAGGATTATAGTGATGAGTGGTGCAGTGTAGTGACTGTCTTAGCGAATTAGGGTGGATGGATAGGTTACTATGGAATTTTATGAACTTGGAAGGGTTGAGTTCAAGAATGTAAAGCAAAAAAAAAAAAAAAATACGGTGAATGTATTGAGTATTGTACTTACAGTATATAACCCTTATTTTCTTCAACCGAAATTGATACGGCTGGTGGCAAAAGTCACCTTTTATCATGCCTTACAAAAACTAAAGCAAAAGAAAGAGTCGAAATTATAGCTTCCGCTAAAAATATTGATTACATAGAAAAAAAACAGTTTTTCACAATACTAATATTAAAAAACATATATGATTAATGGTTTTCAGAAATATGTTTTGACTTTGAGAGTTTTACTTGTCCGAAGCAGTTTCATATTGTATTGGAATCCGGAACTTCCCGAAAATATACCATAATTTGTCCCTATTATTATACAATGAGGAGGATAATCAAGTGTTTCCCTCTCATTACTTACTATTTTAATATTGCTTTATCAGTGTAAAAATATTAACCGTCTCACATATATTTTCTTGTCTGAATCAAATTAACTATTGTAAATGTATGTATTGTCTATTGTGTATGTATGTAACTTCTTGTGAACAATAGTTTTTGTTCGGTGTTTAGATTTTTTTTTTTAATTCGCTTTATAGCAGAATGCATTTTTTCTAATTAAAATTCAAGGTTTCCGATTTATGGATGTAGTTACATAATAAAGGGTGTCCAAGAATTAACGCAAGATTTGAATTTGCCGCCATTTGTGCAGTAAAGTGCTGGCAACCCTAAAAAAAAAACAATTTGACAGCTGACAGTTAAGGGTTAGTAAAAATGGAGCGTTATACGATAGAACAACGTGTCTTTATTATTGAACATTATCTCAAAAATAATGAAAGTTTGGCGGCCGCAGTTCGAAAATTTCATACAAAATATGTTCGGAATAGTGTTTTGACTTCATCAACTGTGAAGAGATTAATTGAAAAATTTAGGGAGGCTGGATCAGTTGGAGACACTAAACCCACTGGTCGTCCAAAAACAAGCCGTTCAAATGTCAATATCCAAGCTGTGCGTGAGAGTGATGTTGAAAATCCAGGAACATCAATTCGGCGTCATAAACACAGTTCTTTGTGCCGAAATTGACGTACAGCCCATGAAACAATTCAAATGCTGTATGAGACATTTCCAGGTCGTGTACTCTCTCGTTTCGGTGATCAGAATTGGCCCCCTAGATCGTGTGATTTAACACCTTTAGATTTCTTTTTATGGGGTTATTTGAAGTCAAAGGTGTATGTCAACAAGCCCACATTTACCCGTGCATTAAAAGAGGAAATTCAACGCTGCATCAAGGAAATTCAACCACATTTATGCCAAATAGTCACGGAAAATTTCGACAAAAGAGTGCGTATGTGCCAGCAAAGTCGTGGAGGCCATTTGCCCGATGTGTTGTTCCATAAATAACCCTATCCTATTTACTTTATAATTCAATAAAAATCTAAGAACATAAATACTAAAAACTGCGTTTTCTATTTAAATCAAATCTTGCGTTAATTCTGGGACACCCTTTATAGACAGGAAATAAAATGCAAAACATTAACTATAAAATAAGAATAAAGAAATCGAATAAAAAAAAAAAACGATCTATTTTAGACAAAAGCAAGAAGTTGCTTTTACCATAAAGGTATGATGTGGTTAGCTTGAGTTTTTTTTTTTATAATATGAAAGTCTTGTGTTCAAATCCCAAGATGGAAAGGTATTTAATTTTAGTTCCATGAATAGAAGTGGGTGGGATATATACCGGATAAGATAGCGGCTAACGAGAACACACACAGAGGCGTGTAAACAGATAAGCGTTAGCATTTAGGTATGTCAGGTATCCTGGTCAACGAGGGAATTTCCGATTCGTTTATTATTACTACCTGTTCATTACAGCCTCGATTATCCGGGTATCGATTAACCCGATGTATGAAATCGTTTTGCCATGTCCGCGAGTATCAGAGAGAACATTGACTTACCAGTAAGGCTGTTATGTTATTTTTTACTTGACAATACGCTATCTCGCCCATCTGAATCCATGCTGAAACACGACTGGGAACAATAGTCGTCTACTGTCTAACAACTGATGTAACTTCGTTTTATTCTGCATGTGCATTTCCACTGTTTGTGAAGAACACTGCAACTTGCATGGAGAAAATGCCGACGAGGAAGTTGGAGAGCAGAATACAAACATGATGATGAACAGAACGCCATTGAGTTTTCTTGAGAGAGGATTTGTGATTTCAGTAATGTAGGACAATAAGGATATGGTTCAGTGGACGAAAGGTGATAAGAATGATAAGATGGTACAAACAGCTCACTGGTGACGAAATAGTTGACATTCGTTTGATTCGACTTTAGAAAAAGTGTTGACATACTCGAGGAAGTTGACCAACTTATCTTAATTGAACACATTTGAATTCACTTGAGTGTGTATTTATTTTTTCTACATGTATGTACACATGTACTATCGAGGTTGGCAAGAAAGTAATTTCGGTTTATTAGTTTACAAATTTTTTCTATACAAAAAATGAACTTTAATCAGTCAAATGTCTTCCATTCTGTTCGATGACCTTTCCCTACTTTCTGGTAACTCCCGATCCCAGAACTTCTGGATCCCGAGCCATAGAACTTCTGGTCCTTATCAACTTATTTCTGGAAATCTCAGTATTAGGTATTGCGATCAGTGATTGTATTAGCAAATCTCTAAACTGTAGGAATGTCGTTGATTTATGAAACTGTCGATAGATAAAGTAGAAATTCCAAACGCATAGGTCTAAAACGTATGTGGGCAACAGCCGGCCCGCGGGCCGGATCCGGCCCGCTGTAAGATTTGATCCGGCCCGCGAGACATTTTGAAAAACCCAATTTAAAAAAAAAAAATACACTACTTACTCATACTCATGGAATCAAGTGAGCGAGCAAGCCGAGTGGCGGTGATCATCAAAGAGTGAGGCGGCAAACATCAAAGTTCAAAGCCATTGATGTTTGCCGCCACACTGGCGGCGCAACAAAGGATTATTGCTTCGCAATTGTATTGTTCTACACTAGACGATTCTAGATCATTCCTTCATTTTGCCTATATAAGCGGGTGGATGGCCGGAACTTAGTTCAGTCCTATTCGAGCTACCGTGGTGATAAGTTTGCTTTGTGACTTTGTGTGCATCTTGAGTGCTTACTAATTATACCTATTTTCTTATTAAGTTTATCGAACGATAAGTAAATGAAAATGATGTCTGGTGGAAGGAAACGAAAAGTAGATGCAGAGGGTCGCCAGTTTCAAGAAAAATGGACTGAAGAATTCTTCTTTATCTTGCACAATGGTAAGCCTATTTGTTTGATGTGTAATGAATCCATTTCGGTGATGAAAGAATTCAATATAAAGAGGCATTACTCAACTAAGCATCCTACGCTGCTCTCACTGACAGGACAAATAAGAAAAGACAAAATCCAGAAACTTACCGCAAATTTGGAAAAACAGCAGCAAATATTTCATAGACAAAGAACACAACTTGATAATGTTGTGAAAGCTAGTTTTATAGTTAGTTCAAAATTGGCAAAGTCATTGAAACCATTTGCCGAAGGAGAATTTATCAAGGAGTGTATGTCAGAAGTTTGCAGTGTTTTGTGTCCTGAAAAGAAAAATGAATTTGAAAAAATTAGTTTGTCAAGACGAACCGTTGTACGACGTATAGAAATGATGGCTAATGATATAAAAACAACATTGACTGGCCGTATGACTGGTATTGAATCATTTTCCATAGCATTAGACGAGAGCACCGATTTGTCTGACATAGCTCAACTGGCTATATTTATTCGAGGTGTTGATAAAGAATTCACTATTACTGAGGAATTGCTTGCTTTACAGCCGCTAAAAGGAACCACTACAGGAGAGGACATTTTTAATGAAGTTCAAAAGGTATTCACAAGTTTTGGCTTGCCATGGTCGAAATTAGTTGGAGTATGCACAGATGGTGCACCTTCTATGGTCGGCTTACGTAAAGGTTTCATCGGAATTTTGAATGAAAAAGCAACTGAATTAAATGTGCAAAAAGATGGTTTGATAGTCCTTCATTGCATTATCCACCAACAGAACTTGTGTTCTAAGTCCATTCGACTCCAGAATGTTATGAATGTGGTAGTAAAAACCATCAATTTTATTCGATCCCGAGGGCTTAACCATCGTCAGTTCAAGGCGTTTTTGGATGAAATATCAGCCGAGTATGACGACGTAACATATTATTGTGAAGTCAGATGGCTAAGCAAAGGGAAAATGCTGAAACGGTTTTACGAGCTTAGAAATGAGATAGCAGAATTTATGCAAATAAAAGATAAACCACTATCTGAATTGAGTGACGCAAAATGGATATGTGACTTAGCATTTCTTGTCGACCTTACAGGCCATTTGAATGATTTAAATTTGAAACTTCAAAAACAAGGACAGTTAGTAAATGATTTGTACAGCCATTTGAAAGCGTTTCAGAACAAAATCCGCTTGTGGGAGGCACATATGCTGTCTGGTAACAGTTACCATTTCACCACGCTCTCTGCGTATGAAAATATTGCTTACGCTCAATATGCTGAAGAACTCAAGTTACTGTCGGAGCAATTTTCGATCAGATTTAGCGATTTCAAACACATGGAAGACTGTTTCAATTTATTTGCTACTCCAACAAAAAGTAATGTACAAAATGCTCCAATACACTTGCAAATGGAGTTGATCGAGATTCAAGAAAACTCACTCCTAAAATCTAAATTTGAAGACGTGGAGTTGTGCGATTTCTACAAAAAATACCTCGAAGAAGACCATTTTCCGCAGCTTAGAAAATTTGCAAGAAGATTGATTTGTGCGTTTGGCAGTACTTATAAATGCGAACAGTTCTTTTCATTGATGAAAGTTAATAAATCAAAACATCGTACAAGGCTGACTGACGATAATTTGGAAAATTCTTTACGTCTTTGTACCAGTGGAATTAATCCAAACATCGATGAATTAGTTTCCCAAATTCAAGCTCAAGTGTCTCATTGATTTCGGTGTCGCTATTTAACTTTCGTAGTTTGTAACAATTCTAAATTTAACGATTTAATTTAATGCTGTCGGTACCTATTTTTTCATTTCATTTTGTTATTTTAATAAATTGTGTTGTAATAACATTGTCGTATTATTTCATGGCTGACTGATATCTATCGCTAAAAATTATGAACACTACTTTAAAATGCACTACTTTTAAACGCGGCCCGCGAACGTATTTGCACACTAAAGTTTGGCCCATAACATGTCAAAGGTTGCCCATACCTGGTCTAAAAGATGAAAAAGAAGTTTTTTATACCATCTTATGGATTTTCGTGGTGACGAATAATAGGAAATCATTTGATCACATCAGTCAACTCCTGACATATTCAAATTGTATTCACCTATACCATTTGGTTTATTCTTTTTTTGTCCAAATTTGTTAGTAACTTCCACCATTTCCGGATGATGATTTGTTTTTATGGACAAAACGTCCCGTTTATCTCGCCATTTCGATACATAAATTTGACCTCGTCTACGCCAAATATGTTTGCACCTTTTTAACTTTTTTGATGTTACTTCTTTCGGATTACCTTTCTTGTTAGAACGAAGCGTTCCGGTTGTGTGTGTTTTATTTTAGCAGCTCTTTTGACAACTCGGTACTGTTGTACAAATTGTCCATATAGAGATTGTAGCGAGCGCCAACCATATATGTAAATTACCCTATACTCTGGTGCAACTAATGTATTGTAATTAGATGTAAAACATGCTTTTCTGGTAATAAATCATGGAGAGGTCAGAAGTCGTATAACAAGGCACAGAGGGTCGAAGGTCGACAGCAATAAAACCTGAGAGGGTAAGCCACCTGCCCCTAATAAAACGGAACCGGCAGACATTTGGTCACCTTCCGGCGGTCATAAAACCTAAGTAGGTGAGACCCTAGCAGCTATAAAACACACCCTTTTAGACCAACAGTCATAAACTTAAGGGGGATTGGCCAACATGGGCATCATAAAACATACCCCCCTTCAGCCGACTCCGCCTTCCACTAGGAAGGTGAAATTATATTTAAATCAGGAAGTTTCGCCCTCTAGAGCCACTCTTTCCCAGTCTCTTCATCTCCTCAGCCGCACTACTCGGTCGCTTTACGCCAGGGCCGCTTGGTCCTGGAAGACAGACACCTCGTCAGCCTACACTCTCTCCGCCGCACCTCTGCGCCGTCACCCAGTCTCCCAGCCTTGCAGACCCTCTGCGCCTCGCTCCTGTTACACTGCCGTGCCCCGTTCGAACTCTGAACCGGTCTTATTCTTTATGAAGCCTCTGTACCCTTTTCTTTTGAACATAGTGTATTTTCGGGACACATACCTATCATAAATGGAGTCAGATATTAAATGCCGACATGGAACAATGGTCCATGTTATAAACTACAACAATCCGCACTTGTCACCGGGGCTAGAGTGCCACTCCCCTAGTGGCAACCCGACAGAGATGATGTCCTTTACTCAAAGATGGCTGCATTAACCGTAAAACAAGACTACTTGTTTGTTTTTGATGTTTTCTGTATGTTGTCTGATTTTCCTTGATAAATTTCAACTTTTAGAACATTTCCGTCCGGCGTATTAAGTTCAAATTGTTTTATGCCATATCTTCCTTTTTTCCCTTTTATATATTGTCGGAAACTTAGCCGACCTCGAAACAACAAAAGGGATTCATCCAATGAAAGTGCTTTTGACGGTGAATATGCCGCTTGAGAATTGGCTGGAGTATGGGGTAAATTTTGTTTAATTTTTGGGCACTGCTGTCAACATGTCCAGGATAATGTCCATTGATGCATCGTAGTAGCTGTTCTAACCGGCGACCCGTCATAGTGTACCCAAATATTGGTGAATAGTAATGAGGATTATCAGTAAACAAGTGTCGATTTTTTTTATTGATTAAAATGTGCCTACATATCGCCAAAGATCGGACGGCTATAGCCGTCATTTGGGGCGACGTGTTAATTTGAATTTGCCACGCTGCTTCTACTGACCACCACTAGATGGATATAATATACCGTATAGTATAGATTAGGATTACTTTTTAAGCAATGTTTCTTTTGTTATGATTGATGTAGTTGTTGATTGAACATATTGTTGTTGGTCTTGTTGTAGGACAATGACGTGGAGCCAGTGAGGCATGAGATACCTGGATCGCACCAAAACAGGCACACTACCTTGCAGCATCGCTCCGTTACCCACGTCCCTGTTGAACAACTCAAGTAAGTGTTTTTTTATTACTGATATTAAATATCATATTTAATTTTAGATGATTGTTTATTATCAACCATATGACCTATCATCAGCATGAGTACGCCAAGGCAACTTTCCCTGTCAACGAATGATCAGACCGTTTCACACTCTGTCTACGTTTGCCCTAAGTGAAATTGTTTGAATAACTGATAGAAAATTTCATAACAGTTGGACAAAAACATTCCTAATAGTTATAATTTAAAAAGCGCATCAATAAACAGGAGAATTACGCTGTAAATAATCCAACCAATCTGCTTTTATGACTCTCTTATCTTGTTTACAACCGACCACTTTCCGACGGTGAAAAAATACTTATAATTGTCCGCTGATCATTGTTGTTAAATATTTTATTGATACATATGACATGTACAACACAGTTGCTCGTGAAGCACTATTAACTAACTATTTGGCATGAAAGTGATTTAGATTTTGCACAAGTAGATAGCGTTATGTTAGTTTCGTTATTCTCTTGTCAATGTTGAGATTTGTTAGTCGATACCTTTAGGTTGCTATAGAAACAAATTCCGTGTAATTTTCTTTACAACTGTTAGCTTACGTTTTTAACATGGAGTTCAAAAATAAGCATTTTCGACACAATTTACTTTTTTATTTTCGTAAAGGCAAGAAAGCGGCTGAGGCTCACAAAGAGGTATGTGGAGTTTATGGTGTTGATTGTTTAACAGAACGCACGTGTCAGAATTGGTTTAAAAAAGTTCGCACTGAAGATTTTTCACTGAAAGATGATGACAAAATGAAAGCCATAATTGAATCGAATCGTCATATAACTGTGTGATAGATTGCAAAACAGTTAAATGTATCACACAAAACAATTGAAAATCATATAAGACGTCTTGGACTTGTTTAGAAGCTCGAGGAAGTGTTGCTTCCAGACACAAGGGTTCACAGAGCACACATTATATTGATTGATTTAGAGAAGATTTTCGTTCATAAATCACTCACAGCAGATCACTTCAGCCTCTATGTAAAGCGACCGTCGCAGCTGATGTCACGTCTATAAATACAACGATCGCATGGCTGCTCCTATTCTTGATTTACTAACTGGAAAATCCAATGGCTATGGAGATCAAAAGTTGCCCTCGTTTAGTAATTTAACTTTCTTATAAACCTTTTTTTGGTCAATGGTTAACGCTTTCTAATCAACACAAACACCTTAATCAACGGTATTGATAATTTATATATTGTATCCGGCTGCTCTGATTAGTCAGAGTCAACACCAATCGTTCTGTTAAACAATGAACACCATAAACTTCACATATCTCTTTGGTGAGCCTCAGCCGCTTTCTTGCCTTTATGAAAATAAAAAAATAAAATGTGATGAAAATGCTTATTTTTGTATGTTAAAACTGACAGTTGTAAACAAAATTTCACGGAATATGTTCCTATAGTAACCTAAAGGTATCGACTTCTAAATCTCAAAAGGAAAAAATTCTAACATTGACAAAAGAATAACTAAACAAACATAACGCTATCTACTGGTGCAAATCGAAATCACATTCTTGCCAACCCAATAGTTGTACTCAAACACTGCAATGTAAACCGTTCATCAATGACCCGAGGATATGAAGACATTTATTGTTGAAGATAATATAATTTTAATGCATAAAGATTTCCGCCGGAAAGCACTAAGCGGTAGAGGAACGATAAACATAATCCAAACATTTTGAAATGGAACCCAAAATTATAGTACTCGGCAAAAACCTACAACACATTCAATGAGAACACCAAAAGAAGGATTTCGGATGTTGCATGTTTCCTCCTCAATTATCCTTTCTATTGTCGCATACCTTAGGTGTCGTTGACATCCACTCCGGATTTTCGTATTTCGTTATCGTATTTACGTTTTTCCTGTCTTATCTATTCTATGGGCATGTGTCATGCTTACTCATAAATAAGTCATACTGCCAGTTATGTTTCCGGGTATGATGGGACATATTATCTATTCCAAAAGAGGCAATGCACACTGTGAAAAGGTGGACATTTCATAAAGGGATGTAGACTCTGTCAAGGGTGAACATATTTTATGTAATATGACTACCTAACTTATATGTAATCCTGAACATATCTTTGGTACTATTACTAATGACTATTACTATTACTACTACTACTAACGTTAAAATGAAAACAAGTTAATACGTGTTACTTTAAAAGATGTCGCCACAGGAAACACACCATGAGGAAACAGGCAGTTTTATGTAATTGTAAATTCATAACGATCTTAATATACCATACATTCTCGAACTCATCCCTTCCAAGTTCATGAAATTCCGTAGTAACCTATCCAACCATCCTAATCCCCTAGCACAGTCATTGCACTGCACCACTCATCCCTATAATCCTCCTCGGAGACTAAAACGGCAGTGGTCTCGTTACCTGGTATAAATACGTAACAGCGAGAGCCCTGGCAATGGCCAGTATCTCCAATCATGTCCTGAGCGTATGTGGCACTCGTGTTCCTGGTCAGCCTCCGCTTTCTGTCTCACATGCGAGGGAGGTGGCAACCATGTGGATTTGGGTGGTCTCTGGGCTGTTTGTAAATACTATATGAATGAACGAGTGAATGAAAAATAGTATGAATGAGATCATTTATCCTAATTACTCATTGCCCAGTAAGACCAATTCTAATTTTATCATAATAAAGCTGTTTAATAATAAAAATGGAAATTACGAATAAACAAGACACTTTCCGAGGAATTCCATTCCACATTCGTAAACAATATGAAAGCTTTAAAGCAACAATTTATTTAAACCTGTAATTTATTGACCAAAAACAGAACCCTTGCAAGGAGATTGTAAATTTCCTGTTTGACCTAAACATGAAACTTAGGTCGGTCAGAAGTCCATTTCCAATGACCTAACAAATTGAGGGATGAATACTCCATTAAACATGATCAACTGTCGTTAATTAGTTACTTTTTAGTTTTTTTTTTTTTTTTTTCCCAGTGTTGTTGGGTATCAGACAGAAGATCTTAACGTGTTGATTCATGGTATCTCTTTGGTAGCTCTGTGGGCTTGAAACACAAACAATTGACGTAGAAACATGAAATGTATTCTGCATGGATGACTCTGAATAATTAGAGCAGCCGGATACAATATATAAATTATCAATACCGTTGATTAAGGTGTTTGTGTTGATTAGAAAGCGTTAACCATTGACCAAAAAAAGGTTTATAAGAAAGTTAAATTACTAAACGAGGGGAACTTTTGATCTCCATAGCCATTGGATTTTCCAGTTAGTAAATCAAGAACAGGACGCTTTACATAGAGGCTGAAGTGATCTGCTGTGAGTGATTTATGAACGAAAATTTTCTCTAAATCAATCAATATATTGTGTGCTCTGCGAACCACGGCTATGATATCCTTAGATTGCACCCAAGCGTTCGACTCGGTGTCTCACGGGACACTGTGTCAAATGCTCTGCGACCGGGAATGCCCGGAACAACTCTATTAAATTCTGGCTAGCTTCCTGAACAACAGATCGTTGCGGGTGCGGGTGGGTGATAGCTTCTCCGAAGCTGTGTCACTGACCTGTGGAGTACCCCAAGGAGCCGTCTTATCCCCTGTACTATTCAACGTATACACGTTTGAGATTGTCGGAGCCCGTTACAAAAATACCATAGTTACTGCTTTCTCAGATGACAGTAGCAGCATGAGTGCCAAGGTAGCTCTAAGACAGACTGAAGTAGCCTTTAACCAGATCAGTGAGAGATTGGGGAGACTCAATAAACACGGGTAAGACTGACTGCGTAATTTTCTCTTTCCAAAAGGGAAAAAACCCACTACCTACTAGTTACTTAGTAGGAACGGAGGAAAATTCACCAGCCAACAACCTAGTATATCTGGGAATTAAAATGGACAGACACCTCCATTTTAGTAACCATTTTACGAAGAAGTTGAAGCAAACACGCACGAAGTCTTACCGGCTTGCGCACTTATTGACTTCCCCCAAGCTATCACTGCGTCTGAAGCTACTGATCTACAAGAGTATACTCAGACCTACTCTGATCTGATGGTGCACCGATTTTTCGTTATCTGACGTATACGACAGCTCGGCGACTCCAACAATTCCAAAACGGTATACTGATGAAAGTGGTCAGAGGTACTTCATTCGATCAGTGGAGCAACAGTGAGCTTCACGAGATCTTTGAGCTGCCTACGGTGGATGAGTTCATCCAAAACGTACATTTTTCGACTCCCTGCAATACTTGACAAAACGGTGTTTAACACGATAACCCCCGCTCCGTTCCCCCACCGATGGCAGGACACTGTCGCGGTTGGAACGCTTTAGTCTTAGGTTATAGGTTTAGGTTTTAGTGTTAGTGTTTTCCACGGTTGTAAGCTGAAGGTGAGCCTCAGCACTGAGTGTTGTGTATGTGTATTGGACTTATTAACAACAATCTGAAAGTATTATATTTTATGCACTCCTACGAACGCATCTGCGAATGCAGCACGAGGAGACAGCTGTAATTCCAAATTTATTTTTTTTTTTTTTGTCATTGGATATATATTATCCATAAGGAGTGTTTAAAAGAAAAAAACCAAAAAAAACCAGATAAGTCTCTTATAGCTTTCCGGTTGTAAGCTGAAGGTGAGCCTCATCACCTAGTGTGTGTAAGTGACTATGAACTTTTAACTTCAAAAAGAATGTATTTAGGCACTCCTTCAAATGCATCTGTGTATGCAGGAAGAGGAGAAATATGTAAATAATAAATTATTTATTTATTTATTTTGTTCATTGTAATTTTCAATAAAGAGGTTTTGATATAAAAAAAACAACAGATAAGTCATTAATGCATCTGCGCATAGCAGTAAGAGGAGAAAACTGTCAATCCTGTTTCATTGATTTTGTTCATTCTCACATATTGTATAAATTAAAGGGGTTTAGGAAAAAAACCAAAAAAAAACCCAGATAAGTCATTTTAACTACGGCTCTCTGGACTGGTACTTGCAGCTGCACTGATGTGTCTAGATTTGGCCTTCTCATTAATGAAAACCTCTGCATCTCTCTTTCCTAACCTCGCTATGTTTTAGTCCGGCCTTGTCAGACCCCACACTTTCCTAGTGGGATTCTCTGCCTTCGTCTCGCTAAAATTAGCACCTCCTTGGGAGAGATTTGTTCCTCGCGGACGACGGTCACCTGGGGCCCTACAAACTTTACCTAGTAGTGTCTCCCCCAGTGATCTAGACTGCCTCTCTCCAGTTCACACTCGCCTTTGGGATCCAGACGGTTTTCCCCTACCCTCAGCTACCGAGTGTGACATCGTCGTCATTCCAAGACCACATAAACTACCTACAATACCCTATACCTCTTCTCCTGAACATAGTGTACTGTCGGGGCACCTATCAGATATGGAGTCAGATAGTACAGTAGTAAGACCCGTCATGAAGCATTTGTCCGGCCTTATCAACCCTCACTTCGTCACTAGGGCTAGGGTAACTAGGCCCCCCCTCGTGACGACCTCACAATGATCTTCGGGTTTGTTAAGCCGGGAGGTTGGGGCCGGAACAATAAAAATCCACAAGAAAAGTAAAAAATATCTATCGGAAATATAAAATACAAAAAAAAAAACGAAACGATACAAAAAGCTAACGGAGCTAGGCATATACAGGTTTTATTAATATAGTTGTCTAAATTCAGGGAGACTGCCTGCCGTCTCTCTGGGCCATTTGGGGTTGAATCATTCAGTTTTAGGAGGAAGGCCCGAAGTATACCTTCGTAATTTTTGAACACCGAGTCCCTTCATTTAGAAGACGATTGAGTGGGGCCGCCCTAAAGGGCAGGCGAACGTACCCTTAGTGGGCCTGGTGAGCTGTTTGTGGCTCTGTCTCCATCAATTTTTCACAAGTTTTAGAATTTTCCCTAGATGCGACCGAGAGCTCATTTTTTAATGACATTGTAATATGTTTATTGTATTCATCAGAAATTTGAAAGAGATTTAAACTCTAGTTTTTAAGGGTTTACCACAATCGTGTAAATGCGAAAGAGTATCATGTCTGGATTTCTTTCTACCCTTGTGGTAGAAATTTTTGAAGAACCTCTAAAAAGTCATCTCTGTATTTATCATTGAAAATAATCTTTGATTCTATCGATATAAAACTAGTTAGTTGGACAATTAATAAAATACTTGAATTCTAAATTTTGGGTTGACACATGAATGAAATACGTCCAAGATAATTTAATCCAAAAAAAAACAAAAAAACTGTTACTATCTACAATACTTTTGACCGTATTTGACAGTTTTATGTTTCTTCTGAAAAATTCAAATTTTCAGATTTGAGTCTTTTTCAAATGTGGTCTGTAATGGAATAGCCCTCTGCACTTTTTCCGTTGTCAGGGACATTAAATTATTTTACGCAGAAAATTCCTACGCCTTATATTATCCCCCGGAATTCGAGGTGTTGCGTGATGTACGCGTTTGAAATTTTACGATAGCAGTCGTTATCAGTGATTTATCTCAACAATGGCAGCATATAGGGAAGGAGTAAACATTAGACATTAAGCTGTCCGCAGGTAGGTTCTTCCACAAAGTCAGGAAAGGATGACTGAAAGACCAGCCCGAGCTAGGTTAAGTAGCTATCTAGACCCCTTGGGGTGTTAACCTGTAGCTAACCGAATACCTCCCAAGGAACAAACAAACCGCTTGAGCCCCATCCTCTGTGCTTCAGGTAAAATCAAGCAGCCCTACTCAAACTCTGTTGAAGTCTGTTCTGGAAATGTGGAGTCCATACATGCCTCTTTTCTTTCTACCTAGTCATCCTTCTTGTATTAATAGTCATTACTGTAAAATATGCCATGAATTGTGTCGGGTCGTCACGAGGGGCGTTCTTGTCCTAGCCCTGGTGACGTAGAGAATTAAGTAGTCTATGACCTGGACGATTGCTTGATGACGGGTCTTACTACTGAGCTATCTGACTCCATATCTCATTGGTATGTACCCCGACAGTGCACTATGTTCAGGAGAAGAGGTACAGACTAGGTATTATAGGTAGTTTACGAGATCTCGGAACGACCACGAATTTACAATCAGTATCTAAGGGTAGGGGAAAACCGTCCGGATCCCAAAGAGGAGTGTGAACCGGAGAGAGACAGACTAGATCGCTGGGGGAGACACTACTAGGTAAAGTTTGTAGGGCCCCAGAGACCTTGGTCCGCAAGGAAGAGATCTCTCCCAAGGAGGTACTAGTTTTAACGAGACAAAGGCAGATAATCCCAAGAGAAAGGACTAAAACATAGCAACGCTAGGATAGAAGTGTAAGAGGTTTTCATAAATAAAAAGGCCAAATCTTGAAACACCAGTGCAGCTGCAAGCGAGCCGTAGCTTGAATGATTAGTTGGCTAAAACTAGGGGGTGTCTATAGCCCTGAGCAGCCAATGAGCTGGGGTTTTATTCTGGCCAATCGCATTGCAGGCCTTGCTTGGAAGGAGGCAGACCAGTGTCCTGGGGACCTGGGTGCCTCTGAACTCGTCTGCAGCTACGTGTTTTATTGTTTACAATATTTACACTGATATTACTTTGTGGTTTAGTAATATTATTTACATTTGTTTAATTTAATTTACAATATATACTTAAGGTAATTTATCTTATGCAGTTAGCTACAAACTGTTTTTATTAATAGAGCTTTTTTTTTTTTAAAGGATTTGTTATTGTGAGATCGTTAAACAGTGCCGGCAGAACAAATAAAAGATTTCCCCTCCAATGAGTAGACCTTCTCTATTCAAGTTCTACAATTATTCAAGCTTAACTAGTTTTCCCAGTATTTTTATTTTATTTTTTTCTAGACTGGTCCACGCTTTTTAGGAGTTCTTCCACTTCAAAAGCACAACCCTCTAAGAATACTCGAGCGGGACAATAAGAAGTCCCCCTCCACCCGCAATTTCAAAGGTAGGGCTAATTTAAAGATGTTTCTTTTGATCGTTCCCCTTCCTTGCAAAATGGAAGCGAATTGCGACCATTACTTTCTCACAGCCCTCACTCCATATTTCACAAAACTTTTCAAAAGAGGAAAAGAGATAAAGAGAGAGGGAGAGAGAAGTAGAAAAAGGAACAAGCCCCCTCCCCCCCCTCCCTTTCAAGATAATACACATGATCAAGGATGTGTTATTCCCCTACCTATAGAACGTTTTGGATATTGAGAATTATATTGCTTCTATACTGCATTGCTAGACATGCTTTTAATAATAATTTAATACCCTACTGAAAATTATAAATTCCAACTAATTAATTCTTTATTGTGCTAAAATTACTTACTTATTAGGAAATAAGTAATTGAGATAAATGTTCTCCTTCATACTGTATTCACAAACATCCCAGAGGTGGGTTTAGGAAAACTGCATGTTAAACTAATCCACATGGTTAGTAGGTGGACACCTCCCTCGCATGCGAAAGAGGAAGTGGAGTCTTGGGAAGTCCCCCACGCTACTCCTTCAGCTAAGTCACTGGATACGAGCCAGTGGAGGCTGACGAAGAGCGCGAGAGCCGCATACGCTCAGCACATGATTAGAGAAAATGGCCATTGCCAGGACTCCCACTGTCACGCATTTATATCAGGCCACGAGACCACTGCCGTTTTAGTCTCCGAGGAGGATTATAGGGATGAGTGGTGCAGTGCAATGACTGTGCTAGGGGATTAGGGTGGTTGGATAGGTTACTATGGAATTTCATGAACGTTGAAGAGATGATTTCGAGAATGGAAGGGTATATTATGATCGTTATGAAGGGTTTTGTTGCTGACGTAATAAGGGGCATTTAATATTGTTCTCAGGACTTTTGATTGAAAGGTTTGGATACGCTTGATGTTTTTTGCTGTCCCCTATAGCTCTATTCCGTATGTCCAGATTGGCTTAAGTATAACTTTGTATCTAATTAATTAATGACGTTTATATGTCTATTCATTATAGAACAGTTTTCTGTTACATGGTCTCGTAGTTGCCAGACACTAACCTTTAGACTAAAACGAAAATAAAATTAATTCGTATAATTAAAGTATCCATTTATTTAAATGTAGGAAAACATAAACAACAACACTTTTTACTAGATTATTGTTGAGTTTCTCGTGCTCTTCGTCAGCCTCCACTTGCTCGTATCCGTTTACGCAGCTGACAGAGGAGCGTGGGGGACTTCCCAAGACTCCGCTTCCTCTTTTGCATGCGAGGGAGCTGACAACCATGTGGACTTGGGAGGCCTCTGGGCTGTTTGTAAATACTGTATGTATGAAAACATTTATCTCAATTGTTTATTGCCCAATGAGGCAGATTGTATATTATCATAATAAAGTTGTTGTTGTTAATATACTGAAGAGGGTATCTACAGGTTAACACACTTCTTGTGCTGGAATACTGACATTATTATTTGCATAAGATCGCATTATAAAACCTACCTCACTTATCTAAGCATCGAATAACTTGTTACTCCCACGATAGGTGGGGGAGTCGTAAGCTGTCACAATTTCTGCTCTAACATGCGTGACATGATCGAATCGCATTTTCAAATGGCGTGTTTCCACTGAGTTAGTTATGTACAGGCTTAGCTCACATGTGACAAATCAGGCTTCAAGAATGTTTCAGATTTGTGACTAAACTGTGTGTCATTATTTGAACTAATGATCCATTTCTTTAGACTGTGAACGATCGATGTCGGAGAGACACTAAACACGTAACGTTTAATCGTAATTAATCTTCCTCACTGCATGCGGTCGGCGTTGGTTGGCCTTTCTCCTGTGAACAGCTATTGTTGTTTTGTACACGTCGTTTTTTTTTGTGTGCTGTTTTATAATTACAATTTTGAATACTAGTCCAATTAATAACTACTCAACACGATAGCGTGGAAGGCAGCTGTTGAGTCACTAGGTATGTCTAAAAAAAATAACAAAAAAAAATCTTTTAAAGCATCGATATTGTCACAAAAAGTGGATTTTTCATATAATTTTGAGAATGTTATGAAATTAATAAACTTTTAATAATTAAATTACTTTTCTTTTCCCATAAAAAATGTCATTGCCATATTTAAAACATTGGCTCACCATGAAAGAGCTTACGAACAGATATTATGACCATCTGCAATTCATCTTCAATGGCTGTCCCTCTTCCCAGCAATGCTAGAGACTCAAGCCAAGAATGTATCAACAACTCCTTTACATCTTTATTGTTTAAAATTTTCTTTAAATTAGTGATGGATTTTTCCATTTAAATATATTTATAAATTAATTTTACCCTTCATAACGATCTTAATATAATCTTCATTCTTGAACTCATCCCTTCCAAATTCATGAAATTCTATGTTAACCTATCCAACCACCCTAATCCCCTAGTCATTACACAGCACCACATATCCCTATAATCCTCATCGGAGACTAAAACGGTAGTGGCCTCGTGACCTGCTATAAATAGGTGACAGTGACAGTGGGCTCTCGCGCTCTTCGTCAACCTCCGCTGTCTTGTATCGGAGCGGGGGGGGGGGGACTTCCCAAGACTCCTCTTCCTCTTTAGCATGTGAGGGAGGTGACAGCAATTTGGATTTGGGAGGTCTCTGGGCTGTTTGTAATGAGGGAGTGAATGAAACGTATTGCCCAATGAGGCAGTTTGTAATTTTATCATAATAAAGTTGTTGTTGTATTAAAAAAAATTACCTATTAAAAGTAAGGCAGGAAATGTTAGTTGATGTTCTAAACTTGATGTTTGATTGTAATTTAAAAAAAATTGATTTCCCCTCTTCCTTATTTAAATTTTGAATTCTTTGTAAAATAATAGCTTGAACCGAGGATTCACAAAGAACGGGACATACAGACAAACGGGGACACGAATTTAAGCCGCATTATAAGATTTTTGTCACATCAAGATCATACTAGCTAAATGAGAAGAATTGAAGACGTTAAATTCCTTGATGTAATGCAATCGAGATTAGTGCTACACAGACAAATGTGTTGCACATCACTTAAATCGATAAAGTAACAGACAACAATGATGAGTGGAAAAGTACTAAATAACTATTACACCTTCGTGTAATGCACGGATGTAAACATGATAAGAGTCATAAAAAGATTGTTAGGATTATTTACAGCGTAGTTCTCCTGTTTATTAATGCGCTCGTTAAATTAGAATTATAAAGAATTTTTTTTCCAACGGCCATGAAATTTTCTATGAGTTATTCAAGTAATTTGTTCATCATTCGTTTACAAAGGAAATTACTCGAAATTCAAAATATCAAAACTAAAAAAAACAAAAAGCTAATGACAAACATAACATTTCATACCACTTTCAGATGTTAACTGCAAAAAGTACTAGTATTGAATGAATAATTGAACGGTCAAAAAGGGAATAACGAATTTATTTGAATTTTTTTTTTTATTTTCAATGAAATATAATGTAGGTCGTTACATTCGGTTAACAATTGATCCCATCCCCACTGCCTCTTCGTTCTAAGTAGGAAATATGTTTGATTTATTGTGTGAAAGAGTAATATCATGTCGTAATTCTACAATCGATACAATTAAAATCTGCCTTTTATATTAGGCAATAAGTAACTGTGATCAGTATTCTCATTCATACAATGTTTACAGTTCTTCATACAGTATTTACAAACAGCCCAGAGACCTCCCAAATCCACATAGTTGTCACCTCCCTCGCATGCGAAAGAGGAAGCGTAGTCTTGGGAAGTCAGCCACATCACCGAATACGAGCCAGTGGAGGCTGACGAATAACGCAAGAGCCACATACGCTCAGGACATGATTGGAGAAACTAGCCATTGCCAGCAAGTCAAGTATTTATAACTGGACACGAGGCCACTCACAGTTTAGTCTCTAAGGATGATTGTAGGGATAAGTGGCGCAGTGTACACAGCTGGTCTGAAAAGTTTCCGACCTCAACATGAACATGATAATAAAATAAATAAGAGCTAGTCAAATAAAAGCTTTGTTAGGTCGGAAACTTTTCAGACCACCCGTAAAGACTACTAGGGGATTAGGGTGCTTGGATAGGTTACTATGGGATTTCATGAACTTGGAAGGGACGAGTTCAAGAATGTAGGTTATACTAAGATCGTTATGAAGGGTTTTGTTGCTGACGTAATAAGGGGCATTTACTATTGTTCTCAGGACTTTTGATTGTAAGGATAGGATGCGCTTGATGAATGACATTTTGCTGTCCCCCAGAGCTCTATTCCGTATGTCCAGATTGGCTTAGTTATAACTTTGTAGATTAGCAATTTATTTTCTATTGAGAGATGGGATGTCCTTCGAAGTAGTCAGTACATTTGTCCAAAGGGTAACGACAGGACTTGTGGGAGAGGGTAAAGGTAATGTGGGAACATTTTGCTTCATTATCTTTGATCGGCCATTGGTTTCACCAATATTCGATCTCATTAAGGTGTTTTTAAATGTTATTGGATCTGGTGGTTGGTCCGGGGTTTGGGTGGGATGACAGGACTGTAGTGTCATCTGCAAATGTTGCCAAAAAAGTATTGGGAGTAGAGGGGACATGAATAAAAATAACTTTCTCCCAGTCCCCCGTGTAACAGGGATATCTCACAAGGGGGTCTCCCCAAATGGTCTGGAAAAAGTATCCAGCTGGACATAGATAACTCCCTCTCACAAACACGAATACTCACCCCTTGTATTCCCTCTCACAGATATATATTCCTCGATAAAGTTCGAGATTATTTTTCTTTTTTTAATATTTACTAATTCAGTAGAAGAATCGAATAAGGACATTTCAAAACTTTAGTACAAATAGTTTTTGGATAAATACATCCAGTGCGTATCACCCAAATCCTTACCTCCATTTCCAGGGAACGGACAATACCTTGGGCGAATTTGGGAATCCGAGGGCTACGTTGTGAACGAATATTGTCAATATGAATGAAAGAGTAAATATAAATTCGTGTACATCGTATCACAGTTTTCTATTGCTCTTCTTGAGCAGATCGTAATTTTCTCTAAATTAAACATTTATCATTGAACATTTAAGGTACACCAAATAATCGTAATTTGACTGACAGCGCTCGTGCTACCCGACAGCGAATCAATTAAAAATCATTTTAGTGCGTCAAAGTCACGCAATGGGGCCGCAACGATAGTAATACAATAACAGTATTATATATAATGACAATACACAATATATTTGTTCAATTATATTTTGAGTTGGCAAGAAAGTGATTTCGGTTTGTCAATGTTAGAATTTTTTTCTTTTGAGATTTGTTAGTCGATGCCTTTAGGTTGCTATAGAAAGAAATTCCGTGTAATTTTCTTTACAACTGTCAGTTTACGGTCAGTTTTAACATGGAGTGCAAAAATAAGCATTTAAGACACATTTTACTTTTTTATTTTCATAAAGGCAAGAAAGCGGCTGAGGCTCACAAAGAGATATGTAAAGTTTATGGTGTTGGTTGTTTAACAGAACGCACGTGTCAGAAATGGTTTAAAAAATTTCGTTCTAGAGATTTTTCACTGAAAGATGACCATCATTCTGGTCAACCTCCTGAAGTTGATGATGACAAAATGAAAGCCATAATTGAATCGAATCGCCTTATAACTGTGCCAGAGATTGCAAAACAGTTAAATGTAACACACACAACAATTGAAAATCATATAAGACGTCTTGGACTTGTTAGGAAGCTCGATATTGGAGTTCCGCCACGACAATGCGAGGCCTCACACATCTTTAGCAACACGTACGAAACTATTGTGGCTTGGTTGGGAAGTGATGTCGCATCCCCCATACAGACCTTGCACCATCGGATTATCATTTATTTCGATGTTTACAAAACTTCTTAAACGGTAAAAATTTCAGTAATAACGATGAACTCAAATCGCACTTGGTTGAGTTTTTTGCTGATAAGGACCAGAAGTTCTATGAGCGCGGGATCATGAAGTTACCAGAAAGATGGCAAAAGGTCATCGAACAGAATAGAAGATATTTGACTGATTTAAGTTCATTTTTTGTATAGAAAAAATTTTACACTAAAAAACCAAAATTACTTTCTTGACAACATCAATATATGCCATATTCAGGAATTGGCAAAGTTGTTAGATATTAATAGAAATAAATTATGTAAATATATTATAAAATGCAATAGTGTTTGTTCATGATTGAGCTAGAAAAAAAAATGAAAACAATGATTTTTAATAATGAAATAATTGAAAATACTTGTTTGAAAGTAAAGCGTCTGCCATAGATGTGAGGTAGTAACGTCTGAGTTTCCTATAGGTAAATGCTATTTGGTAATTAAAACTGTCGCATGGCTTAGTGGGCGCAGAGGAAGGATAAGCGAATATTGGGATCGATCATTCACAGCTTAGCGATTTGAGATTGCATATCGATATAGTCCACCCTTTCACCAGATCCGATGAAAGGACTCGACATGGCACCCTTCGCTTAAATCGTGCAGAAACAATGAAGAGAAGGCCTGCGTGTTTTTTAAAAAGTTTTATCGTGCTTCAGGAGGGTAGAGTCACGACTCTTTTTTTTGCTGAATTTTCGGTATAATATTAGAAAGTCAGTAGAAGTGTATAAAAAAATTAATTTTTTATGGAAGACAATTAACTAGATTTAATCTGGTAACTTCATGATCCCGCACTCAACCAAGTGCGATTTGAAGGCCATCGTGTTTGCTGAAATTATTACCATTTAAGAAGTTTTGTAAACTTCGAAATAAATGATGATCTGACGGTGCAAGGTCGGGGCTGTAGGGGGGATGCGACATCACTTCCCGACCAAGCTCCAATAGTTTCGTACGTGTTGCTAAAGTAGTGTGAGGCCTCGCATTGTCGTGGCGGAACTCAAATATCGAATTTCTTAACAAGTCCAAGACGTCTTATATGATTTTCAATTGTTGTGTGTGATACATTAAACTGTTTTGCAATCTCTGGCACAGTTATAAGGCGATTCGATTCAATTATGGCTTTCATTTTGCCATCATCAACTTCAGAAGGTCGACCAGAACGTTGGTCATGCTTCAGTGAAAAATCTCCGGAAAGAAATGTTTTAAACCATTTCTGACACGTGCGTTCTGTTAAACAATAAACACCATAAACTTCACATATTTCTTTGTAAGCCGCTTTCTTGCTTTTATGAAAATAAAAAAGTAAAATATGACGAAAATACTTATTTTTGCACTCCATGTCAAAACTACTGTAAACTGACAGTTGTAAATAAAATTACACGGAATTTCTTTCTATAGCAACCTAAAGGTATCGACTACTAAATATCAAAAGAAAAAATTCTAACATTGACAAAAGAATAACGAAACAAACACAACGCTATCTACTGCTGCAAACCGAAACCACTTTCTTGCCAACCCAATGTTTATAATCAGAACATATCCCAGTTGTCGTTAGTTCGCATATTAACGCTTTTTCTGGACTAAAAACGTTTCAACAATACGATGAACGTCAATAACTTATAAAAGTAATTTAAAACATAATATGATAAATAGGCCTGAATAGGAAATCTTGACTCCTATAGGTGAAGCCCTGATGAATAAATGTCACTTTGTTGGGTGAAAAATGGTTCTAAAACTACTTTCTGATTATGATAGCGTAATGTTAAATTATCGAATCAAACGTTCTAAACCTACGCTTGAACTTGACAAGATTATAATTTGTTTTTTTTGTGTTGCAACTACCCCGCTAGTAAATTATTCATGGGAATTACGCGAGTCCCTAGGGATACTAGTATAACACTACTCAAACACTTTTTTGAACTCTGAAACATTTTATAAAAAAAATAAAGAGGATGAAAGTGTTTCATTCAATCGGCCGTTACGGTGTGAAACTGGGCATAGCTTGCACGGATGAAATGATGTTAGACCGTTACGAATTCGTTGCATCCAGTCGCTGCGATGACATAACGTTATTTATTGCATTGCCTTAGAAATTGGAGCATAGCACCTTTAGCGGAATCCGGATTTATTTATAAAATTTCATCATTCAAGAATAAGAAGAAGAACACGCTATTTATTTTCTTTAATTTTTCGAGTATAATAATAAGATAAATAAAACAAAATTAATGGAACAATATGATTGATGCCTCAGGTACTCTGAGCCAGCTTGTTTGTAACCGCCCGTGAAAATACCAACCAATTTTGGACCAAAAATGTACTATTTTATTCATTAAGTTACACAAGACAAAGTGAATGAGAACGAATCGAAAAAGTAAACCTTGGACCCATCCCATTGTCAAAAATCTGTAACCGCACAGGGCAAAAATTATTAACCACTAGTTATTTTGAAATAAACATTTTTTTATTTGATTTCAAGTCAAAACAACGTAACAATGGTATAGTAATGTATACTATACAGCTATAGTAATATTGTAGGTAATATATTAATAGTATTAATATAGTAGGTAATAACATTTATATAATATTGTAATAGTAAATTATAATAGTAGTAATATGATATTGCTATGGTATAATAATGTATCTATAATAACATTTTATTATTCTATGAAGTTATATTATAATTTCTTTATTAGTAAACTTATACTAAAGTCAATGGGCTGTTTCATTATATGAATGTCATCCATTCATCAATGTCTAGACTAATTTTGCTTTGCGAATTTTGTACATTTTTTGTCCATAAAGCATGATTTCATAATTTCGTCTGTATTGGTACGAGAAGTTTTTCGAGCGTTATTTTCGCTGATACGCCGAATGACATGCCTACACTCCAATGCTTCTTCTGACTTTGACCTAAGGTGAGCCCCATCACCTTCCGGAGTCTTATCAATGAAGTCAAGTATAATGTGTATCATTGTACTTGTATTGAATTCTATAACTTTTATACGTAATTACACGTTGTGCATAGTGTAGCGACGCTACAGGAAATATAAAACTGATATGTGAACAGACTGAGAATCTATAATTGAAAAATCGTTGTAAACTTTTTAAGGGGAAAAAAACAACAAAACATTCGACCTATGGGAATTGTGATTGAAGAAATCACGTCGGGACCATGAATAAGCAATTGATGCAATGATACAGACACATAATACCAGTCGAAATTTTTTTAAATATATATCGTTTGTTACGTTAAATTATTATATTTGTAAATTATAGAAATTTATTTATTTTCCACTAGCCATGACCCTTATAATTAAGTATTATTGATAAATTTGAAATCAAGTCAACGTTACTTACAGTAAGTAGCGTTTACAAAAAAGCCTTCGAGCGGTATTACCGTCGTTACTTGAACCAAAAACAGGTTTTAGTTTAACCACTAAGAGACCGAGTTTTTCTTAAAAATAAAAAAAAAAAATCTAAGGAATTAGAAAATTAGGGAAAATTAAATTGTCCTCCATACTCCTGAAGTAAACTTTATGCAGTAAAAAACTTTTTTTATGCTCCATAAAAATTGTAAACTTACTTAATACTAGTCAACAACAATTTATTAAGATAAAATTACAATCTGCCTTTTATTAGGCAATGAGTAATTGAGATATGTGTCATCATTCATTTACAATTCATCATTCACTCGCTCATTCATACAATATTTACAAACAGCCCAGAGGCCCCCCAAGTCCACATGGTTGTCACCTCCCTCGCATGCGAAGGAGGAGGAAGCGGAGTCCTGGGGAGTCCCCCACGCCCCTACGTCAGCCGCGTCACTGGATAAGAGCCAGCGGAGGCTGACCAAGAGCGCAAGAACCACAGACGCTCAGGACATGATTAAAGAAACTGGCCATTGCCAGGACTCCCACTAACACTTAATTATAGCAGGTCACGAGGCCACTGCCGTTTTAATCTCCGAGGAGGATTATAGGGATGAGTGGTGCAGTGCAATGACTGTGCTAGGAAATTAGGGTGGTTGGATAGGTTACCATGGAATTTTATGAACTTGGAAGGGATGAGTTCAAGAATATAGGGTATATTCAGATCATTGTGAAGGGTTTTGTTGCTGACGTAATAAGGGGCATTTACTATTGTTCTTAGGACTTTTGATTGAAAGGATTGGATGCGCTTGATGTTCGACTTTTTTGCTGTCCCCCATAGTTCTATTCCGTATGTCCAGATTGGCTTAAGTATAACCTTGTAAATAAGTAGTTTGTTTTCTATTCTTACTTAATAAAAAGTCAGACATGCTGAATAAATAATAACAAAGTACTTACCCATAATCAATTATTAGAAGTTTATTTCCTTCGGATCGCTTAATATAAGCAGAGCTGTTATCTTCATAGAGATGATTAAACTTATGATTAGTATGAAACGGATTTCGAGGACGCCACCTTGTTTAAAATCAAAACAAACTGTATTTGTTGATAATAACAAAAATATTGCCTAGAATAGTTTCTTAATCTAATCTAGAGGGTTAAAAATGAAGATTCAGGTTTTGGTCCTATCTTGGTTACACTGGGCGTTGGAAAGATTGTATCTCTTGGTTTTGCTTGAACGAAAGTTGGCATAATTTGAATGACTCAAAATTTGACCCGAACAAACACCTAAGAACTAGGAGGGAAAGCGCCGATTGGTAGAAGGTCAACTCTACTTCAAGTGGAAGCCTGTGCTCAACTTTCCGACTTCCTTCTAAGGGACAAACAGGCCGCCTTGCTAATTCCCTCTGAGCGTAGGTAAATCCAAAAGTCCTATGTAAACTGTATGCACAACCCTTCACGAACCTGTCTCAACCATTCTTTACTCTTGTGAGATTGTTAATTGTTAAATCATTTTTGCCGTCGAAAATCGTCTATTCAACAATTAAATAATTTTCTAAAATATTTACTTAAATAAGTTTCCCTCTTCTCGGCACAGAAAATATCCTCCTATGTTTCCATATTTTAATAATAAAAACATAAAAGCGTCAGTTGAGAGAGGGGGAAAATAGTAGATGAAAGCTTAAGCCCGCTAGGGGGAGGCCCAGCCTCTGACCTGCCTATGTAAGGCCCAGATTTGAGGCTTTGAGACAGACTCTCGGAACACGGAACCTGAAGAACACTCTCTCTCTCCCTACACTGGCGCTTGCTGCTCTACTCAAACCATGGCTTTCTTATTCAACTACCTCTGCGTCTCTATTTCTTTACCTCGCTATGTTTTAATCAGGCGTTGTCAGACCCCACACCTTTCTAGTGGGATTCTCTGTCTTTCTTTCGCTAAAACTACCACGTCCTTGGAAGAGTTTTGTTCCTTGCGGACGACGGTCTACTGGGGCCCTAGAAACTTTACCTAGTAGCGTCTCCTCCGGTGATCCAGTCTGCCTCTCTCCCCACTCTCCTCACTCACCTTTGGGATCCGGACGGCATTCGCCTGCCCTTAGATTTGAGTGTGAATTCATGGTCATTCCAAGACCACATAAACTACATATAATAACTACCATGTTCCTCTTCTTCTGAACATAGTGCACTGTCAGGGCACACCTTCTAAGATCTTATGGAGTCAGATCAATACGAATAAATCTGCCCGCCGACTAGGCCACCAGCAAGGGTCAAAGTCCACAGGTCTGCCCATTATATCTCTTTTTTGGCGCTCGCCGGACAGCGGCCGGGTTGTAGTGACCCTATCCCGCGTCCTCCCACATTCCCGACATGAATTAGAATCGACTTGTGAGGTAAAAAATATTTAGAGTCAACTGCCCTTACAAAACTTTCGATTCCATCAATATCTGCATAATTGGTGTAAACGCCGAACAACATCATCGTACACTGCAACAACTGACTAGTAAGTAGTAGTCTACTACCTTTTACTGAACTGTTTTAAAATTCAAAGTTCCACTCGCGATGCTGCGATCCCACGGCTCGTGTTCTCAGAAAAGGCACTCTGCAGTATGTGAAAGCGCGCCATGTATTTGATTCGAAGCCAAGTCGCGCACCTCTCCCGAAGGCCATAAGGGCTTTGAGACCTTGATGTAGTAAGTTAAATAATCTTTGTAGAGGAGATTCTTTTAAAAGAAAAGAAAGAAAAGCTTTATTATGAATTACAATCAAAACACTGGTATATACAAATATTAAGAGTTACGTTACTACATACTGGCTGGAAGGTCTAGGGACGAGTGCGGTCTGGGGCTAGCTGAGACATATATAGACATAAAAAAAGGATAAGATTCTGGGAAGTAGGGAGTAAGGGAAGTAAGGAGGGTTGCTTACTCAAAAATAACAGGAACCATCAGTGACTTCCATGAAGTCACCTTCTACTGGTTCTTAACGTTTTCTTAGCATTATAAAACTGTAGACAAAATAAAAATTCATTCTTTTTCCGTCTAGTTTACATATCGAGAAAAAAAAAAAAAAATTTAAACTCACTAGATGCAGGAATGCTGTAAGCTATTAATAAGTGGGAGGTAGAGAGCTCTGGACTGAAAAATAAATGTTTGCATTTCTCCGGCCTTCCTTTATAATCTGTTGTTTGTTTAATTACAGCCATTGTTCGTCAACAAGAGATTGAGCCAAACAATGGGAACTTATAAGGGAATGATAAAGGGAAAATCTTATTTGTTTACGCTTCAAATTTACTTATGTGGTATTATTAGTTTGTATTGTTGGCGTGTGAAATCCCGCTGGTTTCCTAGGATCAACCCAGATCTTGAATAGTCCCAAACTGTGAAATATTTAGGACTACTTTTCGACAAAGGTTTAATGTTAACGCCACGCTTTAATTCCATTGTGGCAAAATACAAGAATGCTTCCATCCCCATGCAATTCATCGAAGCTTCCGTCGAAATATAATGAAATAATTTATAAAATACTAGTCCGACCTCTATTAACGTATGCATCGCCATCCTGGAGCAAGACTTGCTAAAATATAAAAGAATTCAAAATGAATTCTTGTGACATGTCACTACAGACATATACTTTGTATGTAACATAGTCAAGGTAACCACTCAGAAATTTTTTAAAAATTGTAACTAATATAAAGATAAAAATTTTAAAATGTACTTTCCTCATAAATTCGTTTCAGTTAACAATTTCTTGTTCAGCATTATTAATTGGGATGTAACATTCCATTCATGCTAACGTACAATTTCCATTCATACCAATATTCATACAATATATAGTTACCCTAGTCAATTCCATCCGCAAGCTGGAAGCAGTGGAACTCCCTCCTCCACCTCCCTCTCCGACCGTTTTGCCTTTAGGGGAAAACTGTCAGGAGAGCCGCAGATGCTCAGGGCACGAGTGGGTATGAAAGTCAAGTCCCAGACCACTGTTTTAGGCAACGATGAGAACTGTAAGGATAAATTTAGGAATTGAGAGATCTCCTCGAAGGGGTGAGTTCTGAGCTCTGTGGATTGAAATGTTTGGATTCGTTTGATGACCAGTTAAATAATCTTTTTAGAGGAGAGTCTTTTAAAATAAAAGAAAGGAAAGCTTTATTATGAAGTACAAGGTACAAGCAAAACACTGGTATATACAAATATTAAGAGTTACGTTACTACATACTGGGTGGAATGTCTAGGCACGAGTAAGGTCTAGGGCTAAAGCTGAGACATATATGTATAAGAAAAGGATAAGATTCTGGGAAGTAGGGAGGGATGCGGTTGCTTACTTAAAAATAACAGGGGACCATCGATGACTTCCATGAAGTCACGAGGCAGGTATACAGTTCTGCTCAAGCCCCTTCTACTTTTAACATTATATATCATATTAGCATTATAATATTCATAGTATTATAAAACTATCGACAGTTCAGCTGTCCTCGATAGTTCTATTTCGTTAGTTCAAATTGGTTTTAACAACTACACATTTGTATATGTGAAGTTTGTTATACTTAATGTATTTAGTTCAATTTTCAGGGAGCTCTGGTTTTTTCTTTCTTGGCTACTAATTGTTCTAATCTTGCTTTGTGAAATGTTCTGAAAGGTACAGAATTGTAAACATAATAAAATATGCCGATTGGTTTTTGGTTTTAAATATAATAGTGAGATTTATATTTCTCACATGCGGAAAAATTCAAATCAAAGCTCAGCCTCAACAGTGTTAATATTATTGTAGTGGTCTTTTTAAAGTTAACATCTAAAATAAAAATATATTTGTTTGGTCTGAGAATCCAGGGTTTGTTTGGCTATTGGGGCATGTATGAGGTGAAGTTTATTGCTGCTGCTGATTTGATTCGCTCTTATTCAATATGGAAAATGTGAAACTATATGTAAACTAATTTTATAATATAAACCTTACAGACTGTTTTCCTGAGAATTTCTTACTTTGCACAAACTTATGAAACACCTATTTCCGTACCATTGTGTAGTCGTCGTTCATTAGAGCGTCGTTCGTCATTATTGTTCATCTTCTTTGCCGCCACCATCTGTGATTGTTGTTCTGTCTGATTATTCGTTGTGACATCGTGTTCATACCCCACTCGGCTCATTTACATTTAAAGCAAACTATTATAGACCGGTGTTGTAATTATAACTACACCATCGGCTGGCAATGTTTATTTGTATTTTTAAACGCTTTCAATAGGCAACGAATACTTCCATTGTCGCAAAACGAGCTTATAAAAACCGAATATTTACTAAAATAAGTTCAGTATAAAATCTTAAACACATTGGTCGTCACTCGAGGCAGGGTAGGTCAGTTGGTAAAATCTCTGATTATATATTTGGTAAGATAAAATTACAATCTGCCTTTTATATACAATTTTCATTCACTCGCTCATTCAGACAGTATTTACCAACAGCCCAGATACCTCCGGAATCCACACCTCCATATAAGAAAGAGGAAGCGGAGTCTTGGGACGTCCCCCACGCTCCTCCCTCCGTCAGCCGCGTCACCGGATATGTGCCAGTGGAGGCTGACCAAGAGCGCGAGAACCACATACGCTCAGGAAATGATTGGAGAAACTGACCATTGCCAGGACTCCCAATATCACGTATTTATAACAGGTCACGAGACCACTGCCGCTTTAGTCTCTGAGGAGGATTATAGCGATGAGTGGAGCAGTGCAATACCTTTGCTAGGGGATTAGGGTGGTTGGATAGGTTGCTATAGAATTTCATGAACTTGGAAAGGATGTAGGCTATATTAAGCCCGTTATGAAGGGTTTTGTTGCTGACGTAATATGGGGCATTTACTATTGTTCTCAGGACTTATTGATTGAAAGGATTGGATACGCTTGATGATCGACTTTTTTGCTGTTCCCCATAGCTCTATTCCGTATGTCTAGATTGGCTTAAGTATAAGTTTGTAGATTAGTAATTTATTTTCTATTGAGAGATGGGATGTCCTTTGAAGTAGTCTGTACAGTTGTCCAAAGGCTCTGTTTAGTTCTTGTCTTTCTAACCTCGTGTGTTGGTTCTATGTCAGCCTTTTGTCAAGATGGAAGCCTAAGTACAGTACTGTCTCGGATACAGGGAGAGGAATGGAATTAAAAAATAAACTAGTGAACTTGCGACAGAGGGTGAAGGTAATGTGGGAGCATTTTGCTTCCTCAACTTTGATCCGCCATTGGTTGCACCAATGCTCGATCTCATCAAGGTGTTTTTGAAGGTTATGGGATGCTGTATCGGGGCCTGGGTGGGATGACAAGACTGCAGTGTTATCTGCAAAATTAAACTAACTATAAACTCTGATTGGCATCGTTGCATTATACCTTACATTGGTGTGAAGACAAGTTTATGATTTACGACTCCAGCAAAGGCAAAAGAACAGTAGAATCTGTTACTGGTTCCGGTAATAGCTGGAATGAAGGGTCCTCTTAGGCATAATAGCGGGCCTCAAGAAGCACAAGATATCGAGGCCAGCCGAGTAATGGCAGAGCTATTAGGGGCGAGGGATGTAATTTCCAATAGCCACTAGTCTATGTCGAAAGCCTGTTTATAGTCAGTCTTCTTGTCCTCTCGCTTTCCTTTCGTCTGCTTCCTGTCCCAGCCCAACATTAATATTCTATATCTTCTTATATTATATGTTCATCTCTCTATAATAATATCTATATAAATTCTTGAACTTGAATTGTATAATATCTATATAAATATTTATTGTGATACAATTACAATGTGCCTTATTGGACAGTAAGTGTTTAATGCGCTCATTAATACTATAATTACAATTCTTCATTCACTCGCTCAAACAGTATTTACTAACAGCTCAGAGTCCTCCCAAATCCACATGGTGGTCACATCCACCGCACACATGCGAGAGAGGAAGCGGAGTCTTGCTATGCCCCTCATGCACTTCTATCAGCGCTTCAACTGATCTGAGTCAGTGGAAGCTGACCAAGAGCGCGAGAGCTACAGACGCTCAGTACATGATAGGAGAAACTGGTCATTGCCGGGGAGGTTGGATAGGTTACTATAGCATTTCATGAATTTGGAAGGGATGAGTTCAAGAATGTAGGGTATATTAAGAGCGTTATGAAGGGTTTTATTGCTGACGTAATAAGGGGCATTAACTATTGTTGCGCTAGGGGATTAGGGTTGCTTGATATGTTTCATGAACTTGGAAGGTTCAAGAATGTAGGGTATATTAAGATCGTTATGAAGGGTTTTAATGCTGACGTAATAAGGGGCATTAAATATTGTTGTGCTAGGGGATTAGGGTTGCTTGATAGGTTTCATGAACTTGGAAGGTTCAAAAATGTAGGGTATATTAAGATCGTTATGAAGGGTTTTATTGCTGACGTAATAAGGGGCATTAACTATTGTTGCGCTAGGGGATTAGGGTTGCTTGATATGTTTCATGAACTTGGAAGGTTCAAGAATGTAGGGTATATTAAGATCGTTATGAAGGGTTTTAATGCTGACGTAATAAGGGGCATTAAATATTGTTGTGCTAGGGGATTAGGGTTGCATGAACTTGGAAGGTTCAAGAATGTAGGGTATATTAAGATCGTTATGAAGGGTTTTAATGCTGACGTAATAAGGGGCATTAAATATTGTTGTGCTAGGGGATTAGGGTTGCTTGATAGGTTTCATGAACTTGGAAGGTTCAAAAATGTAGGGTATATTAAGATCGTTATGAAGGGTTTTAATGCTGACGTAATAAGGGGCATTAAATATTGTTGTGCTAGGGGATTAGGGTTGCTTGATAGGTTTCATGAACTTGGAAGGTTCAAAAATGTAGGGTATATTAAGATCGTTATGAAGGGTTTTATTGCTGACGTAATAAGGGGCATTAACTATTGTTGCGCTAGGGGATTAGGGTTGCTTGATATGTTTCATGAACTTGGAAGGTTCAAGAATGTAGGGTATATTAAGATCGTTATGAAAGGTTTTTATTTTATTTTAAAAAGGCTGAATACACTTAGGGAAGTGATTTAATTGTTGGCTCAGAAAGGTTAATTATATTTTAAAGATTACTCTTTTTGAGCTAGAGTCAAAAACTGTTTTGAAGAAAATCCATTGTGTTTGTGACATGCATGTCGTCTCTATGTGAGTTTGTCCTGGAGTCTGTGAACCTCCTGCTCGAACTGTAACCATGACATCATAATATATCTCGTGAAATGATCAACTAAAAGGTCTAAATAATTTTTTTTAGATCTAGAACCTCCAAAACCACCAATAGTATCAAAGGATATTGTTTCGAAAAGATCTTTAGCAGGTCCTAACTAAGACATCATTCCAAAATTTTTATGTTCTTACGATTTATATATATATTCAAACTTTCTTTATGTTTTCTGTCAAATTCATCATTTAATTCCTATGTGACCTTGACCTATGTGATCTTGAATTAATTAAAGGACACATTCGTACCTGAATCATATATCCCAAATGTTTTTTATTCAGTTTTTTTATTATATATATATATATATGATTTAATTCAGTTTATAAGTCATTTGTATATTTAATATTATTAATAAATATACAATTTAATCATTTCATTGTTTTCCCCACATTTCCTTTTGTTTTGAACAAACGTGCTGATCCAGGATTATAACATTCACCTTAATCTAATCTTCTGATTGATTGATACACTCCTTTATTGTGCTATAATTACAATCTGCCTTTTATAAGGCAATAAGTAATAAGATAAATGCTCTCATTCATACCATATTTACAGTTCATCATTCACTCGCTCATTCACACAATATTTACAGACAGCCCAGAGACCTCCCAAATCCACATGCAAAGAGAAAGCGGAGTCTTGGGAAGTCCCCCACGCTCCTCCGTCAGCCGCGTCACCGGATGCTAGCCAGTGGAGGCTGACCAAGAGCGCGAGAGCCACAGACGCTCAGGACATGATTGGAGAAACTGGCCATTGCCAGGACTCCCACTGTCACGCGCTTATAGCAGGTCACGAGGCCACTGCCGTTTCAGTCTCCGAGGAGGATTGTAGGGATGAGTGGTGCAGTGCAATGACTGTGCTAGGGGATTAGGGTGGTTGCATAGGTTACTATGGAATTTCATAAACTTGGAAGGGATGAGTTCTAGAATGTAGGGTATATTAAGATTATTATGAAGGGTTTTGTTGCTGACATAATAAGGGGCATTTACTATTGTTCTCAGGACTTTGGATTGAAAGGATTGGATGCGCTTGATGTTCGACTTTTTTGCTGTCCCCCATAGCTCTATTCCGTATGTCCAGATTGGTTTAAGTATAACTTTGTAGATTAGTAGTAGTAGATCTAATCTTCTATATATTTTACATGGTTTTTTTTTTTATTTTAATTGGATTTTCATTACATTTTTGTCAAGATTTTTCCTATCCAATAAATTTTTATATTTGATAATTTCCTTATTGAAGCAATTAGATCAACTCATGTGCCTATGGTCAATAGTCTTCTTATTTATAGCAGAAGTCCCTCTTTTTTTTTATAGCATAATTTAGTTAGGGCACATCCTCATAGAACCATTCTAAACATTATTTATCCAGAAACAAAAACTCAAAATTTCAATTTTCTTTTCATCTTTTGTTATCTCAAAGCGTTCACATACTTTTTCAAAAGTATTTATCCATTGATTGGTGTTAGAATTTATATTTGTGAATTTTTCCAAAAAGAACTTCTCTGAAATATTCTTTAGCTTTCGGTATCCAGGGTTTTTTTTTTTCAACTATTTTTTTAATGATTACTTTCTTCAAAAGTGGCTGGTTTTTGTTCTTTTGTAATGTCTTTCCATAAACTGTAAATTACCACCTTCTAACAAGTAAATGGGTGGCAAATTCAAATCAAAGAAATACATTTTCTTTACGTATATATATATACATACATAAGGGGGTGGTAATACGAATTGATTGAGGAATGAACCAAGGAAATATATTGGTCGCAAGGAGGTGAAGAACCACCCTAATTCGGCGTAGAGATGGAAGACATGGAAGCGCCGTAGAGTCCTTAAGACAAATCTCACGAAACAATGTACTAAGACTTCAGTCGATTACAATTGCGTCAAGATTTGACATTTCAAAGGTGTTCAACTCAAGCGTATCCAATCCTTTCAATCGAAAGACCTGAATGCACTGAAAAAGGGTTTTACGTTAGCAACAAAACCCTTCATAACGATCTTAATATACCCTACATTCTTGAACTCATCCCATCCAAGTTCATGAAATTCCATAGTAACCTATCCAACCTCCCTAATCCCTATTACATTGCGTCACTCATCCCTATAATCTTCCTCGGAGACTGAAGCGGCAGTGGCCTCGTGACCTGCCATAAATGCGTAACAGTGGGAGTCCTGGCAATGGACAGTTTCTCCATTCATGTCCTGAGCTTATGTGGCTCTCGCGCTCTTGGTCAGCCTCCACTGGCTAGTATGCGGTTACGTGGCTGACGGATGAGCGTGGGGGACTTCCAAAGACTCCGCTTCCTCTTTCGCATGTGAGGGAGGTGATAACCATGTGGATTTGGGAGGTCTCTGGGCTGTTTGTAAATATTGTATGAATGACATCATTTATCACAATTACTTATTGCCTAATGAGGCAGATTGTAATTTTATCATAATGAAGTTGATGTTTACTCTTAATTCAACTCAAACATACAAGATATTTTGTACGGCGGTTCTTTGTCATGTCTTGACGATTAAACAACTGTCATGGTTATTTGTGAAAATTACTAAAATATTTTCAATTAATTAATTACTACGTTAAAAAAAAAAAATGAATCACAGTTGCATGTATTTATGTAACCCTTTCAGCCTCAGTGAAACATTGACAATGACTCACAGACCGTCTTTTCGGTTCATTAATTAAAGCTATTGTATATTGTAGCTGTTGTTTCTACGATTTGTTTTTCTAAATGATTACACACAGGAATGAAGATTGTTCTGTCTTATAGTGTACAGAACAAGAAACTGCTGGGCAAATTATCTATTTTTATTTATTTATATTCCCATCCCGAAGGTTATTCACTGATGTTAAATCAAAATGAGTGCGGCTATGAAAATTGAATGTTACACAAATTTATTAAACTACCCATTCTCAAGACCTTTGAATAAATTTATGTGCTTAAAGGAGCCGGGCTGTGCACCGGTAATAAATGGGCTACTATACAAAGAGCTCTTACACAGACCGAGTCAGGTTGTAACGTTATCAGTGACAGACTGGGTAAGTTAAACATCAGTGTAAACGCAGGGAAGACCGACTGCGTAATCTTCTCCCTCCAAAAGGGGAAAAAATCCTTGCCAAAATCGTATAGCATAGGAGAGCAAGAGAACTCACCAGCTTTCTCAATGCACTATCTGGGTATAAAAATGGATAGGTATCTCCATTTCCCTACTCATTTTAGTAATAAAATAGAAAAAGTACGACACAGGTCTTACCGGGTATCGCACTTCACCCAACCTGTCGCTTCGTCTCAAACTAATGATTTATAAATGTATCCTCCGGCCAGCTCTGCTGTACCTTGCCCCGCTATATACTAAGTTGACTGACAATACAGCTAAAAGTCTCCAGCAATTCCAGAATGGGATCATGCGAAAAGTGGTCAGACATACCTCTCTCGAGAGGTTAAAGAAAACCGACCTGCACCCGTTGCTTGGTGTGCCGTTGATGGGTGAGTTCATCCGCAGGAGACACATAAAGTTTTTTGACTCGTTGCAGCAGCTGACAAACCCAGGGGTTTAACACTGTGACCCCACCACCCCTCCCACATCGACAGCAACAGACTGTCGGGGAAAAATGAGGTTAAGAATTAGTATGTAAGTTAGTTTTAAGGTTGATCAAAAAGGTGAGCCCCATCACTTTTACTAGAGTCACTTCAGACCAGTCACGTATAATGTGTATCATTATACTTGTTTATTCCATTATATAATATTTATAAAATAACAAAACCTGTTTATCATGTAGCGACGTTACAGGAAAGTCACAAAATAAATTGTAAATATTTTCGCCTGAGGATCTATAATTGCATATAATTTTGAAGGGGCTAGGAAGAAAAAAAAGGGTTGTACCGGGGTTGACGGTGCAAACCCTTTAATTTTCTATTACTAATTTACTAAGTTAGTTAGAGCACAGAAGTTCTCATCTCAGGAAAAACTTACTAGCAATTGTCGGGGGCTCAGAAAAGACTATGAAGTCCTGAGAGGTCTTGGATATTAGTGACGACTCATTTGGAATTAAACGAGTTAGACTCAGATTAATCGGAGTTGAAGTTAGAATCGGGTTTTAGCTCTTGCCATTTATAATTAACTACCATTTCACAGGCACGGAACCCGCGCTGTGAGATTTTCTCTTACGCTTGAAGAGAATTACTGGTGATTCGGAAGCGGGTTTGGTGTCGGGAGATCGGATTTCCGTTTAGCTGTGTTTGCATTATTTATTTTTTCTGGTTTACTTGATTGTCGTCCTCAGTCCTCGCGCGAGAGATTTTTTGTGGAAAAAGTTCGTACCTTGAGAGATTTATTTCTCATATCGAGTGTTCAAGTCACGTTTTCGTCACGAAATATTACCCCATGTGAACTGAAGCTGAGCGCCAAAAGTCGGATATTTTTTTTTGTGCGTTACGTCTACGGAGGGAAAAAAACAAAAAAAAACGAAGAAATTACGCCAAAGATTCATTTTTGCTCCTCACGCACTGATTGATAAGTGGTAAAAATGTTACGATTTTATGATTTTTTTTTTCATTTTTATATTATTGTGCAATGTTCGTTTAATTACATTACGATGATAATACAATACTAAAATGAATATAAACTATATTTTTGTTAAATTTGCTTTGTGGTTTATTTATTAAAATTTTCATTATCTGATTAAAAAAAAAAATCCAAAATTAGAGATTGACTAGATATAAAATGAGTCATGAGAAAATCATTTGTCGACTGAATTATATTCAGCTGTAAATCCGGTAGAAAGAAGCTCCCGAAATCCTTCGTCTTAGACGGCAAAGAATGCCCTGTAAGCAACAAGCTATGCTACCTTGGGATTACCCTCGGTAGACACTTGTCGTTCACAACACATCTCGGCAAGAAGTTAAAGAGTTCTAGGAAGAAATTCCTCAGCCTCGGACAGCCCGGCTTTATCGGTACGCCTCAAGCTGCTGATATACCAGAGCATCCTCAGAACTGCTTTGATGTATGGGACCCCTCTCTTCAAGTATCTGACTCCTAACACTCTCAAAACGCTCCAGCAATTTCAGAACAGAGTTCTCCGCACCTCCCTCAAACATACCCCGTTCGACCGAATGAAGGCAGACGAGATCCATAAAAAATGCCCACCATTCAAGATTTCATCAAGAGAAGGCACATCAAATTTTTCGATTCACTCCGACACAGCCACAACCCACTATTCTCCGACCTTCAACCACCACCAATGCCCGGCAGATGGAAACACTGCTGGACCGCCGAAGCCTGGAGACAGATGGACGTGATCGAACCCGAGCCCCCTGACGGAGAATGAATTCTACACCCAGCCGAGAGAGATCGAGGCCGATCTCCGAAGCTACAAGACCCCATCTACCTGTTTAAGCAGGGTCGACCTTCCGGCCGAGAGGCCGACTTATTTCAGGCCCCTGCCTGGCCGACTACAAACCATTGCCTAGGTACCCCTAGGCTCCACCCTCGGTAGACTCTCACTACCTTCCTGATTCCACCCGCCTCCTTTAGGCATTCCACACCCTATATCCTTCTCATACATCCTTCAAATGGGGGACTCCCCTTAGTGAAAAGCACTCATTAGCCTAAAATAATTTTCCTTTATTTTTCCCACATCCTATTTTATAAGTTTGAAAGCTAAGGAAAAAAAAAAAAAAAAAAATCATTTGTCGTGTATCAAAGACTGTTGTTGAGTCAGCCCCCCCCCCCCCTGACCACTACCTATTAAATGACCGGGACACACGTTCTTATAAAATTTAAAGTAAGCGGATGCAAATTAATAAGAATACAATCTGAGTTGTTGACCGGTTATAATTACGCCAGACATTCACAATTTGGATCAAATGTGCTGTTTGAAAAAATTCAAAACCTATGTAAAAGCAGTTATTTCATCGGTAGAAAGTAAATATAAATATTATTTTATATTTCTTGTTAGGATTTATAAATAATCCCACAATTTGATTGACGAAATATTGAATTCTGAAGATACAAAGACTGTTAGTACTCAGGCATAATTCTTCATAAAGGCTTAACATTTACTCCTGACTTCCATTGAAGCAAAAGGCAAGGTTGCCATCTCATTGCTGTTTTGATTATTTTGCTATTTTAATTAAACTGTAATAGTAATATTTTGTTACTTATTAGTAATACTTGTCAGACCTCTATTCCTTGCCATCCTGGAGTATGTCTCCTATACTAGTAACTTCAACAAACTGCAGAAAATACAAAATTCATTTCAATGGAATAATAAGCTGACATTCTGTTTATTTATAACGCAGTGAAAGAAAACAATCATAAATTTCTTAAATACAGTTAGAGTAGCAACAATAATTTATTTAAAAACTGTGCATAATGAATTAACTAAGAATAAGATACATGAAGACATTAATTTTATCTTATTATTATATTAAAGGGCCACCAGAAATTGCTGTTCTGTTTGTTGGTTTTTTTTTACTCTGTTCCTATTTTCCTATATATAAATAAGTGGATATTTTAGTTACCCTATGTAACTTAATATGGAATAAAGAAATTCTCTTTCTGTTTTGAAAAAAAAAATGTTGGTTTGGCAAGAAAGTGATTTCGGTTTGCACCAGTAGTTAGCGTTATGTTTGTTTCGTTGTTCTTTTGTCAATGTTAGAATTTTTTCTTTTGAGATTTGATAGCCGATACCTTTAGGTTGCTATAGCATCAAATTCCGGGTCATTTTAACACGGAGTGCAAAAATGAGCACAGAACTGTTAAACAGAACTCAGGTGTCAGAATTGGTCTAAATTTCGTTCTGGAGATTTTTATTGAAAGATGACCAATGTTCTGGTCGTCCTTCTGAAGTCGATGATGACAAAATGGAAGGCATAATTTAATCGAATCGTCATATAACTGCGCGAGAGATTGCAAAACAGTTAAATGTATCTCACACAACAATTGAAAATCATATAAGACGTCTTAGATATAAAAAGCTCGATATTTGGGTTTCGCCACGACAATGCGAATCCTCGCACATCTTTAGCAACATGTACGAAACTATTGGAGCTTTGTTAAGGAGTGATGTCACATCCCCCATACAGCCCCGACCTTGCACCATCGGGTTATCATTTATTTATAAGTTTACAAAACTTGTTAAATGGTAAAAAATTTCATTAATAACGATGACCTCAAATCGCACTTGGTTGAGTTCTTACCTGATTAGGACCATAAGTTCTATGAGCTCGGGATCATGAAGTAACCAGAAATATGGCAAAAGGTTATCAAACATAATGGAACATATTTGACTGATTAAAGTTCATTTTTTGTACAGAAAAAAATGAGTTTTATTTCACACTAAAAAACCGAAATTACTTTCTTGCCAACCTCAACACTTACCTTTCAGTGTTTGATGAGATGATTCGAATAATGGTAATGCTGGGATTGGTTTTGTACCTGGTGTTATCGGGTCGTTTTGCGTAATGGTCCGTATCTTTGGTGATCTCTTCTTCCGCCCCCAGGCGGTCTGGTCCAGCCTTTGATATGTGGACGACTTCCGGTTCTGTCTATACTTGTATACTCAGTGGCAAGGATACGATGACATCCTCGATCGATCGTTAATTGCAGGTCATTTGGCGTCCTGCGATGGGTCTAGCTAGCGTGACAATAGCTACAGCTCTGACAAGGGCCCGAAAAACCCTAACGTACTTTTTGGCACAGCCTCAACTCGTAGTTGACACATCCTAAAACAAAAACAAAAAATCATTAATGACACAATTTGCAGTTTCTTTGCTAATGTTTAATTTAATCAATACATTTTGCGAGAGATTGTTGACCCCTATATAACACGTGTTGTATTCTTGATTACTCGAAGGTTTTATTCCTGGCAATACACTATTTGCCAAAACTCATTCATCACACTTGAATTTATCCAAGTCATGAATGACCATCAATTATGTTGTATTGGATCGTAATTCTATTTTTCCTTACTTGCGGGGTGTTATCTGTTTAGTGATAACTCAAAACTCTGGTGGGTTATACGGCACAAAAATGAACTGATCAAAAAATAAATAATAAAGGACGTCTAATAAACAAAATAAATAAATAATAAACGCCGAATTTATGTCAAATCACTTTTTTTTTTTTGTTAAAACAATTTATTAAGTTAAATTGCAATCTGCCTTATTAGGCAATAAGTAATTGAGATAAATGTTATAATTTATACCATATTTACAATTCATCATTCACTCGCTCATTCATACAATATTTACAAACAGCCAGAGGCCCCCCAAGTCCACATGGTTGTCACCTCCATCGCCTGCGAAGGAGGAAGCGGAGTCTTGCGAAGTCCCCCACGCTCCTACGTCAGCCGCGTCACAGGATAAGAGCCAGCGGAGGCTGACCAAGAGCGCGAGAACCACAGACGCTCAGGACATGATTAAAGAAACTGGCCATTGCCAGGACTCCCACTAACACTTAATTATAGCAGGTCACGAGGCCACTGCCGTTTTAATCTCCGAGGAGGATTATAGGGATGAGTGGTGCAGTGCAATGACTGTGCTAGGAAATTAGGGTGGTTGGATAGGTTACTATGGAATTTTATGAACTTGGAAGGGATGAGTTCAAGAATATAGGGTATATTCAGATCATTGTGAAGGGTTTTGTTGCTGACGTAATAAGGGGCAACTAAACGTATGCAATTGGTGGTATAGTTGCGATCGATATGCCAAATCACAATACATTTTATCGAACAAAATAATATGGTACGCAATGGTAGTGCAGATAGTTTTAAACATCAAGAAATAATAATATTGTAGTACCAGGTCTAGTTAGTAAACAATTTCGGTTAAGAACATGTACACTTTTTTTTTTTTCAACGAGTATTCGTTAAATAAAATAATCAGTAAATAAATGTAAAATTTTAGGGATAAAATTAAAATTTACCTTTATTATGACTCTGAAATGGTAATTTCTTTCATTGTTGAATTGCAGCAACGATTTGAAAGTCGTCAGTAAAGAGTAAACACAATGTTGACTGAATATAGGAAGGCAAGTTTATGTTCAAATGATTGTAGGTCTGTAGAAGAGTGTTGAAAGACAATCGCTGCGCGGGGATGTCAGCGGAAAGGTCCGTCACTGAGTCGAGAAGAAGATTGAGGTCGCCCAAGTTGACAATGTGCAACGCTACCAAGTCGCTCTGGAGGACGGTTTCATGTTCCAAGGGGAACGCACTCGTACAGACGTTACTTCAACACTCACTCGGAGCAAACGTACCGGCTCCAAAGCCCCCTTTCCCTAAAGCCCAAACCGTTATTTTTGATACCAGAGTTCACTCTACCTTATTAACTGTTTCAAACAATAGGTTTCCAAACTTTTTTTTTTTTATGTATCCAATAATAAGATTGATGTTAAGAAGGAATCGTCTTAATTTAAAATTTTAATGTTTGTTTTTTGTTTTTTTTTCTAAGCTCTCTAGTTAGAAATTCAGGATGAGGGAAAAATATAGAACATTTAGGTTAATCGGATCCTTATACTAGGAGTACCTGCTTGAAGGTGGTGTGAGAGGATTAAGGGGTGTGGGAAGCCTCGGTGGAGTTTGGTTGTTTCGGTATAGTGGCGAGAGTCCACTGGTGGCTGGGCCTAGTGTCTCTCTAGGCATGTAGTGCAGTCTTATTTAGTCTGATTTCAGTGATGGGTGCCCCTTAGAGGCTTGTTGTTGGCGGGCCTAGTGCCGTGATGGCCACCATTTCCTCTGCTTTACTCGATCTTGTGAGTTGCTATAGTGTTGGTAGCGGTGGTGAATTTTAATGTTAAATATGTGCCCACTTATATAATATTTACATTATTTTTTTTATTAATGTTTAGCCTGCCCTAAACTGACTTTTGGAGTTCAAATACAGGATGTGCCACATTAAAAGTGTCATTATTCGTATGATTTTGTTCAATTACATTGAGCTAAAAGCCCCCAGAACCGGGAAGAGACCAGCTATTTTGTTTAGGTCCCATTGTAATGTTTAGCTTTGACAGTGGACTAACGACGAGGCCATTGCGGATGATTCGCTATTGATCAGGGTTTGGGATCGTCCCATCTCCGGCCTGGGGTCGCACTGTCCCAGCAGGAACCGATTCGCTCATTACTCAACGACACCAATCCAACGTAGAAATTTAGGATGTTTTAATTTAAAATGAACTACATCGCATTTACCGGTCAAGGGAAAAGTTCACTCAGTTTAAATAATGACATGAAGATTATTATGAACGATACGCACTGATTTGTGGAAAATAATTCGCTTTCCTTGGACAGTTCATTCGCGCTGCTTCGCCGTTTTCAGTTTTTTTTTTAAAAGCACGAATTTTCGTAAAGAATCACGCACCTTACACTGGCTACAAAATGCATCTGTTCACACATGCATTAAAACGTTATAAATGATTATTTATAGAGAACTTATCAATCACTCAACTCCTCTAGTACGATTTCACTTATATATTGAGGTTGGCAAGAAAGTAATTTCGGTTTTTTAATATGAAATAAAACTCATTTTTTTCTACAAAAAAAATGAACTCTAATCAGTCAAATATCTTCCATTCCGTTGGATGACCTTTTGCCATCTTTCTGCTAACTTCATGATCCCGCGCTCATAGAACTTCTGGTCCTTATCAGCAAAATACTCAACCAAGTGCGATTTGAGGTCATCGTTATTAGTGACATTTTTACTATTGAAGAAGTATTGCAAACTTCGAAATAAATGATAATCCAATGGTGCTAAAGATGTGTGAGGCTTCGCATTGTCGTGGCGGAACCCAAATATCGAGCTTCTTAACAAGTCCAAAACGTCTGATATGATTTTAAATTGTTGAGTGTGATATCTCTTATGTGACATCACATATATCTTTGTGAGCCTCAACCGCTCTCTTACCTTTAATAAAATAAAAAAGTAAAATGTGTTGAAAATGATTATTTTTGCACTCCATGTTAAAACTGACAGTTCTAAAGAAAATTACAGAGTTCCAGTCTAGCGATGTTATATTACATAGACTCTAATCCTCACTTTGTCCCAGTTATTCCGTACCAACGGCCCGAAGCCAGGATTGAAAAACGTCGTAGAGAAAAAGTGAATTCTAGGATAACTTAGTCCCATACTCTAGGGCTTCGGCTTCCATACCGGCCCATACTCGGCTTCCATCTCGACAAATGGCTGACATGAACCCACACACGAGACTAAAAAGACAAGAACTAAACAGACGCTTTGGACAACTGTACAGACTACTTCGAAGGACATCCCATCTCTCAATAGAATATAAATTAATAATTTACAAAGTTATCCAAAAATATTTAAAAAGTATCCAATCCTTTTAATCAAAAGGTTTGAGAACAATAGTCATTGCCCCTTCTTATGTCAGTAACAAAACCCTTAAAACGATCCTAATATACCCTGCATTATTGAACTCATATCTTCCAAGTTCGTGAAATTCTATTGAAACCTATGCAACCACCCTAATCCCGTAGCACAGTCATTACACTGCACCCTTTAATTAATCATTACAATCTTCCTTATAATCCTCCTCGGAGACTGAAACGGCAGTGGCCTCGTAACCTGTTACAAATACGTGAAAGTGGTAGTCCTGGCAATTGCCAGTTTCTCCAATCATGTCCTGAGCGTCTGTGGCTCTCGCGCTCTTAGTTAGCCTCCACTGCACTGGCTCGTATCGGGTGACGCGGCTTCCTCTTTCGCAAGTGAGGGAGGTGACGATGTGGACTCTTTCCGGTTATATCATCATATTTACTGTCAAATGATTCCTATTGCTCTTGATGACCTTTGTTCTAATGGTGTTGTGTGGTTTTCAGGTGATGTACGGATGACAGGCGGTATGGAGGGGCCGGGACGCAACAGCAGCGGGTGCGGCACCGATTGGGCAGCCCACCCCTACTACACTGCCGCTTCGGTAGCCTTCCTGGTGGCGCACTCGGCCCCCGCCTTCTCCCCTGCCGGTCTCCTCTCCCTGAGGGTCTGTGCCGCGGCTGCAGCCTCCCTCGCCGCCCTTTGGGGGTGGACGGTCCTCTGCTCCGTCGACGCGCTCGCCTGGAACGTCAGCCTCGCCGCCGTCAACGCTCTACACGCCCTCATCCTCATATACCGGCTCAGGCCCATCAGGTTCTCCAAGGAAGTCGAAGAGGTCAGTTATAATTATTCATTTTTTTAATTTTTAAGACTACAAGATACCATTGACATTGACTCTATTAATAAAATATCAAAACAAAGCGTTCAAAGTGTAGCAACAATAATTTACTAACAAGTATTGGCAATGAAAAATCAGCTAGGAAGAAGATACACGAAGGCATATTATTTTTAACGATCAGTAGATATCAATAATTTAGTTTGTTGTTTTGGGTACCTGGAAACTAAACTAAATACGTAGAAAAGCCCAATTATAAAACAAAATATGTAATTCTAATAAGTTCAGATATTCGAGATGGCTTGCATAAATATATATATTCAATGCGCATTTAGTCAACATAATTATGATGCTATTCGATGATACATAATTATGATGGGACGCGATACTTAATTATGATGCAATGAGATAATAGATAATTATGACGGGATGAGATACATAATTATGATGGGTTGGTATAAATAATTATGATGGGGTGAGATATATAATTCTGATGATATGGCATGATACATAATTACGATGGGATGAGATACATAATTATGATGGGTTGATATACATAATTATGATGAAGTGATATACATAATTACAATTATTTGAGGTGATACATAGTTATGATGGGGTGAGTTACATACTTATGGTGGGGTGAGATATATAATTATGATGATATGAGATGATACATAATTATGATGGAGTGAGATACATAATTATAATGATATGGGATGATGCATAATTATGGCAGGTTGAGATACATAAATATGATGCTATTAGATAATGCATAATTATGATGTTATAAGATGATAACAGCTATGATGGTGTGAGATACATAATTATGATGGGATGAGATACATAATTATGACGCTATGAGATGATACATAATTATGATGATATGAGATGATACATAATTATGATGATAGGGGGATGATGGATAATTATGATGATGCGAGATACATAATTATGATGCTATTTGATAATACATAATTATGATGATATGAGATGATACACAACTATGATGGGGTGAGATACATAATTATGATGCTATGATATGGTACATAATTATGATGGGGTGAGATTCTCACAAGTTGAAGTGTCCTGAATGTTGACCCATTTAGATTGGCGTTACCTTGTTATAGGCAGAGCTGAATTGTGCCTACATTAATATGGAGAGATTTAATTTATCAATAATAGTAGTTATCAAACTCATATCATGATTAAAATTTCTTAAGTAGCCGACGTTATTGTACTGGTGGAAATTGTTTATATGTTTTTTTTTTAATTTTTTAAACTAAACTATAAAAAAGTTTAGTATTTTGTAAAAGTCCTTATGTTTATTTTGCTTATGAAAATTAATACGAGTGGAGCAGCATTGTGTTGCTCAACAAAGGCTGAACAAACTTTTTGATTCCCCTTTCAAACTCTCTTCAACAACAACGACCCTTGAGACCTCCTACTCACTGTTGAAGTAGCCGTACCTTTGGCATTATTAAAGGTGCCGTGTAAGTCAATGGAACTGAGAGGAGGTTTATTAACGCAACCGACTCCTCGGTGTCAATTGGGCGATTTAAACAATTCATTTTTGGGGTTCGGTCGATGGTACAAAACTCTATAGAACCTCTATATGTTCCACCTGTGAGTTCGTGTGCCGCCGGACAGCGAGTCCCCTGACCAAGCTAGAAGAAATTATTTTAAATTAAGGTACCGTTTGATATCTTAACTTCTAGATTAACAATGTTTAATCTTCAAAAGTGTGCACTAGTTTCACATGAAGGAATGACATTTTGCTTGAAAGGTTTTAGTTGATGTCCCAAAGACGATAAATAATTATTTTCCTCCTATGACATTGAGAAGGGTTTCACGGAGACACGGTCGTCATATTAAATATGTCTGTGATTTGAGTAACCCCATATTGTCTTATAGAAAACGACTGATAATTAAAACATGTCTGACTGAATCTGTTATGTCACCAATTAGGACAATAAGAGTCATTGTGGTATTTAAATTTGGTTGACTCGTAGGGTGCCTCAAATCAATCAACATGTCTGGAATAAGGAAAATAATATTTACCATTACATAAGTAAAAATGTGCTTATTTATGATACAATTGTTTATAAAATCATTTAAAAGGAAATCAAAGCGAACTGATTGTGATTATTAAAGTACATTCAGAATAGATTCTAATTCTCGTTTCTTTCTGATGTGGGCCACTGGAAAATTATTGAATATGTTGGTCATCTGGTGGAACCGTTTGAATTGTTTGGGAGACCCTCGTTAGTTTTTTTTGTTGATAGGCTTTTTACCGGGTAATTGAAAGGGAGTTCAGGTATGACAGTTGTATCTGTTTTAAGCCTGAATGTGTGATGTAAAAGTCCACCAATGAAATGTCTAGCCCCTCATGCGAGCGTGAATTAGCAATATGCATGTACTGAGATATGATGATATGTATGCATGTACTGAGATATGATGATATGTATGCATGTACTGAGATATGACAAAAGAAACGTTTTCCGCCTTTTTTTAATTTCGATCCACGGGTTTCTTCTGAAATCATTTTTTTCTTGTGAAAATTGGGCCGCTAAGTCAATTATTTGGCTTGGCTCACTGATTCACCGTGAATATTTGCTATTCACTTGACGGAAGTATTAGTTATGCACATTGTCTTCTGTTGATGTAGTTTCGATCCACCAGATTTTTTTTTTTTAATTAAAAAATGGTTTTTAAGGTCAGTTATGTCACATATACATATATATTCTTATCTTAACAAATGGTATGTTTATCAGTAAAATCCTGAGAACGTTGTCTTATAAGTTATAATAATCAGCCTTATTATAATTATCTTATCTTATCCTATTAGTAACTTATCTTCCCTTCCCAGACCTCTATTCTAAATAATTGGTTCCCAGGACTTTTCCTGCTACCCCTACTACCGCTTTCCTACACTGATAAATAGCCCTTAGCCATAAGACAGTTGTTGCTTCCTCACGAGTCTCAGTCGCCATTGAGATCTCAGCTTGTATCCATATCTAATTGTACATTTGTGTTTTATACCAAATCAAGTTTTTTTTATAAAATTTATTGAGCAACAGAAATACAATTGTCGAGCAAGTAGCTCGTGTTTTTGCTTTAGTGGAATACGGTCGAATGCAAAGATGAAAATTACAAAAGATATGCAGCCTGTGCATTGTGTTTGCCAGAAACTACTGTTTGGAGAGCAAGTACACGGTACTGCGAGACAGGCGAGTGACAGAGCCAAGAGATGACCAGTGTATTGTACTACACATGCGGTTTGGAATCTGTTTGCAACTGCTACTTCTTCGTACAACTCTAGGAGCAGCAATATGTGCAGAAACTGTTAGACGGAGACTTGCTGAAGTCAATTTAAACCCACAGAGCTATTGTTGACCAATAGCTTCGGTTACGAGAAGAATGTCTCATCTGAAAACAGCACGTAGCTCCATTCTTTTTCAGTCCACATAAGGTTCTCCTCAGCAAATTCCAAACGAGGTGTTACGCTATAAAACATATGTGCGTAGCCAATTCCTTCCATGTAAGGTTAACAAAGAGGTAGTGTTTCTCCTTGCAATGAGAATGCTTAAACTTCTTCTGTATCCTTGTTGTTTCTAAACTAGAAGTGAATAGCGTATGGCGGACTTAACTGTTCTTGTTTGGAATCGAGCACCGTTATGTAAAATCGGCACTAAGCCCTCGACCGCCCTTGGCTTAGCGAAGTGCATTCATATGTAACCAGCCTGCGAGTAAAAGGGGCTGGGGTGCCTTTCAGCTCATACTACCTGCTCATATGAAATAAATAAAGGGACGGTTTAATGATTTTGCTACGGCCTAGCTTGTCCGAGCAAGCTGGATTTATTGCCTGGATCTGCTCTTAACATACGGACGCGAAATGCGAGCGGCATAGAGGGTGGACTCGCCAGGTAACCGGATACCTGAGATAAATCTTATAAAGGTCATCTGATAAATATTACGCGTACTTCTTGTAAGCGGCTGTGCTCGGAACGGTTACTCATAAATGAAAAAAGGAAAAAAAATGATTATGGGCTGTTCTTATAACGCTGTCATGTCCGAAGTCGGTAAATTTCAATTTTATGACGTGAGTCTGAGCTGATGAAGTATACTTATTAGTCACGCACTTCAATTCTCATTTTTAGTAAATATTTTTGTTATTTATCAAAAGTAGGGGGAAAAAAAAGAGAATTTCGAATGAAAGGTTGAAAAATCTTGATTAATTAATGGCCTAAAGGAAATAAATGATTTTTTGAAGCTTCAATAGATTTAAAAAGTTCTTGATCATCCAATTTGTTTTTTTTTGTTTCATATCTCCTTGCTACAAAATTAATATATGTTAATGTAAATGTAAATGAATCTATTTACAATTGCTTCATTATATTTCCTATAGCTTCCTATAGCTAGAGCCACATACGTATTACATTTGATACAAATTCTCTTTTCTACTAATAGTGATCTGGATTGTACAAAAGTATAATGATGTACATTATAGATCACCTTATTAATGATCATCCCATTGTATAGTCCTAATTAATAAATTCAAAACAAGTACCAGATGTGTCGAAAATGTACACAATAAAGATTATAGCATTATGATATTAGGGTTTAAATTGCTATCATATAAGCTGTAGTTAAGCAATACTAAAATCAGACTTCAAATTTATGAATAATAATTATTATAATATATTTTGTTTTTGTACCCAATTTTTAGGGTCTTACACATATGATAATGGTTTGTACTAACCAATAAAAGAAAATCGCGTTAAATAATTTATAATAATAATAAGCATATAAGGGTTTCGTTGTTCTGACTAATTACTTCCTCTTGATGTATTTCAGAACTTTAAATAAATTAAATTGATTAATACGGCCTGAAGCCGCTCCATTTTATTGACATTCTACGTGGATAGGAGCTCATACCACCATGACAGCAAACGTTTTATCAAAACAATAAAAAAAAAAAAAAATTGTCATTAATATAATTCTTTTTTGTATTTATAGTACCAAAATATATTATAAATATTCTGAATTCTTACTTTTATTTTGTAACATCATCAGGGCATCAAATTAATTTTAAAAAAACAACTTTATTACGATAAATTACAATCTGCCTCATTGGGCAATAACTAATTGTGATAAATGTTCTCATTCATACCAGATTTACAATTTTCATTCATTCGCTCATTCATACAGTATTTACAAACAACCCAGAGACCTCCCAAATCCACATACTTGTCATCTCCCTCGAATGCGAAAGAGGAAGCGGAGTCTTGGAAGTCCCCCACGATCCTCCATCAGCCGCGTCACCGGATACGAGCCAGTGGAGGCTGACGAAGAGAGCGAGAGCCACAGACGCTCAGGGCATGATTGCAGAAACTGGCCATTGTCAGAACTCCCACTGATACGCATTTCAAATTTAAATATCATGCCTTGTAAAATTTGTGTTATTTAAACCTCTCTATAACTGACCCAGAACAGGCATTTTTTTAGTTTTTTGAGTTAATTGAAATCATTGTAACGAATCAGGAAAATAGATGTTGCCCTTCAGCGTGTTCCTTTGTAAATTGTGGGTTACCAGGATACAATATTTACAGGAAGTATTTGTTGAAGAAATCATAAGGGTTATTGATGGTGTGGTGTGTATGTGCAGTAAACACTAAGATATCAGGATTAAGGTGACTAGGATATATACGAAATACAGAAAACTGTAAGTAATATTACATTTATTTTATATATTTAGAATAAACTGTATTTTTTGTCAAGCCCCGATGTCTCGCCAGTGCCTTTTATGAGCATGTCAACAGGTGTGGAACGATCGTACTGTTCCTCAAATTATTGCGCTAGTAGAAATCACTGTTTAACATCTTCTTAACCGGTTTTAATTATTTTTTTAACGGTGATTTTCTGAGGTTCAAAAATGAAATTAATAATATATTCCTTTGTATAAAAAATATATTTTTTATTTTTGTTTCATATCCTATTGTTATAAAATGAATATATATTACAAAATATAGATCTGCATACGAATCTATTTACTTATTGCTTCATTATATTTCCTACTACTTATACAACTTGCCTACATTTTATACAAATTGTAGTATACAAAATAGTGATCTGCATTGTATAATAGTATAATGATGTACATTATACATTAATGGACGGAATTTATTAAAAGAAATGGGGCTCACCTTATTCATCATATACTTGAAACTAACTTACATCTAACAATAAAAACTTAAACTAAATCTTAACCTAATTTTCCCCGACAGTCTGTTGCCATCGATGCGGGATCGGTGGTAAGGTCATAGTGTTAAACTCTGGGTTTGTCAGCTGCTGCAACGAGTTGATGGAACACCGATGGTGTGCAGGTTGGCGTTCTTTAAATGAAAATAAATATTAAATGAACGATTAAATAAACATAAGTCTTATGTCCCTCTTGGGAAGAAATGCGTGTTTGGTCCATGGTTCTTCAACTTGTGGCAGTAGTGTTTTCGAAGCCATTTTTTATTCCTTCAACAATAGCAGTCAGTTCGCTCTAAATGTTGTCATAAGTTGTCTCTGGGGATTTCATTGAGCAGTTATTTTTCTAATATTTTTGAAACGTTGAAAGATGAATTTGAACTCGACGATTTGTTTGAACGATTTTTTCTCGGCAATGAGAATGACCGAACAGTCCGTTGAAAACGTTCCCGTGGAAAATAAATAAAGCTCAGTAGATACAGAAGGTGTTCGGTTTCTGAAGGGTTTATTTTTTTGAAATAAATAAATTTACGAAACTATAAAAATTAAAAATTCTACAGAAATCACCCGGGAATATTTCATTATATGATTTAATCAGTTATTACTGTTAAGGATTGTTTCATTGTATAAATGACAGGAGGTGATATTGAGGAGAGGCGCAAGTAAATCCTTCGCCATAAAGAAACACCCGAGAATATAGTTCGGGGGGGGGGGCGATTTCCAAGTGAAAGGGCTGAGGATGGAGAGGCGATAGTCGCCGAACTACTAGTGACATTATCGCCGAGATCGCCGTCGATAAGAGCCACTTATGGGCCGTTGCTGAGCCAGTTATTTTGGTTTCACTTAACATAACCGATAACCAACGGTATGGATTGACGTTTGAGATTTTATTATTTATTATATTTAGTTTCTAAGGCTACTGATATGATCTTATTGTTTTTTAACAATATAGTTTATGTAATAGGGGGACTGGAAAGTAATGTCGCTTTTTTTTTTACATTAAAGTGAACAAATGAATTTTTAACAATTTTAAAAGAGAACAGTGTAGGTTTATAGGTACTTTATGTGGTCTTGGAATGACCACGAATTCACAATCGGTATCTAAGTGTAGGCGAAAACCGTCCGGGTCCCAAAGGTGAGTGTGAAGAGGCTTCAAGGCTTGGGAAGAAATCATTGGGGGAGACGCTTCTAGGTAAAGTTTGTAGGGCCCCAGGCGAGATCCGCGAGGGAGAGGTCTCTCCCAAGGAGGTGCTAGTTTTAGCGAGACGATGGTAGAGAATCCCACTAGGAAGGTGTGGGGTCTGACAAGGCCGGACTAAAACATAGCGAGGTTAGGAAAGAGAGATGCAGAGGTAGTTGAATAAGAAAGCCATGGTTCGAGTAGAGCAGCAAGCGCGAGAGAGAGCAGTGTTCTTCAGGTGCCGGGTTCCGAGGGTCTGGGAAAAAAACCCAAATCTGTGCCTTATATAGGCAGGTCAGAGGCTTGGCCTCACCCGCGCCCCTAGTGGGCTTAAGCTGTTTCATGCACTAGTTCCCCCCTCTCTGAACTGACGCTTAATGTTTTATTATTATTAAAATATGGAAACGTAGGTGGGTATTTTCTGGGCCGAGAAGAGGGAAACTATTTATTCGTAATGAATAAGTTTACACCACCATTAATTCAATCAATCCATAAAATAAATTAAAAAGTATAATTCTTATTTAATGAACAAGTACTTACTTATCTTCAACATCGTAGTCTCATACGTATATATATGACTGACCGAGCTTATTTGTGACATTATTTTTGAAATAAATTGCTGCTATTCATTCACTCTGACAGAATGAGCTTGGGTGATGTATTTTATTGATAGTATATTACTGTCTACCCACAGTATTATTTTTATTGTCATTCTCAAGGGCTAGAATAAAGAGAGCAACATACATACCATAAATAATTGGTACATACTTTTCGTTCCTAGTATGTATTTATTTTTGCTAATAGGAACCGGTTCTATAGGAATGTCACGACATATAGATTCCTTTGAAGTAAAACCTTGATTTGCCGAGCATAAGAGGTAATTTAAAAGAAGCGAAGTTAATTCTTGTGATTGTCTCTGATTATCCCGTTCCGAATCGTTAACCCATCCCTGCTTTTGATGTAACCTCGATGTGAATAATCTTTGGTTTTAAATGTTTCTCACAACTCCCATTATAAATATATAATATGTATTTTCTTCTATCGTACGTTGCCCCAGTAAGTTATCGGTACATGCCTTTTGAGCTGTGAAATATTTTGGCTATGAATGTTCCAGTCTGTTACTAATGTCAGTTCTTTCCTCTCCTTCTACGAGTTTTCTCCTGATACTTTTCTTAGAGAGAACTTTGAACATCGTATTTGAATAGTCATTCGTGCTGAATATCCTACGTACGTTATTTTATTGTTGTTCGACCTTTAAGGTCTGATAATATCTGATGATAAACTGAGTTCCTGCGAATATATACTACAATGAAATAAACTTTAGACATCTTCTCGCAACCATAGACAGATATCCCGAAGACGATAACAATATTACAATGAGGCAATCATTTTAGTATCAGAGTGTTTTTTTCTATTTATTGTCACTATTTCAACTATTGCTTTGGTCGTCATTATATTTCTGTTGCTCAATAACTCTTAAAAAAGAAAGTTTATTTGTTATATGACACAAATGTACAATTATATATGGTTACAAGCTAAATGGCGACTGAGCTACATGAGGAAGCAACAACTGTCTTATGCCTAAGGGCTATTTATCTGTGTAGGAAAGTGGTAGTAGGGGTAGCAGGAAAGGTCCTGGGAACCAATTATTTAGAATAGAGGATTGTAGAATCGTAATTAGGGTCCTTAGGTCCTTAGGGTGTTACTGATAAACATACCATTTGTTTATGATAACATTATATATATGACATAACTGTCAGTATTTTATTAGTACAGTAATAATCTATTATGTAATATGATGTTTTACCATATGTATAAGTATGTATCAAGTATTTATGATATGTTATAGTTATTTTTTTAGTGTCATTATAGAAAGGGCTGAGGTCATTAAAAATATTATTGTGGGTCCACAAATATCCAACATGTATGAGATTCCTTTTCGTTAATAGAATAGTTAAAATGTACCCCATTCCTCTTTTCAAACTTTGAAAGCTTTGGGGGGGGGGAAATCAGATTATAAAAGTCTATAATAAATTTAATATAAATTTGTTGTTTAATACCAAATAATTAATTAGTTGAATATGAATAAATATTAATAATAATTTTTAACTGAATAAATACAACTTTTTAATCTATACATATAGGTTTTGTTAATTTGACCTACCTATTATCAATTTATTATTATTGTATTTTTATTGAATAATAAACAATTCATAACTGAAAATATTAATCAATGATTATCAAGTTATTGTTCATGTTTTTAACAGTTGGAAGCGCTTTACCAAAATATACTACTTTATGGGGAAACAAGGCAAGTTTTATTAATTAAATTTACAACTTCACTACCAGGACAGGCATAGTCATAATTAATATTTGACATTTAGTCAACTTGACGTATGTATGTTACAGCCATATAAAAGAATTTAATGTCTTGAGTAAGGCTCTCGTCAATACCAAGTGTGGTTTCTTTTTCCCCACTACTTTTAATAAATTCAGTCCATTAATGTATAATGTACATCATTATACTTTTGTACAATGCAGATCGCTATTAGTAGAAAACATAATTCGTATAAACTGTAGCCAAGCTACAGGAAATATAATGAAGCAATTGTAAATATATTCGTTTGTAGAATATATATTTTGTAACATATATTAATTTTGTAACAAGGGGATATGAAAAAAAACACCAAAAAACGTAGTCATCCTCTTGTCGTGCCATCGTTGAGTGTGTTCATCCACCGGAGACACATCAAGTTTTTTGACCCCACCACCATTCCCGCATCGATGGCAACAGATTGTCGGGGAAAACTAGGTTAAGTTAGTTCATTAGATTTAGGTTAGTATTAGCACAACTCATTCCTAAGGTGAGCCCTGTCACTTTCCTGTTTACACGCATTGTATTCTCTATCAGCCTACTATAGAAAAATTCTTCACACATCACACATTATGTAAAATGTAGCTGAGCTACAATTAGCACGATGTGCTTTTATGCAAAGAGTCAATTTATCACTGTATATATTAAATAAAGGGTTTTTGAAAAACAGCCCTCTGAAGACACCTCAACTTCAGACACTCTAATGCGTTGTGTTTTCTATGATCTAGTTCTTTCCTAACTAAGATTTAACGGGTGTGACAAAACGGAGTTATGTTAGTCTCGCTATACACGAGTTAATGGTTCTACACCTTTGCGAGTACAACACCAGCTAGGCTGTAAGTAACATGCACAGAATCACATAAGGCGATAGCGTACACGAACTCCACATCGGATGCCATGCGAACATGCAATTCTTTACACGGTCGGGGGAACATGTTACTTGGCGGCAAATTACAACTACGAAAAGTGGAACTGATTTTTCGAAAAATATTTTCAATCCTTTCAGTAGTTTTATTTAATATACATTGCTGTGAACTGCTTAAGACATGTTTTCATTGAACGTCAGCTGCGATAAAGACATGTTGTTCTCCCATGTAACGTTCCATTTTTACTAACCCTAAACTGTCAGCTGTCAAATTGTTCTTTTAAGGGTTGCCAGCACTTTACTGCACAAATAGCGGCAAATCCAAATCTTCCGTTAATTCTGGGACACCCTTTATGTAACCCTGCCTCGATGTTAGGACCCAAAGACGACGAAGGGAAAAGACGCGGAAAAGCGTACACAAAGAAGGAAAGGGCTGGAAAATATCTGTGTATTTAATGTACGAATGAAATAATTCTACCGCTAGGTTTTTGTTTCTAAACAAATGTTTGAAAACTGATATTATTATATTAACGACACATTATGCAAACGAACTTGACACATAAATGTGTTTATTAAAGTTGGCATACATTTTCGCAGCCTTGGTTCACTTGCTGTAATAAAAAAATGAATGCCATTACCATAAATTAAAACTATAAAATATTATAATTAACGTTAAAAAGGCAAAAACAGTATTATAGTACCCAAAGTAAGATTTTTTGATTGCAATTTACAAGGATTTTGGTGAGGTCAAATCAGGAAAACGTGACACAAACTCGAAATTACAACAGTTATGTACTTAAGTTGGATTGGAGTTCCGCATAATGATATCAAACACACAAATAGAGAATTTGAAATATTCCATGTAATTATGTCAAAGAAATGAAATTTGTAACTACGGTTTCGGTGGCCGTAAACAAGTGAAACCAGATAAATATTTGAATAAGTAACAGTATTGTATACATTCCGCAGATTGTGTCTGTAATATTCTGTCTCTTACAGATCGAAAATCCTCAATCTACTTTGAGGAACTTTCAGAACCCCCAAGACCATGTCTGTCTGACCTTCATTTTTCACTTTCTTGTACTATATCGATTGTTTCAGTTTTTAATTATCTTATATTGGCTTAAATTTACTAAACGCCATATTTATTCAGATATGAACTGTCAATTAATTCAGAAATCCTAATGAATAGAGAGACAAATAACAGAACAGTGAAAAATTCCCAGTCAGAGAGCGATTGGCCTCATCGCCCAGAGGTCTCCCTCTCAGAGGTTCTACAGAATCATGGTATAAACCATACTCTATAATATTCTTATGCATTCGCAGAGAGAGTAATATAACTAACTACAAATGTATTGCACCAAGATAAACGAACACGTTATAATTAAAGAGTAACTGGAACCAGAATCCACTAGAACCGAGGGAAGGAATAGAACTCAACACTGCCAGAACAGTCAATCAATTAACAGAGGTTGTGGTATCGGAACCCGATGAACAAATGATATAATAAGGAATGATTCTGGATCAACCCATAAATATAAAAAACATTAATGAGCTAGATCGGACAAAATATAAGCAATTAAAATGACAAATAAAACTGTTCATTTCATAGAGACACTAATAATTTATAAAATATATATATGTCAGATATTGCACGTGTACATAAAGGGTGTCCCAGAATTGACGGAAGATTTGAATTTGCCGCCATTTGTGCAATAAAGTGCTGGCAGCCCTTAAAAAAAAACAATTTGACAGCTGACAGTTTAGGGTTAGTAAAAATGGAGCGTTACACGATAGAACAACGTGCCTTTATTCTTGAACATTATCTCAAAAATAATGAAAGTTGGGCGGCCGCAGTTCGAAAATTTCATACAAATTATGTTCGGAATAGTGTTTTAACTTCATCAACTGTGAACAAATTAACACTGGTCGTCCAAACACAAGCTGTTCAAATGTCAATAGCGAAGCAGTGCGTGAGAGAATTTTTGAAAATCCATAACACAGGTCTTTGTGCCGAAATTGGATGATATTGATGTGGCCAATATGTGGTTTCAACAAGATGGTGCAACATGCCATACAGCCCATGAAACAATGCGAATACTGCATGAGACATTTCCAGGTCGTGTACTCTCTCGTTTCGGTGATCAGAATTGGCCCCGTAGATTGTGTGATTTAACACCTTTAGATTTATTTTTATGGGGTTCTTTGATGTCGAAGGTGTATGTCAACAAGCCCACATCCACCCGTGCATTAAAAGAGGAAATTCAACGCTGCATCAACGAAATTCAACCACATTTATGCCAAATGGTCATGGAAAATTTCGACAAAAGAGTGTGTGTGTGCCAGCAAAGTCGTGGATGCCATTTGCCCGATGTGATATTTCATAAATAACCCTATACTATTTACTATTTTCTATTTAAATCAGCATTTGGGATTCTTGTTTTATAAAATACATAAACAATGTACTCTATAATTAATATTTAAAATCTCATGTATACAATAAATAAAACTCCACAGAACTGGTCTTTCTCCTGTCACTCCTCGAATTTCTTCGACATGTGCTTAATCGTTTTTCAGTCGTTTTCTTCAACAGCCGATGTAAAATTATAATTATTGTTGATGAATAATTACAATATAACTTTTGAACTTAATAATAAAGATATGAAACGGACGGAGAGTAGGGAATATTCCTTCTGTTTACCGGGAACGCTCTGGCAAACAGGAGCGAAACCGAGCGAGTATTGACGTTATGTGCCCACGCACAGAGAGGCCAGGACCCCTGAGCCTACGCTCGCAGCCTGTCCGTCCATCAACTTTGACATTAAATACTTTGTAAATGTCACCGTTTCGACAGAGTTAGGCCGAAATTGATGGGATTTTCGGTTATTAGTTATTCACTGTACGGTTTAAAGAGCGAGCGCTCGTAGACGAGTTGTCAGATGTAATCATATGACCGTAACCACTGCCAGATAGAAGGAAACGAATTTTATTCGATATAATATCCTGAGAACAATACTTAATGCCCCTTATTACGTCAGCAATAAAACCCTTCATAGCGATCTTAATATACCCTACATTCTTGAACTCATCCCTTCCAAGTTCATGAAATGCTATAGTAACCTATCCCACCTCGCCAATCCCCTAGCATAGTCATTGCACTGCACCACTCATCCCTATAATCCTCCTCGGAGACTGAAACGGGCGTCTGTGGGTCTCGCGCTCTTGTTCAGCGTCCGCTGGGTCTTATCCAGTGTAGGGGACTTCCCAAGACTTCCTCTTTCACATGCGAGGGAGGTGACAACCATGTGGATTTGGGAGGCCTCTGGGCTGTTTGTAAATACTGCATGAATGAGCGAGTGAATGATGAATTGTAAATATGGTATGAATGAGAACATTTATCTCAATTACTTTTTGCCTAACGAGGCAGATTGTAATTTTAGCACAATAAAGAAGTATTATATATATCCTTTAAAAATAAATATGATTGAGTAAATACACTGCTCGACAAAAAACAGTGGTGCACTTAGAAAAATTCAAATATTTACCTACCTAATAAAATTATTTCGCGTTTCAATTCTTTTTAAATTATTATTAAACGTTTTCAGTGAAAATGAGCTATAAATAGGAAGTAAAAACCCTGATTAATATTTAAAAAATTGTATACAGAAATTTTTGATCATCTGACTTCAATAGCTTTCTTTGACAATAGCTTCAAGTAATTGAGGCATGATTCTTATCAAGTTTGTTGCAACCTCTTTTTTCATATCCTCCCACGTCTCTACTAAAGAAGTTCTTAACTCGTGTAAGTTCAAGGGGGGGGGGAGTTGACCTCCCGTCTTACAGGCCTGACCCAAGTCCACCCAACATGTGATCTATAGGATTGAATGTAAAAGTATTGCTAAACAATCCTTGGAACGTGTGTTCGCTCATTATCATGCATTGGGTAATTTCCCTAACTATGATAACGATACAATCGGCATCACGAGAGAAGGCCTACGGAACACTTGGAGGGAGCTCTGTGTTCGCTGTCGAAGAAATTCTATACCACACTGTCACTGAAACAGATCCGAATGAAACTCTCTCAGTGGCATTACTCTCAGCTTAGTGCTTACCAGGCCTTGTGTAAACTCTCATCCATCCCTCTGGTGTATAAAGAGAGAAGCGTCACTTTTCTGAAAGCACCACGCTGCTCCGTTGGTTTTCAGTCCACATAAGGTGTCCCCCAGCAAATTCCAAACGAGCTCTACGATGCTCCCTGGTCAACTATGGCCCTGATGTTGGTTTCTGTGGGTTTAAATTCTATTCAACAAGTCTTCTTCTAACAGTTTCTGCACATGTTACTACTCTCCGAGTTGTAAGAAGAAGTTGAGCAGTCTCAGTAGCAGTTGAAACCAAATTCCGAAGCGTGTGTAGTACAATACACCGGTCATCTCTTGACTCTGTCACTCACAGTAACGTTCACTTGATCCCCGAACAGTAGTTTCATCTTTGCCTTCGACAGGACTCCACTAAAGCAATAACATGGGTTACTTGCTCGATGACCACCAAATACATTTTTAAATATAAAAAAAAGTTTTATAAATTTTTAGAGATCAGTTACACAAGAAAGCACTGTGGCAAATGAGGATAAAACTTATAGTTTTTGTTTAGCCTATAACATAAAGGATTAAATAAGTCGAACAAAGTTTTTTATTTTAACGGAAAACAATTCACTTCCCTTCAAATACTATTTCTGAATATTCTTTTTATTAATGAATGATCTTTTTATCATGCCCTTATTTTTTAATAACTTTTCTAACGAATGTTTCTTAGTGAACCACTTCTTTTTAAAGGCAATGTTTATAAATTAACCACAAAATATAAAGCATAATAACAGTAGTGCATAGTTGACAAAAGTACAATATTAGTAAATGGTGATTCAAAATAAAACTTGTTAATAATATACATCATTAAAAAAAACAAACGAAAAACTACGGATTGAAGGTAAATTTCAATTCCAAATGGTATAACGTGTACCTGTAAGATAATTACTGATTTTAAAAGCAAAACACAGGCGAGTTAGTAGAGTAGGTGGAATGGTGTTGGGCAGTGTAGAGAGTTAGGGGTGGGTGGGAAGGCTTAAGTTTTCTGCACCGCAGCAGTTTGTCAATGTTTTGAAACGGCCAACAGCTGTAGTTGATACATAGATCAGTAGCCTTGCCAAACTATTTAATTATTTAAACATTATTGCTTTGTTGTTTCGAATGTTTTAAACAATATACAAAGTAAAGTTTATATATTATTAGTTTGTGAAGAAGCGACGTTTGGTGAAGTTAGCAAGTGGTGAAGCCGGTAAGACCTGTGTGGTACTTTTACTATTTTGTTACTAAAACGAGTAGAGAAATGGATACGTAGTCTAGTTGGTCAGCATTCTTACTTGGGAGAGCCCGTTTTAATTTGCGGGTAATTAAGAAATCCGAACTTAAGGTTAAGAGGTAACGCTTTGAACCAACAACGCTATTACTTCCACCTACGAATCATGGCGACATCTTTCGGGTGGTTCTTAATTTTTTATGTTACGCCATGAAATTATTTTTTTTTTTATTGTATCATCAATGAAGAGAAAAAAAAAGCAGCAACTGAACATTCTCTTGTCAGATCTCGCATCTCACCGCAGATTCGTCACCTATATAGGGTTCGGTGGTTTCATCTACATTTTTGCAAAAAAATAAACTTTTCAATCTCTTCGAGTGGAGTAGGGAGGAAAGTCATTCCATGAAATCACTCACGTCAGCTCATCTCCAGGACTTCCCTCCTCTCTTACTCGTGCACTTCTCATTCCCCTCCAGCCATACTCCCGCTGACGAAAATAACCTAATAATATTCCACTGAGGATCAAAAATCTTTTTAAATACCATTACAAATCTCGGATCGAACGAATCGTTTTTAAGATTGCTCGTGAGAACGTAAAACCGACAGACGGTACCTGTACGATCGTAAAGTTGCATAATAATTACTAACGTAACTGGTAATCCCTAACTTCACAGGAGACAACCAAGTAGTTGGCAGTCGACAATTTATTCAAGTCTGTAAGATAATTCAGCAAGAACCTCAGCCAATAGTTCAACCTGTTGTACCTACCCTCATCTCTTTGTCGATTCAGGGCATTTGACTTACCTAACTTCTTGATTTTTATTACGTTTTGATACAATTTTTTCCCAAGACTCCACTTCCTCCTTCGCACGCGAGCGAGGTGAAAGCCATGTAGACTTGGGGGTCCTCTGGGCTGTTTTAAAATTATGTATTATTATATTACTTATGATTTTACTTTTTTTTTTTCAATTGTCTGGTCTTGTTATTAATCGAAAACTACAATTAAAGTAAATACTTTAGTAAGATAAAAAATACATTTGTATAATGTTTTTTTTTTCAAATGGCCTATTTTTTTTGGAAACAACCCAATAGACATAGGTTTTTGTTCAGTAAGAACCATCATCATTAGCTTCTTCAATCTCTGAACACCTAAAGATATGCTTTGACATCTGTCAAAGGTACATTTTCCTTGAACAATTATGTGTTCAGAGAATTTATTAAGAAAGTGTAACAGGTGATCTTTTCAGAGGTACGATATTTTGCACGGCATGTAACTTTTCCATGTGTATTTTATGTCCGTTTGGTGTTAAAAATAAACGCGAATCGTGTTGAAAAATAATCAATAATCAGTTAACTACTGCGTAATGAAAAAAAAAAAATTCTTAATAAATCCCAGCATATTGTGTATATTATCAGGTTAAAGATCTTGACAGCTGCGTCTGTGATTTCTAAGTCCCGTGTACAGTGCCAATAACTGGGGCGCATTAAAAATAAATGTTTGTAAAGGGTTTCCCAGAAATAACGCAAGATTTGACTTTTCTGCCATTTGTGCAGTAAAGTGCTGACAACCCTTAAAAAAAACAATTTGACAGCTGACAGTTTAGGGTTAGTAAAAATGGAGCGTATGTCTTTATTGTTGAACATTATCTCAAAAATAATAAAAGTTTGGCGGCCGCAGTACGAAAATTTCATACAAAATATGGTCGGAATAGTGTTTTGACTTCATCAACTGTGAAGAGATTAATTGAAAAATTGAGGGAGACTGGATCAGTTGGAGACACTAAACACACTGGTCGTCCAAAAACAAGCCGTTCAAATGTCAATTTCGAAGCCGTGCGTGAGAAAATTTTTGAAAATCCATAACACAGTTCGTTGTGCCGAAATTGGATGATATTGATGTGGCCAATATGTAGTTTCAACCAAATGGTGCCACATGCCATACAGCCCATGAAACAATTCAAATACTGCATGAGACATTTCCAGGTCGGGTACTCTCTCGTTTCGGTGATCACAATTGGCCCCCTAGATCGTGTGATTTAACACCTTTAGATTTCTTTTTATGGGGTTATTTGAAGTCAAAGGTGTATGTCAACAAGCCCACATCCACCCGTGCATTAAAAGAGGAAATTTAACCACATTTATGCCAAATGGTCATGGAAAATATCGACAAAAGAGTGTGTATGTGCCAGCAAAGTCGTGGAGGCTATGTGTTACATATGTATGTGCCCGATGTGTTATTCCATAAATAACCCTATCCTATTTACTTTATAATTCAATAAACAAATGCTAAAAACTGTGTTTTCTATTTAAATCAAATCTTGCGTTAATTGTGGGACACCCTTTATATTAATGAAAATAATTCAATTAAAGTTATGAAATCAATCAAGAACGAGTATTCAGTAAGATCATTCGAATCCTTCAATCGTCTGATAGTGCGCTCTAACTAACCAATATTTTCTCGGCTATTGGCAATCTGCTCGGGCCTAGACCACGTAATGTTGGAATAAATCAATTATTCACAGACATTTAGGAAAAAAGAATTGCTACTGTGACATGATGGAGAAACATGTCATCATATGCTGCGGCTAACTGTTAACGGTACGAGGTCCTATGATTCAATGGCGCCGCAAATTTTGAAGATCAGGAATACTATCGCCTGATCGTACATTTTTGAATGATTCTTGTTTTTTGATTGATTAATACCCGATTTTTTCCTTCAGTAAAAATGAGGAGAGAATAATATAAACAATAAATAATAATCTCGATAAACAGTATACAGTGGAATTCCGATATTTCATATCTCAATTATTCGTATTTCCGGCTAATTCGTACAAATTTTCCGGTCCCTAGAGAAAATCCCGGTAAGCGGTATAAAAACAATGCATTTCAGTCCCCTCGGTAATTCGTATTATTTTTATGCTCGAGGTCACTTAAAACGTCTTATAATAGGTATTTCCAGCCTAAAAACTTCTTTAATTCGTACTGTTTCAAGAAAGGGAAAGAGGACAGTGAGAGACCAGAGAGCAGAATGAGTGCGAGATAAATAATTTCTAGGAAATCAAGTAATCCCTTCAACAATAGCGAAAGGGAGAGCGAGTGAGAGAGACAAGTTTTCTATGAAATCCCATATGTAATTCGTACTGAATGGAATTAAGGATAAGAGAGAAAGAAAGTTTTAGGAATTGTACTAAGCTTTTCTTTCGTTTCTACAGTTCAGTCTCGTTTTCGTTATCGGTGTGACACGTGACCATTTTGACGACGGCCTAGCAGTAGTGGGGTTGTTAACCGACGAAGAAATTTTAGATCCATTTGAAGACGTTGATGGTGAAGATGGAGAGGGCGATGAAGATGATGTACCAACAATTACTGCTAAAGTTGCTAAACAATTAATGAACAACGTCCCCCATTTTTTAGCAAAATCATATGTTGATCTGAACACTCTTGACAAAGCAATTGACAATACCCGTCTGCACGGATTTCGTCTAAATGAAAATTACGGATTTTTTTCGAATATATGTTTGATTGGTTTTTATTTAATCTAGAACATAATTATGTACATATTTTTTATTTCATGTATTGTTTATTGCATAGTTTTTATCTTTACTACATTGTATATACTTCTTAATGCATAGACGTTTGCATTAATACGTTTTTTAATTTTGTACTCCCGATAATTCGTACCAAACTGTCAATCCCTTGACAATACGAATTATCGGGATTCTACTGTACATCTCTGTATTTTATAGGCTATATGAATTATTAACTACCATTGTAAGCAGTCCTCGGTAGTATAGTGGTAAGTATCCCCGCCTGTCACGCGGGAGACCGGGGTTCGATTCCCCGCCGGGGAGGTTACTTTTTTTTTTTTTTCAATAATAAATAAAATCGTTAATATTATTGTAATTTTTATTTCAATAAATATCATATTCTTCCTTATAAAGCTCCTGTTATTATTTTAATATTTGGTGATACTTAAAATATTACCAACCTTTTTTTTAGAGAAAACTTATTTACGAGAAATCAAGATACTGATTGGTAAAAAGTTACTGTATAGGCTTTACTAACTTTTCCATGGGCTTCGTCCATGTGGAAATCTTAATGAAATAAATTGTTTTTTATTGCTTCAATCTTTAAATTCAAATTCACTACCTTATACCCTGATGGAATTAGTGTAATGATACATCGCTTATATGTTAAAATTTATGAACTGCTATTTTCTTTAAACTTTGTATGATCCTGAGTTTGTTTTACAAAAACAAACAAACTTTACTTCTATGAATGAATGAATTCTAACTATAAATAAATAAAACCAAACTCATTTGTTTTACGTAGAACTGCACAGATCTTTAAGTATCTATCGCAAATACCAATGGCCACAGAGACAGCAGTTGCTTAATATATTGTTCAACCTTGGATAAACTAATTTTAACTTATACACATTGTTTATTCTAAGCAGTATATATGTTTTTTTTTTTTTATGAACTTGCCTCAACCATTTTTCTAATAAGACCTTTTAAACAGTCCACGTTACTTTGTGTCAATTGTAAAATTTGTGGCTTTAACCTTTTTTATGGTACAGAAAAAGGAGTAATGAAAGAGAAAACATAAAAAAATTAGTAAACAAAATTATATCTCTGTTAAATAAGAATCATTGATCTTCTTGTCGTCTCCCCCCCCCCCTCCGCTTAACCCCTAATTTTATATTGTTGATAGATAAACAACTTTATTATGATAATATTACAATCTGCCTCATTGGGGCAATAAGTAATTGTCGTTCATACCATATTCACAATTTCATTCACTTGCCCATTGATACAGTATTTACATACAGCTCAGAGACCTCCCAAGTTCATATGGCTCATTTATATTTTTAAAAAAAGAAAAAGAAAAAGAAAAAAAAAAGTTAAATATATACTGCATGCTTTGCATTGTAAGCAGTTTTTGTGAACGCTACACATCTATCTTTGTATTGTTAAAACTCTATATAATACAAAACGGACTCGCCTTTGGACTACATATCGGTACCTAAAATTAACTTATATACTAACTTTAGAGCGTCTCCCACCTTGACTGCCTGCTGCCATCGATGGGAAAACGAAGAGGGGGGAACGGTTAAACACGGAGTTTGTTAAATATTGCAACGAATCGAAGAATTTGATATGTCTACGTTGAATGTATCCACCGTAGGCAGATCAAAGACATCGTGAAGCTCACTGTTTCTCTAAATTGTTGGAGTCGCTTCCAAGTCAGATGACTAAAAAGCGGTGCACCGTACAGCAGAGCTGGTCTGGGTATGCTCTTATATATCATGAGCTTTAGACGCAGTGATAAATTGGGTGAAGTTAATAAATGTGTAAGCCGGTAAGATTTCATGCGTGTTTCTTTTAACTTCCTGGTAAAATGACCACAAAAACGGAGGTTTTGGTCCATTTTAATGCCCAGATATACTAGGCTGTTTGCTGGAGAGTTTTGTAGCGTTCCTACAGTGTGTGTAGGAGGCTTACTTCCCCAATTTAACGCTGATCTCGTTACAAGTTGATTCTGCCTGTCAAAGAGCTCTCTTGGCGCTCATGCTGCTACTGTACACCGCGATGTCGTCGGCGAAATCAGCAACTATGGTGTTATTGTTCCGGGCTCCGACAATTTCATACGTATACACGTTGAAAAGTGCTGAGAACAGCTCTGGTCATTTACTATCTCACATTTATTTACCAGGTACATTTCTGGTACAGAATTTGCGTGAGTTTGGCTGGAAAGAATTCACGTTGGGAAGACTTTCACTCAAGGCTGGGTAGCTCATTTCGCAGAGACACCGGAGGTGGTAGAGGTCCCGGGTTCGAAACCTAAAATTAAAAGTTGAAGATTGAACCTTTTCGTTGGGATTCTCAGGTCCGAACTTTCAACATGTTAAATTCCCTGCGAAGATGAGAGCTAAGACTTTCAATATTCAGGTGGCCAGTCTATTAAGCTCATATTGATTCTTCAATAGTTACTTCTGAAGCGATAAAACGAAGTGAATGCAATGTTACATGTTGAGAGCCAAACCATCCAGCTAATCTTAGAGTTGGGAGTCCTGGCAACGGCCAGTTTCTCTAATCATGTCCTGAGCGTATGTGGCTCTTCGTCAGCCTCTACTGGCTCGCATCCTATTACCCGGCTGACGAAGGAGCGTGGGGGACTTCCAAGACTCCGTTACCTCTTTCGCATGCGAAGGAGGTGACAACCATGTGGATTTGGGAGGCCTCTGGGCTGTTTGCAAACTCTGTATGAATGAGGAAGTGAATGAAGAGTTGTAAATATGAATGAGAACATTTATCACAATTACTTATTGCCAGATCGTAATTTTAGCACAATAAAGAAGTTTCAATCTTAGAGTTATAAGTTATATGTCACTAGGCTTCTAAACAATTCTAGTTAGCGAGGGGCCCTTCCTTGCCCCGGATACGAACAATCTTATGAGTAGGCGTCTCATACAATTAGGGCACCCACGGGATTGTTCTGACGGCTTCCTGTAGGATAGTTTTGGGATGTGTGCGATTTTCCAGTCATCCTCTTTGTCCTGTGTACCACGCTGCTCACCCTCTGAGATAATGACACACCCCACTTGTAAATGCCTAGGGAAATCGAAATAGCATTTTAAATGTCGTATCTATGAAAAATAAAACGTTAACTTTTTCACTCTCTAGGAAAGCTTCCAAGAGCTATGGAAACAACTCATTTGTGCTTTGGCTTCATTAAATTCACTGAGTTAGGCCTGGTTACGCAACTTCCTCTAGATTTTTTTTTAAATAACTGTTTAAGTCCTTTAATTGAAAATGGGGGACAGCAAAAAAGTCGAACATCAAGCGTATCTGATCCTTTCCATCAAAATTCCTGAGAACGATAGTAAATGACCCTTATTACTTCATCAACACAACCCTTCAAAATGATATTAATATACCCTAAATTCTCGAACTCATCCCTTATAGTAATATATAGGAACTTGGACATACGGTATTGACAATGGGGGACAGCAAAAAAGTCGAACATCAAGCGTATCCAATCCTTTCAATTAAAAGTCCTGAGAAGAATAGTAAATTCCCCTTATTACGTCAGCAACAAAACCCTTCATAACGATCTTAACATACCTTACATTCTTGAGCTCATCCCTTCCAAGTTCATAAAATTCCATCAAATCCTCTAGGGCAGTCATTATACTGCACCACACATCCCTACAATCCTCCTCGGAGACTAAAACGGCAGTGGCCTCGTGACCTGCTATAAATAAGTGACAGTGGGAGTCCTGTCAATGGCCAGTTCCTCCAATCATGTCCTGAGCGTCTGTGGCTCTAGCGCTCCTTGCCAGCTTCCGCAGGCTCTTATCCAGTGACGCGGCTGGCGTAGGAGCGTGGGGGACTTCCCAAGACTCCACTTCCTCCTTCGCACGCGAGGGAGGTGACAACCATGTGGACTTGGTGGGCCTCTGGGCTGTTTGTATATATATGATAGTATGAATGAGCGAGTGAATGAAAATTGTAAATATGGTATGAATGAGATCATGTATCACAATTACTTATAGCCCAATCAGGCAGATTGTAATTTTATCATAATAAAGTTGTTGTATATAAAAAAATTGAATTCGATTATCAGTTTAATTTGGTTTTAAAACGCCCAACTGAAGATGTATTCATTCACAAATTCATTACGATTGGCGGCTGCTTGTCCATCGAAAATCTTCACACATTTGGTTTGGTTTAATTGCCCATACATTGATACGAAATACAATTGTGAGCAAGAAAATTTTATGAGGCATATCACAACCGAGCGTACTATAAATATTTATAAAACATACAAAATTGAACTATTTATTTGAACAGAATAGCTGTATAATCCATAATGTTCGGTTGTGGCGAATGGAGAATACAAGGTTGTATTCTCTTAGCGTGCCGAATGGCCCAAGCGCCGCAGACTGTTGTATACTCTTGTCATGAATCTTGCTCCAACTTTGATCCTGTGAAATACTGCATTGCAGCCAAACAGGCCACGGCTCGCTACATATATAATATTTATTCTTCTGCGGCAACATGGTGCAAAAAATAAATCATTACACATAAAGTCGGTGGGAAAATACAGCTATCAATACAATTCTCCTACTCCTATAATATGAATGGGTTTGTGGAAGAATATAGATAGGCCAGTCACTTTATACATGGAATTGTGCCAAAGATGTTAGTTATAATATTTTAGTATTTTTTTGTAGGAGGATTAATACGACCAGTAAAAACTTTGCGAAAGCCCTGTGGAAGCTAAGTTATAGTGAAAAAACATCTCGTACTTTGTTTTGGTTTTTTGGCTATAACTTCTAAACTGGGCTTCCTAGCGAAAAAGTATGTATTATAAAAACGAAAGAGTATTAAATTACGCGATACATGACGTACTTAAACTTGAGTGATTAATATCATCATAATCGAGCCCGTCGAAAACCAATTTTGGGCGAAATTCCCCCTCCATATGGCTATATCTCAGCTTCACACGACTTTCGAATTTACAAACTTTTTTTTTTTGCTAGTTGTATTAATCCCTAAAACATACAAAAGAAAATCACAACTACCCAATAAGTCCGTTAGAAAAAACTTTTGAGAAAATGAACAAAAACTATTTATAGAATTAGTTCCAAATTTCGCCTAAAATTGACAACATTGGTTTTCGACTGGCGATTATGATAATATTAATCACTCAAATTTCAATTTTAAGCACGTCGTGTAGCGTGAAATTTAATAATCTTTCGTGGATTATTATTTCGATTAGCGTGGATGTTTAACAGTGAATCTCTTCAGGATTATAAGTGAACTTCAAATTTTGGCAATTATTCCCATCTCATAGGTATTCCCTAAAAAAAAGTAATGAATTGACATAAAAAAATTATCTGGCGATCTCAAGACTGAACAGCTCAGTACAATATTTAATTACAAGAGTTTCTGAACCAGTCTTCTTATGTTAAAAATTTTCCTGTCAATATCGTGAATCTGTTTCAGTCAATGAAGATTGACATTAGACGTTTAACGCGGGGATGTTTTACAGTGAATCTCTTGAGGATTTTAAATGTAATTTAAATTTAGTTGATTTTTTCATGCCTTATAGGTATTCTCAATTGTTGAAATTGTTAGGGGTTTTTGGGAAATTTGACTATTTCAATATAGTAAAAAAAAAATTGATGAATTGATGACAAACGTCTAGTTCGTAAGTTTTGTAAAAGGTACGTCAGTTTTACGCTAGGCCGGTTTTCTTCAAAGCGTTATTTACGCGATTAATGGTAATTAAATACAGACAGGCGTATTATGAGGAGGGTTTAAAACACTTCTCTATTTGGAAAGAATAAAATTAATGCACCCGCCATCTTGGGACTTAAACGCAACTTTCTGGATTCAAATTTCAATAATAAATTTCTGTCTGCTTCATAAATTTTGACGAAAAAAAAACCTCTATGATTTGGTCTCAATGTCGCAAAACATTAGAAAAAACCAAAAACACATCAACCTTATAATTGTAATCGACCTTGCCTCAAATGCTTAAGTTTCGCTTTTATTTAAAGCCGTAATGTAGGTGTAATTCTCTAAAAGCGCCACTCCCCATCCGCTTCATAATCCTCGCTCCGTATTGTTTTTATTATTATTATTATTAGGAATTTTGTTTTATAATTTTGTGTTATGTATTCAAAAAAATGAATTTCACTTCGCCTTTTTGGCCCTTCTTACGTAAAACTTCTCCATCTTTGTTATTTTACCATGAACAAAAATGTACTCACTGATTACTTTATAACGTGAGTAAAGGTGTATTCCATCTTCAGTTTTATAATGCTTGCTTTATATATAATATTTATTATCTTGCTAACAACAAGTAGAAGGGGCTTGAGCAGAACACCTGCCTCGTGACTTCATGAAAGTCACTGATGGTTCCCTGTTATTTTAAAGTAAGCAATCGCATCCCTCCAAGACCTCACTTCCCAGAATCTTATCCTTTTCTTATACATATATGCCTCAGCTTTAGCCCCAGACCTCACTTGTGCCTAGACATTCCACCCAGTATGTAGTAACGTAACTCTTAATATTTGTATACACCAGTGTTTCCTTGTACTTCATAACTAAGCTTTTCTTTCTTTTCTTTTAAAAGACTCACCTCTACAAAGATTATTTAACTTAAGAAACAAAAATGTGGACCGAACAAAATTTTCCGTGAACCCATTCGTATGTGCCCATATGATGTTATATGCCACAAATATCTTGGCTAGACTAAAAATTCTATATTTTGTTTTATAACCATCCCATTCTCAAAAGGACCTTTTTTAATAGACGTAGAAGTGTGTAGAACTAGAAATTTTTGACCGTAGACCAAATTGAAAAAAAAAAAAAATGCAAAAATAATGAGCCGAAACGGACCATTGTTCGCGGTATTTTGTTTGTTTCCGTCGTCCCCGAAGTAAACATGTTATGCAAGAATGCTTTGGGAAATTTAGCACATTTTCATTATGGTTTGTCCGACTGAGGAATGTTTGAAGGACAACGAAGGTCTTACTCATATTACTCAATAATTAAACGTTATTCATTTTTATTATTCATATCGTTCAAATTATTCTGCATTCTCCTTAACACTTTGTCATTCATACTCGGTATTCATGTGAAATATTTAAAGAAAGAAAATATGATGATAAAAAAACAAAAAACCTTAGACATTTCATGCATCAAACTTTTGGCTGCCTGTTTTTATATTTTGATGAAAATTTTCCTGTCAATATCGTGAACTTATTTCGAACAAGGAATATCGACATTTTGACGTTTATCGCGTGGATATTTTACAGCGAATCTCTTCTGGATTATAAATGTACTTTATTGCTAGGTTTTTGGGAAATTTGACTATTTCAATATTGTAAAAAAAAAAAGTGATGAATTGATGACAAATAAAAAATTGATCGGATGATTTCAAGACTCAGCCAAATACTTAATTACAAGAGCCTGGTTGATATAGGTTTTTATAAAAGGTACGTCAGTTTATATTTTTACGCTAGGCCGGTTTTCTTCAAAGCGTTATTTACGCGATTAATTGTAATTAAATACAGACTCACACGAATTATGAGGAGGGTTTAAAACACTTCTCTATTAGGAAAGAATGAAATTAATTCACTCGCCATCTTGGGAATTGAATCCAACCTTCTGGGTTCAAATTTCAATAATAAATTGCAAGTGTCAACTTCATAAGTTATGACGAAAAAAAAAACATTCTACAATGAGGTCTAATGTCGCAAAAAAACAACAACGAAAAAAAAGCACACAAACCAGCTGTTGTGGCCACCTCTTAATTACGAATAATTAGAAGTTCCCCTCTTCTCGGCCCAGAAAATATCCATCTCTGTTTCCATATTTTAATAATAAAAAACATTAAAGCGTCAGTTAAGAGAGGGGGAAACTAGTGTACGAAATAGTCGCAGGTGGGGGAACCCCCCACCACCGCTGGCCTGCCTATATAAGCAGCCCGTTTTGGGGCATTCGACAGACTCTTGGAATGAGCCCCATCACCTGGTCCTGTACCCGGTGATTTGTAGTTTTAACTTCAAATAGAAAATTGTTATTGTAATTCTACCCTCCCTCGAATGCATCTGCGTATGCAGTAAGAGGAAAAATTTGTAAATTCTAACACTTTTGATCAATAAAGGGGATTTGAAATTAAAAAAGACTCGGAACCCGGCACCTGAAGAACACTACTCTATCTCTCTCTCTCTCTCTCTCTCTCTCTCTCTCTCTCTCTCTCTCTCTCTCTCTCTCTCTCTCTCTCTCTCTCTCTCTCTCTCTCTCTCTCTCTCTCTCTCTCTCTCTCTCTCTCTCTCTCTCGCTATGTTTTAGTCCGGCGTTGTCAGACTCCACACCTTTCTAGTGGGATTATCTGCCTTCGTCTCGCTAAAACTAGCACCTCCTTGAAAGAGATCTCTTCCTCGTGGACGTTGGTCGTTACGGCCCTACAAACTTACCTAGTAGCGTCTCCAGTCTGCCTCTCTCCGATTCACACTCGCCTTTTGGATCCGGATGGAATTCGCCTACCCTCAGATACCGAGTGTGAATTTGTGGTCATCATTAATTGTAATTAAATAAAGACTCAGGCATATTATGAGGGGAGGTAAAAAAATTAAAATTAATTCACTCACCATCTTGGGACTTGAAACCAGAAGGTTCATTTCATGAAACAATTACGACACGATTACAGCATATATTAGCTTGGAATTTTTTATTTCATCAAGTTCATTTATTTTTTTTTCTTTAATTACGGGGCTTTCCCGAAAAACTTTACGTGGATAAATTACGGGGTCAAACAATGGACTTTGATTTTTTTTTTTATTCTATTACTTTGATGTTGGCTATCATTGAACGTATAAGTTTGCCCTAGCAACACGCCTGGTAGGAACACTCTTAATCATTCATGAAGAGGAGAACTTAATCATTAGCGTGACTGAATCTCTGTCAAGTACAAGGGACTTCATCTCGTCTCAAAGCGTAATTTGTAAAGTTCAATTACGGTACATTTTCTTCTAGATTGCGCATTAGATTTTTCCCTCGCATTAATTATATATGTACAGTTCATGTCAGCTTTAGATTATAGTCCTGAGAACATTTGTCTTTAGTAACCCGATTCCACCCGCCTCCTTTAGGCATTCCACACCCTATATCCTTCTCATACATCCTTCAAATGGGGGACTCCCCTTAGTGAAAGGCACTCATTAGCCCAAAATAATTTTCCTTTAAGTTTAAGAGCTAAGGGAAAAAAAAGAAAAAAAAAAAAAAAAAAGAGAACATTTGTAATTATGTATGTACAGTTCATGTCAGCTTTAGATTATAGCCCTGAAAACATTTGTAAATGCCCATTATTACGTCAGCAACAAAACCCTTCATAACGGCCTTAATATACTGTTAAGCATTTATAGCAGATCACGAGGCCACTGCTGTTTCAATCTCAGAGGAGGATTATAGGGATGAGTGGTGTAGAGCAATGACTGTTCTAGGGAATTAGGGTGGTTGGATAGGTTACTATGGAATTTCATGAACTTGGTAGGGATGAGTTCAAGAATGTAAGGTATTTTAAGATCGTTATGAAAGGTTTTGTTGCTGACGTAATAAGGGGCATTTACTATTGTTTTCTGGACTATTATCTAACGCTGAAACGAACTGTACATATATATATATATATACTTTATTTAATGCGAGAAACATTGCCATGACTCCCACTGTCACGTGTTTATAGCAGATGACGAAGCCCATGCCGTTTTAGTCTCCGAGGAGGATTATAGGGATGAGTATTATAGGGTTCAGCTCAATAACTGTGCTAGGGGATTAGGGTGTATTGGTGGTAGATTGGTTCTTCTTGGTAAATAGATTGATTAATTCTTATTAGTTTAGATTAATGTTTAATGTAGGTTTTCTGTCTTACGATAATAACAATATCAAATGCTCGTCCAGGAATCGTAAATAAATAAAATATTACTATCTCTTTTTTTTTTTTTTTAGTAATAATGTGTGTGCACATAATTGAATCTATTTTAACTTATTATATTTTAAACCAATAATTTTATCAATGATTTTATAATTATGAATTGATTGTTGCGGAACCAAGTTTGAATTATTATATCTTCTTCTTGTATCATTAGTACTTTGGGATGTATTGGGTTGGCAAGAAAGTGATTTCGGTTTGCACGAGTAGACAGCGTTATGTCTGTTCCGTTATTCTTTTATCAATTTAGAATTTTTTTCTTTTGAGATTTGGTAGTCGATACCTTTAGGTAGCTATAGAAACAAATTCGTGTAATTTTGTTTATAACTGTCAGTTTACGGTCAGTTTTAACATGGAGAGCAAAAATAAGCATTTTCGACACATTTTACTTTTTTATTTTCATAAAGGCAAGAAAGCGGCTGAAGCTTGCAAAAAGATATGTGAAGTTTAACGTGTTGATTGTTTAATAGAACACACGTGTCAGAATTGGTTTAAAAAATTTCGTTCTAGAGATTTTTCACTGAAAGATGACCAACGTTCTGGTAGACCTTCTGAAGCTGATGATGACAAAATGAAAGCCATAATTGAATCGAATCGTCATATAACTGTGCCAGAGATTGCAAAACAGTTAAATTTATTACACGCAACAATTGAAAATCATATAAGACGTCTTGGACTTGTTAAGAAGCTCGATATTTGGGTTCCGCCAAGACAATGTGAGGCCTCACACATCTTTAGCAACACGTACGAAACTATTGGAGCTTGGTTGGGAAGTTAAGTCGCATCCCCCATACAGCCCTGACCTTGCACCATCGGATTATCATTTATTTCGAAGTTTACAAAACTTCTTAAATCGTATAAATTTCAGTAATAACGATGACCTCAAATCGTACTTGGATGAGTCTTTTGCTGATAAGGACCAGAAGTTCTATGAGCGCGGGATCTGATTAAAGTTTATTTTTTTCATAGAAAAAACTAAGTTTTATTTCACACTAAAAAAACAAAATTACTTTCTGACCAACCCCAATAATTACATTGAGTGGTGTAGCGCTTACGATAGTATACCCGGTGTACTTAAAGTTTCTCTTCAGCTTAAGGAGTTTCGATACCACTACTCCTGTTAATTAGTTGACTTCGGCAGTGTTGAGTTCGGTTCCTTCCCTCGATTCCATTAGTGGTATCTGGCACCCGTTATCCTTTAATTATTAATTAATTTTAATGTGTTGGTCTGCCTTGGAGCAACAATCTTCCCACTTCCTTGCTTTTGGTGTCTACCGACCGACTACTGGGAGAGACAAGTTGTGTGCCTATGGTTTGTGTCAATATCGTAGTAGGATTCGGAAATTCGTCAAACGATTTTTCTAAATCTTGCATAAGTTAATCTTTTTTTTTTGTTTGCAAACAAACCTTTTTTACATTTATTATGACCTGATTTTGTTAAAGATATCCAGCGATAATTATGGTCGCATAACTTCATCCCTGGTTACCCTGAACACTAATTAAACTTCTCCTAGCCTGAAGACGAGCTCTGAACTATAGGATTTGTAGAGTACAAGAACTGTTAGCCGACTGAGACCAACAATGAGCGGATAAGTGAGGGAACAGCTGAGCTGGCAGTTAATGAGAACAAGGGGCAGCGACAAAGGGCCGACCCCCGCACTGCACTTAAGCTGATTACTCCTGACCGCGGGGGATTACCGGCTAGTCGTCTCCTCTCCTTGTCCCTTATCGATTTCCCTCTTGCTAGTTATCTTCCTCTAGACCAGTGGTAAAGGTTACGAAAAAATTCATTTCAAACTGCACATATTACACAGTAGTGTCAAAGGTCTTTTCGGGGGCGACCATCGGGGAAGGTATAGTACTGCGGTCTTTGACTGGTGGCTGGTGGCCTAGTCGGCGGGCCGCTCAATTCATTTTTGTTTATTGATCAGACACCATAAGATCGTAGAAGGGGTGACCTGACAGTGCACTATGCCCAGAAGAAGAAGTACAGGCTAGGTATTATAGGTAGATTTACTTCGTCTTGGATGAACTGGAATGAGGCAGACTTGACCACTAGGTGACAGCCTACTAGGTACATTTAGTAGGTCCCCATAGATTGTCGTCCAAGGTTGAGCTAGTTTTAGCGAGACGAAGCCAGAGAATCCCACTAGGAAGGTGAAAGGTCTGACAACGCCAGATAGATAGCAATGTAATAGAAGTGTAGAGGTATTTAAATAAAAAATCATGGTTCGAGCAAAGCAACAAGTGCAGAGAGAGAGAGAGAGAAAGAGAGAGAGAGAGAGAGAGAGAGAGAGAGAGAGAGAGAGAGAGAGAGAGAGAGAGAGAGAGAGAGAGAGATTTACTATCTTGATTTTGTTTATGCAATGTAACCTATGTATAAACGTCAATATCAAATATATTTTTTTTCCCTATATTTTTATGTTCTATACTTCATTATAGGAATTTTCGCAAATATTTTAAATTACTGGTTCGAAAATTTTATCTGGTCATTTTAAAAATCATGTTATGATTTTAATTTTGTGATTAACAGTTGGAAAAATCATTTATTGATCATTACTTCTGAGCAAAATATTTTCGCTCAATAATAATAATTGTGAGCCTTATTTTTAAAAATCATAATTATAGTTATCGATACTTCTATTTATATCGAAAGCTTCAAGGATTCACGGGTTTTTATTTCGTCCCATATTAAGTTCAATCTGTAGATTACAATGTCAACACACTGACAATCATGAATGAACTGTTTGCTGAATTGTTTACATAATTTGTCATTTGTAAGCAGTCGTTAACCCCAATTCTTAGAATTGGGGTGAGAGAGAGAGAGAGAGAGAGAGAGAGAGAGAGAGAGAGAGAGAGAGAGAGAGAGAGAGAGAGAGAGAGAGAGAGAGAGAGAGAGAGAGAGAGAGAGAGAGAGAGAGAGAGAGAGAGAGAGAGAGAGAGTGAGAGAGAGAGAGAGAGAGAGAGAGAGAGAGAAGGAGAGAGGGAGTCTGATTCTGTTGTCATCTTGGCTGACCCCGATTTGGACGAAAAACTACTTTCTTTTCTATTATTAAGTTGGATAACAGTGTTTGGACCTTCACGCACTCTCAGTATGGCTTCTGTTAGATCAGAAGTAACGCACTTCCTATGCAACGCTGCCTATATTTCATCTCTCGAAGCTGAATCAAAGGTGCGAATAATATAAGTCAGCAATACTAACCTCAGTAATAATTAAAAAAAAAAATTTTCATGAAGAAACCAACTTATGTAAAAATTATACGTTCGATAACGACTAGTTCAAAAAAGCCTGTCATAATTTTCTCCAATGGTACATCGAAGTTGTTGAATTCGCAGTACTCAAGGTTTTTTTTGTTTAATTAATAGTCCTGAGTGGAACAAGAAATAATAATTTTTTTCTCTCCCAAGTCCAATAAAGGTTAGTAGGAGTAGTTATGATTTTTTCCTGGCTTTTTGTTTTTTCAGATAACTCAACAAGTCTAGAGGGGAACGCTCTCGAACTAAAAAAAAACACGCTGAAGTTTTTCAAAATTAGCTCATTATTGTTCTTGCTCCTTCAAAGTGTGGATTTTCATAGCTTCCCTCAACCGGCCTTTTTATGTACTAACTCCTATTTTGTTTTCCCCTGCCTTTTGTTCGTTTTGGTTTCTGATTCTTTTTTTTATTAATATTTTATGTTTTTATTGCCCTGTCCGAAGGGTGATACTTTTCTTCATCACACATTATCGAAAGAATCGATACGTTCGACTGCATGTGGGACAGAATTGTGGAACATGACAAGATCAATCGAGGAGTTACGGCTGACCGGATGTATTTCCAATTGAGAAGTACAATAATTGGGAGAAGAAAAGATCAAAATGGCCATCTACAGACAAATCTGGTACCGATTTTGGAAGCAAAATTTCGTCTTTGAAAAAAGAGCCAGGAAAGTACAATGCAGGCAGATGAGATGAAATTTGTCCAAAAAGTGATTGGGAAAACTAGTTTAGACATTAGGCGGGTAAAACAAGAACCCCACCAAGGTTAATATAAATACCAGAGCGCTGAAAAGGTTCGGTGAGGTCTGAAGAATTCCAATGAACAAGCTCTTGAATAGTGAAATGGAAGCTAGTTCTGAAGGCAAACGACCCAGAGGAGGCCCGAGAAAACATATGAACGTTATAACCAGAGCATAGGGCACACAGCACAACATATACCTGAAGCAATTGACAGCAACATTATAAGATACTCTTTATATTCCTTATGCTTATTACATTATTCATTTCAGTATTTTCTTTTTAGTTTGAGGTAGCTGGTTTATCGAGTAAAAACGGATGACGTGAAAAGTAATTTGAACTGGAAATATTTTTGTATAAGCGTAGGAGCACGCTTGAATGAGGCATGAATACGCTTGAATATATTGCAATGGATAATTAATATATAACCATTGATTTTAAACCCGGGACCAAACACAACGCAGACTTTCACAACTATAATTTATTATAATACACATTGATATTAGAGGCTTATTTATAGCCTTGGAAAGATGATGAAATTGATCTTATCAGTTTAATAAGTTAAATACTAACATACTAATTATTATTGATAACGCTCTCTTACAAAATAAATATTAAATACATAGATAAATATCTAGAAAATATTCAGCTGAGCAACGCACCATCTTCCATCTTCAATCGCGTCTACCTTAGGCGTCTACCTTAGGCGTCTACCTTAGGCGTCTACTTGTCTTCTATTCCCCACCTCGACTATACAGGCTCATCACTATTAGCGCTCCTGTTGGTGGCTTCTTCAAGTTCCATCCTTTCGATACATCTCAATATATATATATATATATATATTGAAACCTACCTCATTTTCTACCATTTCTTTTCCTAATTTATTACATCAATTGACCTTAACTAATTTGGTAGGTCCGTCATGAGATCTTTAATTCAACTTGTTTTTATGTCTTCAACATAGGAAATTATCCCGATTGAATCGCCCGATCTCAAGGCTAATGTTATAGTTATTAATAAATTGAGAAACTGGGAATTGTGAAATATATACAAGTAAAATGGTTATAACAAATACTTATAATTATAAATAGTGCTGACAAAAATTATATAAAAAAATATTCATTTCCTTTTGAACAAGGATAGTTACTACTAATTAATTATATAAAAAAATGAAAATTGAGCTCAATCTCTTTTTAATGGATCCATAATAATAAAAAAACAATATCTATATCACCCAATCGATGATCTCCGTTTAATCCAATCAACGTTACTGTTGATCTCTTCTTCTTCTTCTTCTTCTTCTGTTGGATACCGCCAAGTCGGGGTCTTGCTCTTGTTCGCTCTCTGGCTGTCAGGCTAAGACTGCCCTTTTATCTCATCCCCACTCCTAAGAGCATAAGGGCAGATGCTGGACAAAGTGGGAGGGTGGCTGGTCATGATATTCTCAAATATCATGAATGTTACAATATATATATGTATAAGTTAAGGCTCGTATAATATTATTACGATTAAAATATTCTTAGCATTATATAACTGACGATAACTTATATATATATATATATTTCAGTATTTTCTTTTTACTTTGAGGTAGCTTGTTTATCGAATAAAAACGAACGACGTGAAAACTAATTTGAACTGGAATGATTTTCGTATAAGTGTGGGAGCACGCTTGAACGAGGCGTGAATACGCCAATAACGCGCGTACGCATATTATGTAAGACAATTATTGAAGGTGGGGTGAATAAACTGAAATCAGTTTCTCTGTAAACAAATTTAGCAATTTTATTCACTATATATTATATTATAACAATTATTATTATTGATTTACACAATCTTACCTGTAAACAAAGAAACGACAATTACAGTTTCTAACTATCAATTCTCTATTCACACTATTTTATTTTACACACTATTTACATGTTCTGTTACCTCACATAACCTTCTCTATCTGATAACTGCTGCTCCATCTGGTGGGGGCCAGTGGAAGCAGCGCGGCAAATTCAAATGAAAGAGAGATCACTTTCATTACATATATATATAAAATTTTCCGAGTTTAATGATTTAGGAGTAATCTAAATTATCATCGGTTCTTTCTCTAGTGGATCACTTATGACGTTGACATATTCACTCAACAAAGTTAGCAAGAAACAAGGCAAATAACGCGATTCGTGATGTGAACAATCCGTTATAAACATAGTGACGGAAACTCTAAAACAGTGGTTATTGAAGATAAAATGACCACTAAGTGCCCACTCGGATACTGCGATAAGCAGAAGGACTTGCTTGCCCATGACAATTAGATTATTCTGCAAACCAGGAGCGGTCATGTTTCGCCTCAGTCGCATGACTGGTCGGAATTACGTGACGGATATGAAGGCAACTTAAGGGGGTGGAGGGACTAGTCCCGCACTTTCTTATCGCTTAAAGCCTAGTTTTATATGTCCTTTCCATACAATGACCTGTACAAGTGTGTTCTGGATTATTTACGTGCCTGAAGGCAGTGGCTGTACTTACAAAACGGATTAATAAGTGGTAAATATTTTAAAATTCACAAAGTTGCGTGTCTGATAACAGCACTTTGTCACGGTATACCTTTGACAGAGAAATCACCTAAGCAATTAAAAAAAAAACTAATAATGTAATTCTATATTTAGGAGCCGATGCGATGAAATGGATCAAGACACAAAAAAAATTGGGACACATTGTATAAACAACAGACTACAATAAAATATTGTAATGCAAAAAAAAAAAATTGGTTTGCCCACAAATGCCCGAATCAACAAGCGAATTTATTTCCTGAATATTTTTTTTAGTAAGAGCTTTTATCAGATTTAAGAGGCTTTAAATATATGCGAGAGGTAATGTACACACTAAGCCCTGAGCCGAGCCCTAGATTAACGAGAGACTGGTGAGGCAACCAGGCACAAACGTGACCCTAACACTCCACCCTGGGCCAACTTCACAGGACCAATTGAGAATAATCTGTTCTCCATTGACTATTTAACACAAGAAATCTATTACTCAATTCAGTATTTATTCAGACTTTAACGGCATTTGAAAATTTAATTGACCGGATCCGAACCTAAAACATGGAGGTACTCAACAAATTGCGAAGCTTGAAGAAAATATTCTCCGATTGTTTTTGTTATGATCATTAATGAATAGCCATAAGTAAAAAACGAAACAAAGTCATCAAATCGTCATTTTTACCTTCAAACATTTAGCGGAAACACTCCTACACTCACCTCGACGATTCCTAGCTGATCGAAGGAGCCTATTTTCTACTGCCCTCCGGATCATACTTCAATCATTTCATGATAACCTATCCCAAATATCAACTCAGCCTCGTTACGATTCAAATGGCTTTTCCAAATTCACTATAGTTAAAATATGGATGCTGTTGTTTACAAAATTTTTGTACTCCAATTTGTGTCTTGTCGCTCTATCAACTGTCAACTATGGTCCGTCAGCCCGAGCAAAAATGATAGAATTGGTAAAAAATTAATCTATATGTTTCAGCTTTGATATATTAGTGGGAAGCATGTGGGAAAATATCAATTCCCCAGTATCTGTTAACTTGCCCGCTTCTCTCCTCGAGCTCAAAATAGACAAATAATTGTTTGAAATAAAATTAAAGCCAGTAATTGTAGGATTCACAATAATTGATGGCTTAGGCCTGAGAAGGTGATAATTAAAGTTAAGTACAAAAGGAGTATTATATTGTTGCAATAAAATCAATAAATAATAAGTAGACATTGAATAAATAGAATAACCGGAGGCTTAGGACTGATTGAGATTTTTAAATCGCCCTTAGAAGGCGGACGAGGCAGTAGTTGACATGCCTCTCATGCCTCAGCAGTTACATAATCTTTGTAGAGGAGTGTCTTTTAAAAGAAAATAAAGAAAAGCTTTATTATGAAGTACAAGCAAAACTCTGGTATATACAAATATTAAGAGTTACGTTACTACATACTGGGTGGAACGTCTAGGCACAAGTGGAGTCTGGGGCTAAAAATAAGACATATATGTATAAGAAAGATAAGATTCTGGGAAGTGGGGAGGTTTTGGAGGGATGCGGCTGCTTACTTAAAAATAACAGGAAACCATCAGTGACTTCCATGAAGTCACGAGGCAGGTAAACAGTCCTGCTCGAATCTCTTCTACTTGTTCTTAGCAATATTATAAATATTATACATAAAGCAAGCTAAAACTAGCGATGAAGTGAGTTGTGTACCAAGAGTAGTTGCCTAAGCCCATTCCTGTATTCCCTTTACTCTGACGCCATTCCTCCAAACGCTCTCACATCCAGTTTCGGAGATCAACGTCACGGCGTTATGCGTTCCACAAACATGATATCTTCAAGATCTACTTAAAGGAAGTAGACTGAGAAAAATTAAAGTTTTGTGTAGAGTTAGAAAAACTAACGCTCTCACAACAGTAAATACTTAACCTTACTATAATAAAAAAAAAACGACTCGACGTCCCATTTTTTTTGTCACACTTCCCGCTACTGCATTCTAGCCAGCACATAATCTATATATCTATATAAAGTGTATATATATCTTTTGAATTTGAGTCAGATCATTTTTACCACCTCTATCGTAGAACATAAGAGAGATCCATCGTATGAAATCAGAGCCATAAACTTCTAATTTAATAATAAACTTTTTCAATAAGACGTCGTAGTGACGGAATCGTGGAAATGAGAGGGAGAGGTTGCCATTTTCACGGTGTAGTGGTTAAATGTTATGATACAAATTTTGTGTTTTGAGAATTCCTAGATGAAATGGACGGGGTGTGAACCCATTTCGACAATTTCTTTTTTAATATATTCTTTGTTTTGTTTTTTTCTGTATTATTCTACTTCTTATTTTGTATGTCCCAATAGAGCTCGGTAAAAGCCTTACTCGGTTAAGGCCATCACTAGCCATTAGGCCATCAAGTGTTATTAGTAATTATCACTGGCTTGTCACTTTTTTTTTCGCCTTTCAAGGCTCGCTCTAATGGGACTGGGGATAAACATTCAAGGCTATTAAGTCCATATATTTTTTTTTGTTTACTGTACGTTAATTACCCGTACTATAAAACATTTCGTTTAGGTATGTTTACGCTTTCACATGCACTTATTTCCCGTTAATTTTTGGTTCAATACTTAAGCAACTTTCGTAATAGTTTGCCCCTTGTCTACTGGACACAGGTCCGATTCCCAGCTAAGGGATTGTGTTTCACTAAGTATCAGATTTATAAAACCTAACTGAACCTAGACACATCTGCAGGAGTTCAATTATTTTAATATCTAATCATGTACATTTGAGCTATTAGGGGGACCGGAAATTAATGTTGTTTTTTCTTAAATTAAATTCAAACAGATAAATTTTTCACAAGTTTTTGTTTTTGATCAATGATGTAATCACCCTCGTTATCAGCTACCTTTCGCCATCTAGTGTCCAAATTTTCAATGCTTAATCGATAAAAATCGATTGGTTTTTGAGCAAAATATTTGGAGATGGAATTTTGGACATCATCCGAAATTTGAAATTTTTTCGATTGGCGAGTATGGTGGTTGAGGCAATACCTCCTACCCTAATTCATTTCCAGGGTTCTTGCGGAAAAAATAGGTGCAGTGGGGTCTTGCATTATTGTGTTGCAGAATAACGCCTTTTTCATTGACAATCGCTGAGCAATTTTAAATTAAAGATTGATTTACTCGATCCAATTGTTTACTGTAAAGATGTACATTTACAGTTTTTCCAGGTATCAGCGATGAACGACCCCACGAATACTCCACCAAACACACAAAAGCGCCTTTTTGGAGTGTAAACCTGGCTTAGCTGTACTTCGTGCCGATTTATGCGGGGAGAGATTTTTGGATTATCATAAAGGACCCATTTTTCATCTCCGTACTTGCCCGATATTGCGCCATCGGATTTCCCTTAAAAATTTGAAAATTTGGATGATGTCAAAAATGCCATCTCCAGATATTTAGCTCAAAAAACAATTGATTTTGATCGATCAGGCATTGAACCTTTGCACACTCGCTGGGAAAAGATTGCTGATAACGAGGGTGGTTACATCATTGATCAAAACCAAAAACTTTTTAAAAATTTAAACGACATTACTTTCCGGTCCCCCTAATATTTGAAAGATAAACTTTCTCGACAGACTGCACAGAAACCCATACCCACTGATCAAGGACTCTCTACACGTGGCGTAACTGTTAACATTTAATGTAGACGTTGGATAGAATATCTTTTAAATTAATAACAAAGAGATATCTTCAAATTTAACTTCAACAATCACTACTCAGTCTTCATGTCATACATGTTAATATGTCGTATTTACAGCACGTTCGCTGGTTGCGACATAGTTGCCATTCAATAAACTAAGTTATGAATATATATAAACAAATATCATAAACATATAATAATGTTTTTTATTTATTTCAGGTATGAAATCATTAGACTAGATAGAATTTCGGTCAGCATTATGTAAGTTTTATTTTTTTTAAAATATTTCGTTCCCACATTACCTTCACCCTCTGTCGCAAGTCTTGCCCACTAGTTTATTTTAATTCTATTCCTCTCCCTGTATCCGAGACAGTACGGTACTTCGGCTTCCATCTCGACAAACGGCTGACCGGGAACCCACATGCGAGGCTAAAAAGACAAGAACTTAACAGACGCTTTGGACAACTGTACAGACTACTTCTAAGGACATCCCATCTCTCAATAGAAAATAAATTACTTCTTAACAAAGTTATTCAAATTATTCAGTTATAGCCAATCTGGGCATACGGAATAGCCAAAAAAGTCGAACATCAAGCGTATCCAATCCTTTCAATCAAGTCCTGAGAACAATAGTAAATGCCCTTTATTACGTCAGCAACAAAACCCTTCATAACAATCTTAATATACCCTACATTCTTGAACTCATCCCTTCCAAGTTCATAAAATTTCATAGTAACCTATCCAACCACCCTAATCCCCTGGCACAGTCATTGCATTGCACCACGCATCCCTATAATCCTCCTGGGAGCCTGAAACGGGCTCGTGACCTGCTATAAATTCGTAACATTGGGAGTCCAGCTTCTCCAATCATGGCCTGAGCGTCTGTGGCTCTCGCGCTCTTGGTCTTTCGCATGCGAGGGAGGTGAAAAACATGTGGGCTTGGGAGTTCTCTGGGCTGTCTGCAAATATTGTATGAATGAGCGAGTGAATGATGAATTGTAAATATGGTACGAATGAGAACATTTATCTCAATTACTTATTACCTAATAAGGCAGGTTGTAATTTTAGCACAATAAAGAAGTTATATATAAAATAAATAAAATATCTTGTAATCATTCTATCTATTTACTATGTTATATCTTCTAACTTATTGTAATCGTTGGTACGAGGATGCACACATTTTCGAAATTCATTGAAGCTGATAAAGGAGCTTTTAGAAGTTTTTTTCGATGGACTACTTAGACAAATGATATTTAAAAAAATAAAAAATAAATAATCTGATGTTATCTTGAATGTGGTACGTTGAAATTTGACGAAGATAGACTGTCGACAGTTAAGTTTTAAATAACTTTGTTGTTGTTGGTTGAGTGGAGATAATTGCAAGCCACAAGATTAGCTTGGACCAACAAACTAGTTGTTTAGTATGTGCTAAGTTAATTAACAGATGATTAACACTGATTCGGCCGTGTCAGACATAAGACAGCCTATTATAGCAAGTCCATATGAAGTAAACATGATTAATAAGCTCTTCATAAATTACAGTTTCTAAAATTTTATTACAAAACCGGATATTATAATAATAAAGAATTCTGGCTTCGAACCCTGGCTTTGTCACTGTATTTTTCATTGCCTAATATTCAGAGATTCGCATCTTTTCGATCACGGATACATTTCTTTCAAGAAATTAAAAGAGTTTATTACAGGAAATAATTTTATTTTGGGGCAAATCACACCAAAGAGGGAGTTTATGATTACTCTAACCATTAGTCATTGGTGATAATAACTGTTGGGGTTAGAAAGGCATAAAGTTATAAAAGCTTTTATACAATCTGACACAAAACAGAATAACATGTTTTCTTTGTTAGATGGACAACGGAAATTTTATATCTCAAGTTGTTAAAAAAAGGTTTGTCTGATAGATTATTTTTTCAAACTTTAAATTTTTTTCTCAAACTAATAAATCAAACAAACTTTGGCCATATTTGCCTTTATAATCTCCTCGAATTGAAGAAAAAACTTTTCAATTTGGGACAGATAATTTTTAAACCGCTGAAAACGCTCGCAATTTCTCGAAGATAAATTTAATTACATTGAACAGCAAATTAATAACTAGCAAAACCTTAGATACTACTTCTAAACAGAATATTGTCGATTGTACGAGTACATTGTTAGTGGATCTGTTATGCTTCGTTTGATGAAGAGGATTTTATGACAAATACTTTCAATAAGATTTAACTTGAGGACTCGTTGTCTGTCAGAATCAAGTCATAAGAAAAATAAGCTTTTGATTTACTCAGTAGCTAAGTAATATTTAGAAAACAGAAGTCACTGACCTTTGGATGAACTTGCCTGGTCTCGTCGAGCCTGCTGTGCTTGATGGCAAAGGCAGAGTCGCTCAAAGTGGGATTTTCATCTGTGACTTTCACCGGTTTGAATTAGGTTGTCATTTTTCTAATATTGTTTCCCATCGACGTTTCGGAAATGATTTTTTTTTTTTTTCCCTTTTTCCCCCCGATTCGACTCCGATACGATTCCAATCTCCGAATCCCCCCTGAATATGGGGAGGGGGCGGTGAATGGATTACGTCGGACTGTATTAAGACATTTTATTTATTCGTGACCTTTTTGTTTCTTTGTAAAAGATTCTTAGCGCGGGGTATTTCCGATGTTTATAAACAGCCGGTACTAGAGTAAATTTCACAGAAATATTATCTATTATTTATTTACCTTAACATTGGGTTGGCAAGAAAGTGATTTCGGTTTGCACCAGTAGATAGCGTTATGTTTGTTTCGTTATTCTATTGTCAATGTTAGATTTTTTTTTCTTTTGCGATTTGATAGTCCATACCTTTAGGTTGCTATAGAAACAAATTCCGTGTAATTTTTTTACGGTTAGTTTTAACATGGAGTGCGAAAATAACCATTTTCGACACATTTTGCTTTTTTATTTTTATAAGAGCAAGACAGCGGTTGAGGCTCACAAAGAGATATGTGAAGTTTATGGTGTTCATTGTTTAACATAACGCACGTGTCAGAATTGTTTTGTTCGAACAGTTAAACGTATCACACGCAACAAATGAAATCATATAAGACGTCTTGGACTTGTTAAGAAGCTCGATATTTGGGTTCTGCCACGACAATGCGAGGCCTCACACATCTTTACCAACACGTACCAAACTATTGGAGCTTGGTTGGGAAGTGATGTCGCATCCCACATACTACCCAGACTTTGCACCATCGGATCATCATTTATTTCGAAGTTTACAAAACTTCTTAAATGGTAAAGATTTCAGTAATAACGATGACCTCAAATCGCACTTGGTTGAGTATTTTGCTGATAAGGACCAGAAGTTCTATGAGCGCGGGATCATGAAGTTACCAGAAAGATGGAAAAAGGTCATCGAACAGAATGGAAGATATTTGAATGATTAAAGTTAATTTTTTGTATTGAAAAAATTGAGTTTTATTTCACACTAAAAAACAGAAATTACATCATTAAATATTACTTTTGATTAACCAAGTGCGCTATAATTCCAATTAATATTTTTCAACGGCCAAAGAAAAAAAAAGCAGTATCGAACAGATCAACATTCAAAACCACGACCACCTAAATACCTAGTCAGGTGCTCTTCCCAACGAGCTACCCTGCCCGGAGTGGAAGATCTCACTATTATGAATCCTCTTTGGCTGAGAATATAAATATATTTTTACCTTGTCTCACTATTGCTTATTGTTAATTAATATTAATATTTATCAGCCCAAGAAAAAATAAAGTAATTCTGGAAAATTAACTTTGGGGTCAGACATTGTCCACGCTGACTGCCTCTTTACCGATCGAGTACATTCCTTACAGTCTTTGCGAGAGAGAGTTTGACTAAAAATAATAAGTTTTACATACATATTTAGGTTTTTTTTTTTTTTTTTTTTTTTTTTTTTTTTTTTTTTTTTTTTTTTTTTTTTTTTTTTTTTTTTTTTTTCTTAGCTCTCAAACTTATAAAATAGGATGTGGGAAAATTACTTTGGGCTAATGAGTGCCTTTCACTAAGGGGAGTCCCCCATTTGAAGGATGTATGAGAATGATATAGGGTGGGGTATGCCGGAAGGTCGACCCTGCTATATATTTCGTTGAATTATTTCACGTTTTATATTACTACGTACATCGAGCTACCTTAAAATGTGCAATGTTTTTAAATACAAATGTCGGTATATTACAGGATTATTCAAATATATCTATTCTATCAAGTAATCAAATACAGGATTTGTTTTATTTGCGTATATTTGATTATGCAATTAGGTTCTAGCCTGCAGTCTAGACTGATATACAATCTATTAGTTCAATAGCGTATTGCGAGGTTACATTGAGGAATTTAATTGTCTAATTTGAATAATTAAAAATAACATACTCGTTAATTAAGGTGTTTAATTTTTACTACTATTTAATTTATTAAGTCAAACTCTAAGAATGGAATTGTTCGGTTATAATGAGTACAGTTGTTTAGATAACAAGAAAACATCCAACGTAGGATGATCAAGTTTTTTGAATCGTTGCAGCATCTAACCTAACACCCTTACCGTATCGATGACAACAGTCGGGAGAAAACAGAAAGTCTATGAAACATAAGGTAAGCCCCATCTCTTTTAAAGATGTGTAGGCAATGAATGTATAATGTACGTTATACTTTTCTAACTATCTCAAATCGCTATGTAAAAATTATTAAAAATTTGATAAAACCTAGCCAAGCTACAGGACATATAATGACCTACTATAAATAGATTCGTTTATTTATAGAATCTATTCTTATTTACATAATTTATAATAATATGAAGGATATGAAGGAAAAAAACTTGGTACTGGATTAATTTGAAATATTTGATGTGATATTCATCATTCCTGTGATGAGATCAAGGGATATGTTGCTATGGAGAATAATATACACAACTATATTATAATAAGAAACGGACGGTAATATCTAACCTTCTTTTGAATTTACTGAGCTTCAGGTAAAACAAAGTTTACTCACCTCCATCGGGTTTAGTCATACATGCCCGTTTATTATTGTTAATAGGTCTTTGTACTAATAAAATAACTCCAAATTCAATTGTATTTAGGATTTTATTCCGTTTTGTTTTGTTTTATGTCATTACGAGCCAATGGTTAAGTGTGACTTAACCACATAAGTTTTGACGGAGTCATTCCACAGACGAAACTCTGTGGTTAGTACTGGCCGGTAACCAGCAGGTGCATTCAATCAACAAGTCATTGTGACCACACATGTTCCTCCTTTCCCCGTGTTCAACGGTCGTCGTGAGATCCTCGCTTGTATGATTGGTTATTCACCGTTCATTTTTATTGGAGAAATTGCCTGTTGTGCAGACGAAGCAGCGAAAGTAACTATCGTTCAATTGCGACCCTGGAAGAAATCTATAAAAATAATGGGCATTCAATGTCGAGATTCGAACCCGGGCCCTTCACATCTTTAAGTGGTTACTTTCACCAGTACAGCGAAATTGCCAATAGGCTTATAACGCTTCTCTCAGCAAAGTCACTCCACTGTGACAAGCCATTACTACGAAAAAAAGTCTCATTGTTGGTTGGTACAGAACCAACTCTCCAAGTCCTTTCTCATTATAGCGACTAAAATATGTTTATTCAGTAAAATTAACAACTTTTTTTTATCAACATAAAATAAATAAATGAATATATATCCCTTGTACTGCAACTGACATTTGTGATTAGTTAAAATAGAACAAGCTGATAAAAAGCTCATCCTTTGGTTTGTTATAGAGTTAGAAAGTTAAACGTAGGTTCCTTCGACGGCAACCTGTTTCCAACTATGAGGGAAAGGTGGAGGAGACATGGTATCAAACATCGGGTTCATAAACATATAAGTTAAGTTTTATTTTTTTACGCGCCTACAGAATAAACTAGTCGATTAAAGGACAAATTATGAAGCATTTTCCAAAGCTAGTGTATGTGTGTGTGTTGACAGCCTGAATTCCTCAAATATTCGATAAATAATTGTGATATTTTCTTTCGACAAATTTTACATTTCGGGTGTTATTATCTACAACAACAACTTTATTACGATAAAATTACAATCGGCCTCATTGGGCAATATGTAATTGTGATAAATGTTTTCATTCATAACATATTTACAATTCTTCATTCACTCGCTCATTCATACAGTATTTACAAAGATCCCAGAGACCTCCCAAATCCACATGGTTGCCACCTACCTCGCATGCGAAAGAGGAAGCGGAGTCTTGGGAAGCCCCCCACGCTCCTCAGTCAGCCCCGTCACTGGATACGAAGCCACTGCCGCTTTAGTCTCCGAGGAGGTTATAGGGATGAGTGGCGAAGGGTAAAGACTGTGCTAGGGGATTAAAGTGGTATGATAGGTTACTATAGAATTTCATGAACTTGGAAGGGATGAGATTAAGATCGTTATGAAGGGTTTTGTTGCTTACGTAATAATGGGTATTTACTATTCTTCTCAGGTCTTTTGATTGAAAGGATTGGATACGCTTGGTGTTTCACTTTTTTGCTGCCTTGGGTGTGATTAACAAAGGAATCATAATCATTTTATTTATTGTACCACTTATAAATAGCTTGTTTTGTATTGTTTAATCTTTTTTACGATCTTCCCTAGAATGGCAATAAATGCGGTAATAAAATTTGACATTCATACAAATTTATATTAAATCAGGACTTAAGGGGAGAAAACTGACCAGTGTTAGAACTCCCGGTGACATTTACAAAATATGACGGGGCTACTTCCGTTTCGATCTCCGAGGTTGTACGGACGGGTGATACTTGGAAGTGATGTTGCTAGAGGGTTTGGTGGATGGTGAGATAATTTCTGCTGGGACTTTAAGAAGTTTGAGGACATGTGATCTTGGATAGTGCGAATATTAAGGTCGTGCGCTTGGTGTTTGAGAGCTTTGCTGATCCCCATAGCTCAAGTCTGTAAGTCAAGACTGGTTTCAGTATGACTTTATTTATGAGTACTTTGTTTTCTAGTGTGTGGTGGGATTTCTTGTTGAGCAGTCCCTCAGGTGCCCAAACCTTCTGTTTAGTCTTTTAAGTCTCGTATGAAGGTTCCAAGTTAATCCTTTCTCAGGGTGGAATCCAAAGTACGAGAACTTTGTGAAGGGGAGTATCGTTGAAGCATTCTGGTGGGCAGGATCATCGTCAGTTATGTCACATATATATAATCTTATCATTAACAAATGGTATGTTTATCAGTAACACCCTAAGGACTGTGTCTCATAACATATAATAATCAGTTCTATTATAATTATTTTATCTTATCCTATTAGTAACTTATCTTCCCTTCCCAGACCTCTATTCTAAATAATTGGGTCCCACGACCTTTCTATCTCCACCCTCGTCCCTGTTGTTGTCGTTTTCCTACACATTCAAATACCCCATATGCATAAGACAGAGGGTTGCTTCCTCATAAGCTTTAGTCGCTATTGAGCTCTTAGCTTGTAACCATATATAACTGTACATTTGTGTTTTATACAAAATAAAGTTTCTTTTTTGAGTTATTGAGCAATAGAAATATAATTGTCGTAGGGAAAATGTAATGTTGGTACTTTTTCCTTCAGTTGCACTCGACTTGAAAATAGTTGTTAGACAGATAGGAGCGAATAATTAGGAAATATATGTTTGTGGGAGGATGGATTTCCTCCTCAATAGCTAAACTAATGTAACTGACTTGAGTTTCTGTAATATTTCCAAAATTCTGTTTGATTTACCTCCGATTTTGGCTTAATTTTGGGGGAAATAATCATAGCATTATATCTTAAATTGCATACGAGCTGTTAGATATCATAAAAATAAGTGACTCCGGAGACCGGAATCATTCATAGTTGGTCAAAAATTTACGATCATTTTTATTAACCTCACTTTTTATGTTATTGTACTAGCGCTTTAGTAGTAACCATTGATTAGATTTAATTACTTACTTTAAACGCCTATAACTCATCGTACACAACCGTATATTAAATTCAACTGATGTCCATCACCTAATGACTGCTGGTGCTAGATGGAGGCTTCAAGGTGTCAGGACTTTCAGAGCAGTCTCCCGTCGGCGTTAGCTACACACTTTCAGTCTAATGAACTCCCTTGGTTCTTGGCTGACAGCCTTCGTTCACTCACGAGCTGTTCAAACAGAGTTTAGTCCGAGCGGTTGTACGCGGCTAGATAATTTATCAGGTAACAACACACCGGCTAAATACAACCCCATCCTTGAAATCCCATTGCCCAGCTGTTTTACCATTTCACTATTCTCTAACTGAAAAACAGCTAGTTTTTATGAAGCGAATTGAAAAAACGACAACTGATCCGACGATAACTTCCAAAACTCACCTCCACGAAATGTAGCATTAGTGCGACCAATGTGGAATAAAAGTGAACTAAGGAAAGTGCACCCGCGTTCCTTTCACCTTCAGGCGCAGATCCTTTTATTCAATAACCCGCCCCTCCAGACATCTGACACTGGAGTATACCTTAGGGAAACGACACACGTGTCGGGTTTTGACCGAAACGTTTTATGAGAGGAAAATAGTTGCAGTGAACGGTTAACAACAGACCGACTGCCACGAACCACCTGGTGGTTTAATTGTTTTATTCAATTATCTCAATTTGAAAACTTCATTATTTAGCTAAAATTACAATTTGCGTTATTAGGCAATAAGTAATTGTGATAAATGTTATCATTCATACAAACACTGTATCCGTATAAATGTAGCAGCGTCATTGGATAAGAGCTAGCAAAGGCTGACCAAGAGCGCGAGAGCCACAGACGCTCAGGACATGATTGGAGAAATTGGCCAATGCCAGGACTCCCACTGTCACTTATTTAAACCAGGTCACGAGCCCACTGCCGCTTTAGTCTCCGAGGAGGATTATAGGGAATAGTGGTGCAGTGCAATGACTGTGCCAGGGGATTAAGGTGGTTTGATTGGTTACTATGGAATTTCATGAACTTGGAAGGTATATTAAGATCGTTATGAAGGGTTTAGTTTCTGATGTAATATGGGGCATTTACTATTGTTCTCAGGACGTTTGATTGAAAGGATCGGATATGTTTGATGTTCGACTTTTTTGCTGTCCCCCGTAGCTCTATTCGGTCAGAACCGACACGTGTGCTAATGCCCTTTGATTTCACCTTGACAAAAGATTAACAGTAACTCACAAATGAGATTAAAAAAGATAAAACATGATCGCCATTTTGGAAGGTTGTTATTAACCGACTGCTAAATAGGCAATCTCAGCTCTGCTTACAAAACGGATTATTGATATTTAAAACTATCCTAATAGCTATCTAAACTTTCGGAATCGAACTTTTGGAGGGGGGGGGTGCAGTAAAGCACTTCCGAACACCATGCCTTCCAATCAAAACTCATTAAAACCAAAGTAAATGTTCCCTTCTATGGTTTAATGGCTGGTTTTGTGTTTAGATTAAGTAAACCACCTCCCATTCGGCCTTTCCACAAGTTTGTGTATCTATTTTGCATGCGCTGTTTGTTGGAAGCTATGTTCATAATATTACTGAGTAGTAAGTCTGAGACCGCTAATATTAACAACATTCCGAGCACTTGAGAAATGCAGTCTAGCTGCTTGAAGTCAAACTATTAGGGGGACCGGAAAGTAATTTCGTTTTTTTTTACATTAAATTCAAACAGATAAACTTTTAACGAGTTTTTGTTTTTGATCAACGACGTAATCACCCTCGTCATCAGCAACCTTTTACCATCTAGTGTGCAAAGGTTCAATGTCTGATCGATCAAAATCAATTGGTTTTTGAAAAAAATATCTGGAGATTTTGGACATCACCCAAATTTTCAAATTTTTAGCGATCGGAATTAATGGAAATCCGATGGCGCAATATCGGGTGAGTATGGAGATGAAAATGGTTCCTTTATGATAATCCAAAAATCTCTCTCCGCATGAATCGGCACGAAGTACAGCTAAGCCAGGTTTACACTCCAAAAAGGCGCTTTTGTGTGTTTGGTGGAGTATTCGCGGTCGTTCCTAATTGATACCTGGAAAAACTATGAATCCACATCTTTACAGTGAACAATTGGGTCGAGTAAATCAATATTTAATTGAAAATTGCCCAGCGATTGTCAATAAAAAAGGCGTTATTCTGCAACACGATAATGCAAGACCCCACTGCGTCTATTTTTTCCGCAAGAACCCTGGAAAAAAATAATGAACTGGGGTGGGAGGTATTGCCTCAACCACGATACTCCCCCGTTATCGGATATCCATTTATTCCGATCGCTGCATTTTTTAAGTGGCAAAAAATTTCAAAATTTGGATGATGTCCGAAATGCCATCTCCAGATTTTTTGCTCAAAAACCAATTGATTTTGATCGATCAGGCATTGAACCTTTGCACACTAGATGACAAAAGGTTGCTGATAACGAGGGCGGTTACATCGTTGATTACAAACAAAAACTTGTTAAAAATTTAGCTGTTTGAATTTAATGTAAAAAAAAAAACGACATTACTTTCCGGTTCCCTTTAATATAAAACTCAAACTCTAAAAAAAACAAAATACAATCTCCGCTTGGCCTAATGCCAATTTAACTAAGCACATACAGGTTATTTCATTGGTGGGAAGCCAGCCGGTCCCAAACCGAATTGAAAGGCAGGCCTTCACAAAACCGCAAAGGAAACTGACTTAATTGAAGGTGTCAATACTAGTGGTTAAGTCTTATTAGAACTAATTGTGAATCCTACAATTACTGGCTTTAATTTTATTTCAAACAATTATTTGTCTATTTTGAGCTCGAGGAGAGAAGCGGGCAAGTTAACAGATTCTGGGGAATTGATATTTTCCCACATACTTCCCACTAATATATCAAAGCTGAAACATATAGCTTAATCTGGTGCGTTTGTTAGTATACTTCTAGAATTTTTTACCAATTCTATCATTTTTGCTCGGGCTAACGGACCATAGTTGACAGTTGATAGAGCGACAAGACACAAATTGGAGTACCAAAATTTTGTAAACAACACCATCCATATTTTAACTATAGTGAATTTGGAAAAGCCATTTGAATCCTAATGATGCTGAGTTGATATTTGGGATAGGTTATCATGAAATGATTGAAGTATGATCCGGAGGGCAGTAGAAAATAGGCTCCTTCGATCACCTAGGAATCGTCGTTGGAAGTGTAGGAGTGTTTCCGCTAAATGTTTGAAGGTAAAAATGACGATTTGATGACTTTGTTTCGTTTTTTACTTATGGCTATTCATTAATGATTAAAGTTTTAAAACAAAAAAAATCGGAGAATATTTTCTTCAAGCTTCGCAATTTGTTGAGTACCTCCATGGTTCGGATCCGGTCAATTAAATTTTCAAATGCCGTTAAAGTCTGAATAAATACTGAATTGAGTAATAGATTTCTTGTGTTAATTAGTCAATGGAGAACAGATTATTCTCAATTGGAACTGTGAAGTTGGCCCAGGGTGGAGGAGTGTTAGGGTCACGTTTGTGCCTGGTTGCCTCACCAGTCTGTCGTTAATCTAGGGCTCGGCTCAGGGCTTAGTGTGTACATTACCTCTCGCATATATTTAAAACCTCTTAAATCTGATAAAAGCTCTTACAAAAAAAAAATATTCAGGAAATAAATTCGCCAGTTGATTCGGGCATTTGTGGGCAAACCAATTTTTTTTTTTTTTTTTGGATTGCAATATGTTATTGTAGTCTGTTATTTATACAATGAAATAATTTATCTCTTCGCGAGAGATTTTCCTAGTTAAAAGGTTACGCTGTGCTTAACCGTCATCTTCAGAACCACCGAATGAAAATTACGCTTCGTTATTTCTTTAAGGAGGATGGTGTCATGATTGAGTCGTCGAACTAACCATCATGAGAAAAAGTATTCCCTCTAAAAAAAAAACCAAAAAAGAAAAACACGGTTTGAGTAAAAGTTGTGAACACGACGTTAATGACCATTTTTTAGATATTAACAGCTTTATTGTGATAAAATTACAATCTGCCTCATTAGGCAATAAGTAATTGTGATAAATGATCTCATTCATACCATATTTACTAACAGCCCAGATACCTTTTAAGTCCACAAGGTTGTCAGGTCCCTCGCATGCGAAAGAGGAAGCGGAGTCTTGGGAGGTCTCCCACTCTCCTACGTCAGCCGTGTCACCAACACAAGTTGTCTCTCCCAGTAGTCGGTCGGTAGACACCAAAAGCAAGGAAGTGGGAAGATTGTTGCTCCAAGGCAGACCGACACATTAATTAATAATTAAAGGATAACGGGCGCCAGATACCACTAATGGAATCGAGGGAAGGAACCGAACTCAACACTGCCAAAGTCAACTAATTAACAGGAGTAGTGATATCCAAACCCCTTAAGCTGAAGAAAAACTTTAAGTACACCGGGTATACTATCGTAAGCGCTACACCACTCAATGTAATTATTGTGGTTGGTCAGAAAGTAATTTCGGTTTTTTAGTGTGAAATAAAACTTTCTTCTATGAAAAAAATCAACTTTAACCAGATCCCGCGCTCATAGAACTTCTGGTCCTTATCAGCAAAAAACTCAACTATGTGCGATTTGAGGTCATCGTTATTACGGAAATTTATACGATTTAAGAAGTTTTGTAAACTTCGAAATAATTGATAATCCGATAGTGCAAGTTGTGTATGGGGGATGCGACATCACTTCCCAACCAAGCTCCAATAGTTTCGTACGTGTTGCTAAAAATGTGTGAGGCCTCGCATTGTCGTGGCGGAACTCAAATATCAAACTTCTTAACAAGTCCAAGACGTCTTATACGATTTTCAATTGTTGCGTGTGATACATTTAACTGTTTTGCAATCTCTCGCGCAGTTTAGAACTTGCGCAACTTTAGAAGGTCGACCAGAACGTTGGTCATCTTTCAGTGAAATATCTCCTGAACGAATTTTTTTAGAATAGCCAGACAAATATAACGCTATCTGCTCGTGCAAACCAAAATCACTTTCTTGCCAACCGGAAGAATATTAACTTAAACAAACCAAATGAAATCAACGATTTTAAAATATAATTTTTAATTAGCCCTCAAAAGCTACTCATTTCCCCTCACTTAGCCGAATATGGGCCCTGTCCATCCTAATTAGGAAAATTCCTCGAGGAGCTGTATAACTATTATTGTTATAATTATTAGTCACCAGCTGTGCTGAATTCTAGAGCTCATGTATACTATGTAGTAAGGTACCTTTAATCTCGAATGATAACTTATTGAATGTTTTATTTATGTTTCTGAGAATTTAGGTCATTTTTCCTCTGACAAGACTAGTTAAAAAACAGAGTAATTGTGTGACGGCCACGGTAAATGCTGATAATGTTTTTATGTAAGGTCATGAAAGCCGGCCTTGATGGTTTCTTCCTATGCGATTATTAGTTCCTGCTGACGTCCTCGCCAGATGTTTGTCATAAACTGCCGTAAATTGTTCCTATTTGAGTAGCCATCGAGGAAACGTGACCCCCTCACATTGCAACGGAGGTCATGAATTATAGTTTATGAGCGAGAAGAGAATACGAGGGTGGGCTAAAAAGTTTCCGACCTAACAAAGATGCAAGACGTTTTTTCAGAATTTTTTTTTTTTATTTTTCAACATAGTCTCCTCTCTCTATTTCACTCTACACACTTCTCCCAGCGATGCTCTCATCTCTGTAACCCGTCCAAATAGTACTCGGTGTTTTTCTCTGCAAAATAATCGTTCAGGAAGGTAATTGCCTCTTCATTTGACGAAAATCTCTGTCCTCCGAGCGCAATTTTTAGATGAGGGAACAAAAAGAAGTCGTTTGGGGCTAGATCTGGCGAGTAAAGCGGATGTGCAAGCAGTTCAAACCGTAATTCATGGATTTTCGCCATGGCAACCGCTGAGATGTGAGACGGAGCGTTCTCTTGGTGAAACAGGATTTTCTTTTTCTGCATATGTGGCCGTTTTTCCGCAAGTTCTGTCTTCAGCTTGTCAAGTAATGATGCGTAGTATGCTCCTGTAATGGTTTTTCCTTTTTGAAGATAATCGATTAAAATAACTCCATTACTATCCCAAAAAACAGTCGCCATCACTTTCCCAGCCGAAAAAACAGTTTTTGCTTTTTTTGGAGCCGGTTCCCCCTTTGCACTCCACTGTTTGGACTGTATTTTTGTTTCGGGCGTATAATGGTGTATCCAAGTTTCATCCACAGTAATTAATTGGCGCCAAAATTCGGATTTCTTGTGCCTGAACTGCGCCAACAGAGCGTTGGAAAAGTTCATTCGAACACGTTTTTGGTGTAACGTGAGAAAACGCGGCACCCAACGCGCGGACAGCTTTTTCATCTCTAAATGTTGATTTAATATGTGACAAACACGTTCTTTTGGCATGTTCATATCCTCTGCTATCTCTCTCACTTTAATTCGGCGGTCGTCTAGCACCATTTGGTGAACTTTGGCGATGTTTTCGTCGGTAGTTGCAGTTTTTGGACGTCCCGAACGTTAGTTTTCAGCCCCAAGTATATCAAAAATTTACAAATACAATGGCGAATTCTTTCATTTACAAAAGTTTAGCTAAGTTTACAATCATTTTCTTTTGTATTTATTTTTAATTTTATGTTAATTCGTTCCTGGTAACATTCTTTACCGGAAAAAAACAGATGGCTCCGTTAATTTCTGTTAATAGATTCTAGCATAGGGCAAAATAATCACAAAAAAAAATACTATACCACACATGATTTTTTTTTTTATCAGGGTCTTGTGAATTTAGTTTAAAGGGTTTTTAATTGCGTAGATTCACACCCTCCTCTCCAGAAAAAAATGGTTTTTAATACGACTTTATGTCAATGTGTTAGTTATAGTTTTTGTTAAATCGATTTTCATTCATCAGTTTGTTTAGGTCACATATAAAGGGTGTCCCAGAATTAACGCAAGATTTGAATTCGCCGCCATTTGTGCAGTAACCTGCTGGCAACCCTAAACCAAAAAACAATTTGACAGCTTAGGGTTAGTAAAAATGGAGCGTTAGATGATAAAACAACATGTCTTTATTGTTGAACATTATCTTAAAAATAATGAAAGTTTGGCGGCCGCAGTTCGAACATTTCATACAAAATATGGTCGGAATAGTGTTTTGACTTCATCAACTGTGAAGAGATTAATTGACAAAACTAGGGAGACTGGATCAGTTGGAGACACTAAACACACTGGTCGTCCAAAAACAAGCCGTTCAAATGTCAATATCGAGCAAGTGCGTGAGTGTTGTTGTAAATCCAGGAACATCAATTCGGCGTCGTAAATACAGTTCTTTGTGCCGAAATTGGATGATATTGATGTGGCTAATATGTGGTTTCAACAAAATGGTGCCACATGCCATACAGCCCATGAAACAATTCAAATACTGTATGAGACATTTCTAGGTCGTGTACTCTCTCGTTTCGGTGATCAGAATTGGCCCCCTATATCGTGTGATTTAACACCTTTAGATTAATTTTTATGGGGTTATTTGAAGTCAAAGGTGTATGTCAACAAGCCCACATCCACCCGTGCATTAAAAGAGGAAATTCAACGCTGCATCAACGAGATTCAACCACATTTATGCCAAATGGTCATGGAAAATTTCCACAAAAGAGTGCATATGTACCAGCTAAGTCGTGGAGGCCATTTGCCCGATGTGTTATTCCATAAATAACCCTATCCTATTTACTTTATAATTCAATAAAAAAATAACAACAAAAATACTAAAAACTGTCTTTTTCATTTAAATTAAATCTTGCGTTAATGCTGGGACACTCTTTATGTATTTTATATTATTACTTCAAGTCCGCAGGATAATCTTTCTTCGTGACCTGTTCCATAAGTTGAAGAATTAGGGGACATTGTCATTTCTAAATGATGAATGATGAACAAACGAGTTTCCGTAGTATTCTGTTGCAATACCGTAGTTCATAATTGTTGGCCCAAGTTTCATAAAATCTTTAATCAACTATTATGCGTTCTAATGACGACTGAATTGCAAACGAATCTACTTGTCTTTGACTATGTGGCGATGTTGTAGCCCTAATTACCATCTCTTGTCGAGATGTATCTATTCAACTTTCCATAGAGTAAGTTCTCAAGAAGTGTCGCGAACCTCCTAGGTTTTGCGTATGCTATAAACCATCCATCCACTTCTGTTCGGTGAAAAGGATGGATGGAGGTCGGTGTCGGACAAAAGCTGGAGTGTCTCGTTGAAAAAACTCCGCTCCTCGACGAATGTCCTCTTAGAAATCTTTTCCATTCCTCCCCCCCCCCCAACTATGTCTCATCTAATTACCAACTCTCCCAATAACGACCCGACTCACTGCTAACGAGGCAGCGGCTTGATTGAGTCGTTTTTAATGGTGGTAACTCCTACGCGACCTGCACATTTTTTTTTCTTTTTCTTTTGATTTACGGGCTGGCGAGTTGCTATGAGGACAGAAAATTGAGAAATTAGCGAGCCGATCTGGATTATAATCAAGTTCAAATTAATTGTTTTCTGCAGTTAGTTTCCTTTTTTTTTCTGAACGAAGATTGATATTGAAATTTTGAATGGCAAGTTCATGCATCAGAATAGAAGTGTTTTCCTAATGAAGAATTTTTTTAGGGGTTCGTTTTTGATGTCAAAGCCAGGTTGTTGTGCATATCAACCTCTGTTTCGGTTTATTAAATAGGGTTTATTTAATCTACGTGTTTATTCATAGGTGTTCACTTTCTTTCGGCAGAGGCTGTTTAAACCTTGGCAAGAAAGAACCGTCCCCTTCAAAAAAAAAAAAAGATTAGGAAAAGAGGGATTGAACCCACGGAGACTTGCTAGATGTGTACCTTGTTTGTTTGTATACGAGGCTAAAACTATGTGATGGTAAATTGAGTTGTCGGGTCGTCACTAGGGGGGTGCCTGGTCACCCTAGCCCTGGTGACAAGTGCGGATTGTTCGAGTTTATAACATGGACAATCGTTCCATGACGGCGTTACCATCTGACTCCATGTTATTTACGTTTGCTTACAATATATATATACAATAGAGTATAGGGTGATTTACCTTATGTAGTTAGCGGTCACTACAGGAGTTATGGACAATGACAGTGGTACCTGCACGAACTCTTCCATCTGGGCGATCAGTTCTATAGTAGTAATTGTGCTCAATGTTCTCATTCATAACATATTTACAATATTTCATTCGCTCGTTCATTCTTACAGTATTTACAAACTGCCCAGATACCCCCAAAATCCACATGGTTGTCACCTCCCTCGCGTGGGAAGGAGGAAGCGGAGTCTTGGGAAGTCCTCACGCTCCTCCGTCAGCCGCGTCACCGGATACGAGCCAGTGGAGGCTGACCAAGAGCGCGAGAGCCACAGACGTGGAAGAATTAATGATCTCTCAACAGTAAAGACTTATAGAGACTAATTAATAAAAACAACTCACTATAATGTCTTAGAATACAAATTGCTTAAATGTGGTTTGTTTGTTGCTTAGTAGGTACTCGAAAGGCTGCAGGATTTGATGCCTGGTTAAGGTTAAGGCCTTCTAGGTCCTGCTCGGTCTTAGGTTGATGCCTGAGCTTGGTGTCACCATTGCTACCTGAATTTATCTTTAGTATAATTTCTGCCTATTTATTAGTCAAGTCATGGATTGAGAGTCTGTGCAAAATAAAAGCTAATTTTTACTTTAAAAGTATTAAAGCTGTGGAGAGGCAGATATTTGCTTTATTTCATTTAGTAGTATAAATCCCCCCTCTAGTATTAATTTTTTTTTTCAATACTGTTTAGTTATTCGTCAATTGGCAGTCTGGTAAATGGTAATGGAGCTTTAATTGACTTCGCGGTGGCTTGTCGAGTCGTCCTTAAGACTGCCTCCCTCAGTTGCCCAAGTGTTCTCTGCAAAGCTTCTAATTGCTTTCTGCCCCCCACACAACCCGAAACCCATTATCGAATATAGAAGACTTATATTGTTCACAACAAAATCCTGGAAAGCACCCGTGGGTTCGAGTCACGGCTCTCCCGTTGGTGTTGTGATTAGAACCGTGTCTGATCTAAATAACTGAAAGCTTTAGAAACCAAATCCAGGATATGCGGTACAGCGACCGCTAACTACATACGATAAATCACCCTGCACTCTATTTTATATATCGTAAATTAGTTATAATATGTTGTAAATTAAATAAATAATATTACCAAACGACAAAGTCATATCAATGTAAATATAGCAAACAATAAATGACGTAGCTGCAGACGAGTTCAGAAGCGGCCAGGGGTTCCTAGCATCCAGCCCTATTTCTGGAGGGTCTGGGTCCTGTTCTGGAACCTTCCAGCCTCATCGCGGCCTGCAATGCGATTGGCTGCTCTGGGCTAAATATGCCCCCTAGTTTTAGCCGAAAAGTCAACCCGGCCAAGACGCAAGAAATCATATTTAGTTATAAATCTGGAAGAAAGAAGTTACCTAAATCCTTCGTCTTAGACGGCAAAGAGTGCCCTGTGAGCAACAAGCTATGCTACCTTGGGATTACCCTCGGTAGACACTTGTCGTTCACAACACATCTCGGCAAGAAGTTAAAGAGTGTTAGGAAGAAATTCTTCAGCCTCGGACACCTACTTCACAGCCCGGCTTTATCGGTACGCCTCAAGCTGCTGATTTACCAAACCGTCCTGAGACCTGCTTAGATGTACAGGACCCCACTGTTCAAGTATCTAACTCCTAACACTAAAAACGCTCCAGCAATTCCAGAACAGAGTTCTCCGCACCTCCCTCAAACATACCCCGTTCGACCGAATGAAGGCAGACGACATCCACGAAAAATTTGAAGTGCCCACCATCCAAGATTTTATTAAGAGACGACACATCAAATTTTTCGATTTACTTCGACACAGCCACAACCCACTATTCTCCGACCTTCAACCACGACCAATTCCCGTCCGATAGAAGCACTGCTGGACCGCAGAAGCCTGGAGACAAATAGACATCATAGAACCCGAGCCCCCTGACCAGGACTGAACGATCCACATCCAGCCGAGAGATCGAGGTCGATCTCCCGGCCAACTCAACCGAAGCAACATGACCCCTTCTACCTGCTCAGGGTAGGTCGATCTTCCGGCCGATAGGCCGACTCAGTGCAGCCCCCTAGAGGGCCGACTTCAAACCAATGCCTAGTACCCCTAGGCTCCGCCATAGGTAGACTCTCACTACCTTACCGAACCCACCCGCCTCCTTTAGACATCCCACACTCCATATCCTTCTCATACATCCTTCAAATGGGACTCCCCTTAGTGAAAGGCACGCATCAATCCAAAATAATTTTCCTTTTATTTTTCCCACATCCTATTTTTATAAGTTTGAGAGCTATGAAATAAAACAACAACCGACAAGTCATTCAAACTACTGCTCTCTGGACTGGTACTTGCAGCTGCACTGATGTTTCAGGATTTGGCCTTCTATTTATTAAATAGAAAACCTCTACACTTCTATCCTAGCTTTGCTATGCTAGCCGGACTGAGCTATGTTTTAGTCCGACGTTGTCATTCCTCACACCTTCCTTGTGGGATTCTCTGCCTTTGTCTCGCTAAAACTAGCGCATCCTTGGATGAGTTCTCTTTGATGCGGACGACGGTTTCTGGGGCCCTACAAACTTTACCTAGTTGCGTCTCCCCCAGTGATCCAGTCTGCTTCTCTCCGGTTCTCACTCGCCTTTATGATCCAGATGGTTTTCGCCTACCGTTAGATACCGAGTGTGAATTCGTGGTCATTCCAAGACCACATAAACTACCTATAATATCTACCCTGTACCTCTTCTCCTGAGCATATTGCACTGTAGGGGCACATCAGACAATCAAATAGTACAGTAGTAAGACCCGTCCTGAAGTAATCGTCCAGGTCATAGTTTAATCAACCCTCACTTCGCACTAGGGCTAGGGTAACTAGGCCCCTCTCGTGACGACCAGACAGCGGTAAACGGAGTTATAGAAGGATTAATAATGTAAAAATATTTAGGCCAAAGTAAAGGTGTAAGGTTCAATTAATATTTTTAAATTTAATTTTATCAATTTTTAAACTACATATTAAGAGAAAATATATTTTTGTGTACCTCACACAAAGTAATATCTCATAAAATAGAAAACCTACATATTGATCAATACCAAAAAAAAATCCGTAATATATTACTATAAATAACAAGTCTACATACTGTATGCTATATGTAGGTTGGGGAATAAAGTTTTCCACCTCAGTGCTTCTGTCATAATCTCTTAAGTGTGGTAGATAGGATGCATTAGGAGGTAAGGTGGTGAATATTAAAGGAGGATCAGAAACTGTTAAAATCTCAATCTAATGTCACATTTACTAACAACTATAACGTGCTTGCAACGTGGTCTAGTTAGGATCAAATCCCATGTTTGTGCAAGATGCAGACAAGATGCCACTGAGGCCTTATAGGGCATTATGTGTGTGGTAGTCCTGTTACGCACTTCAGATGCGTTAGTTATTTAAGACGTCTTCCGAGTGAAGGGTATCTGTTTCAGATATTCCAGCGTTTTAAGCCATTAAGGGTAGGTGGTATTAATTTTGATTTATATATTTTTCAAATAAATTGGGGATTCACTTAGTATGTGGAACAAACCCCTATGGATCGATACACTTACATGTGCCAAGAACTTACTATTTCATGTGCAGGTCGATAAGTAACTTCCGATAGAGCTAAGTAGAATCTACTGTTCGTATCTACCCGCTATGAGTTACCATGACAACAAGTTTTTGTTTTCACTACATAGACGAGGCTTCAGTTAGGTTATTGTCAACTGTTTTGTGTGATACACGTTACGTTAAACAGTTTTTTTTAACCTCTGAAGTGAAGAGTCAAAAAGTACATATTCATCACGTAATGCTTTGGGAATTTAAACAAGGCAATAGTGCTAGGGCGACAGCTGAAAAAATATGCAGTGTATATGGTGAAGGACTAATAACTTATCGGGCAGTTAGAAATTGGTTTATAAAATTCCGTCCTAGAGATACGACCTTAAAAGACGAACCGAGGGCGACAACCTTTTAAAGGCAATATTGGAGCAAAATCCACGTCAATCAACAAGAGGTATACCACATTTTACAAGGAAGTAATTAATAAACTAACAGGAAGATGGGAGAAGGTTATAGATAATAGTGGTGAATACATAATAAATTATTATAATTTTGTTATTTAATGAGAGCAAAATAAATTCCTGATAAAAAAAACGGAAGTTACTTATGACTCGACCTAAATATCTTTAATATAGGTGTAGTTAAAATGGCATCGGCTGTATCATGACTGTATCAATGAGATAATCATGACTGCTACCTGTAAACCCGATACAACACATTCTGCCTACAATTAACATTATGAGAACAGTAAAGACTTTAAATGATCCAAAGTGTACTGTTTTCCTTAGCTTTGAGGGAAGACTCAATGGGGTTTGTTTGCTCTTTAGTAAGTACCCGGTCGGCTGCAGGTCCTAGTACTTGAAATTATTTGTTGGTACAGTATTGACCAATTTTTACTCCATCGGTTTGCTGGCTTTATGCCAAGCAGACCTTTGCCCTGTAGTATTCGCACATTCGAGTGCACTCGGACCCCCCCCCCCCCCCGTCATGAATCATGTAAAACAAAGATTTACGAGCTGCGTAAGGGCGTTGACTCCAGAGGCACTACAGACCAGTCTGCTGGCCGAGCCTTCGAACGGTGAACTCCCGGCCTTGGCCCAGACAATCCCGACATCTACTGTCTGTGCCTTACTTCATTGTTGCAATAACATTGTCATAAAATACTAGTTCTTCATGGATCCGTAGCCTTTTTTTCTACAATATTTAAAAAAAAAAAAATCAATAAACAAAATTAAATACGGGAAGAAACACTATCAAGAGACACATACTTAAAGAGATAATTCAAACTTGATAGATCATTCCGAAAAACTACTCCTCATTTTGAATAAAAAAATAGCTTTAAAAAATCGTTTTTTGAGAAATATTTGAACAATTAATTTTTTTATTATTTTCAGACATTTTGAGATTTTTTATCATAGTTATCTCTCATTACACTGTCTAGAGTAGTTTGATCGCGCTTTTTACAATATATGCAAGATTTTTATGTTTATTAATAATTGGAATTGAAAAAAAATTATTGACGTAAAAAAAATTAAAAATAAATAGTTTTTTTTTGGTAAATGTACACAAACGAGAACCTTACCATGGCCATAAAAAAAATTCTCACGCATCGTTTTTATTGAATAATTATTAGTTAATAATTAACCCCACAGAGAAATAACGTGTGCTACCTTCAGTCTTACTTCGACGGATCACTAACCTGGGTGTAGTCAATTGAATGGCGGTTATAAAAAAAATCTCTTCTTAAAAAAATTTGTTCTCCAGTTTCCTATCTGAACTATTTGTTATATTTTTGTGAGTGGCCAACCGTTTTGTCATACCGGCTGTGGAGCCCGTCGGCCATCTACCACTTCGTCGGTAGAAGACGCAGACATGTTCCTCTAGACAATACAGTTCAGTCATATGGTAATTTTACCCGGAAAGTTTTGGAAAAGTTCTTTTGTTTAGGAAAATTTTGTGTTTTTGTTTAGGGTGCTGATTACGATTTGCGACTTTTCCACCTCAAATTTTCCGCGGAAATATAAACAAAACTGAAAAAATACAATGTTTTAGTAACATGTAACTGTAAATTCCTTGATTTTTTTTCGTCCAGGGCATCGTTTAGGAGGATATCCGCTCATTGAAATTTCAGTAGTCGATCATTTGTCGCTTGGTGTTTGTAGTTTAAGTTCAAAATTTTTAATACTTCTTACCTCCTACATGGGCTTCATATTTTTTCGCTGGTTTATTAGCTTCTCTGTGGGAAAAAATAAATAAATACTGTCGGGATATAGTTGAACAATTGTCGGAGGTGAACAATTGTCGGAAAAGGTGAACAATTGTCGGAGGTCAACAATTGTCGGAAAAGGTGAACAATTGTCTGAGGTCAACAATTGTCGGATTGTTGTAGTTAATACATGGACCATGTTCCATGTAGGCGTTAATATCTGACTCCATTTATGATTAGGAATGTGTCCCGACAAGACACTGTGTTCAGGATGAGGTTCAGAGGTTCATAAAGAATAAGACCAGTTTTCAGAGTTCGGGCGAGAGATCGGCAGCGTAATAAGTACAAGTCGTCAGAGGTCTGCTATAGGCTGTGTGGCAAAGTGCCGTCGTGGAGTAGCGGAAGGCTGAGTAGGCGTATCGCGACGGGTATAGCGGCTATCGGTATGTAGAAACTAGAAAAGAATGGAGAGTGGGCCTACCAGGGGCCAAGTGCCCCTGGTGTCAAGTTACAAGTCATGCGGCTATGAAGACTAAGAGACAGAGTGTCTCAGGGCGAAAACCCCTTGATATAAATACCCGTGCCCTTTCCCTGCCAGGAGGCGGAGCCTGTCGGCCACGGGTATGTTTTACGATACACAGGTAGTCATTTCCTTTTAGTTTTATGACCGTTGGGGTCAAAGGGTGTGTTTTATATGGCTGCTAGGGCCTCACCCACTTGGGTTATTTGGCAGTCAGGTGGCTAATTCTCTTAGATTTATTGCCGCACCCTCGATCCTCTGTGACTTGTTTACGACTTCCGACCTCTCTCTGATTTATTACCAGAAGTTTACACAGATTTACATTTTTTATTATAATACATTATGAACCAGAGTGTAGGGTAATTTACATATATAGTTAGCGGTCGCTATAATACCTTCGCACACGCCTACAAAAGATATGTTTAAGACTCAACTTAGGAAGAGGTTTTGGGTATTTTTTTTTTTTATTCTCCTTTTTTTATTTTAAAAAGTCAGACATACCGAAGGAGTTTATTGTTCTTATATGATTCTAATTCCCAGAATAGTTGCTTCATGTAACTGGAGGGTAAACAATTAAATATTAATTGTATAATATTAAATTGTATTGTAAATATTAATAAGTTTTTGTCCATTGACGGGTACACTTTGCGACGGGGGGAGGGTGGAGGAGACATGGTGTTGAACACTGGGTGTGTCGGGTGTTTCAAGGAACATACATGAATTATGTTTATTTTTTTGTAAATATGTATAGACAATAAATTGAAAGCGCAAAAGGCTCGGAATCAATAAATAAGTCGATTAAAGTAAAAATGAATAAATATATACATGACTCTAAACATGCTCCTCATATGAAAATGGTTCATGTATACATGGTATACAACTTGATCAAGACTACATCACTTCCAGAACAACATCCTGCGCTCGGCACTTTGGCACACCCCTTTTTTTTTTTTTTTTTTTTTTTTTATTATTTCTTCCGGCATTTGTGCACTGCGGCCTCACTGAGACCTATTGTGCGCCGTCCATGTCTCTGTCCTAAATATGTGACAGGCCCACGGCCTTTGCAAATCTGAGGATACTGAATGGATCGATCAGTTCACATAGTTTGGGGTCTACGATGCGATCGCTACCAAAGTGAAAGTATCGCCTTCTAGCTAAGTTATCACAGTCACATATTATATGACGTGCCGTTTCTCCCTCTTTCTTGCAGAATCTGCAGATTGGTGATCCCACTATCCTCAAATTAAAGAGGTGTTTATTTAACCGACAGTGACCTGTGTAGAGTCCTGTCACACTTTTGAGTGTCCACCTGTCCATTGATAGAAGTGCTGAGCTTCTTTTCTTACAGGGTCCATTAAGAAACAGTTTCGAGTGTTCCTGTTTCTTAGTTTCTCTCCAAGAGAGTCTTGCCTTGTCCTCTATAGCTAATTTTATACGCCTTTTAGCGTAGCTGAGGCTGATACCACATATGGGTTCAGGTGCAAGAGGTGTCTGTTCTGAGCCCACCCTTGCAAGGCCATCTGCCTTCTCAATCAAGGCACATCCCTTGCCGTGAAACGAAGGCTACTGAGATCTATGAAAAGTTCGAAGTCCCCACCATCACCGAAGCCATCAGAAGAGGACAGATGTTCTTTGACTCGATGAAACACTGCCAAAACCCCCTATTCGGTGACCTGCATCCTCCACCACTACCAGCTAGATGGCAACTCACTAGGTCTGGGAAAGCATACAAAATGGTGGACATTACTACTTGGCCAAGCAACAAGCCCCTAACGGACACCCATCACTGCTATTCGACTCAATGAGCCTGCACTACATGCCTAGAGAGACTCTAGGCCCAGCCTTTAGTGGACTCTCACCACTGTACCGTGACATTTACACCTCTACTGTGGTCTCCCACACTCCTTGATTTCTTCACCCAACCTTTAAATAGCTCCTCCTAGTAAAAGGATCCGTTCACCCAAAATAAATTTTCCTTTATTTTTCCCTTATCCTACATTTTTAAAGTTTGAGAGCTGAGAAAAAAATAAACAAACTTGATGAAAATCTAACAATTCTTTTTCATATACCCAAGCCAATCTCCGGACAAAAACATCACCTCCTGAATAAAATTATAGTTCGACAGATAGACAGCAAAGACGAGAAAATCCGCTTCATAGAACTATCCCATTTGCGGATCGAAGGAAAGTGCCAATAATTTATAGAATCAGTTATAAAGTTTGAGCGTTATCAATGCTGTAAAATCTCTTCTAGCTGTGGAGTCGTTAGCGTTTATAAATATTCAGATCTGGTTCGTTATTCTTGTTTCGAGTTGGTTCATAGGGAGGAGTTTATAATTGGCCTTTGAGCTTTGTCGCTAGAGGGTTCAGCTTTTTATTTAATTTCTATTCCATTTAATTATGGCTAATTGGCGGCCTTGAAAAGGGAAGTTTAACTTGTCTTGTGTGACTTAACTTGTTATTTCGTAACAGTTACGAAAAATATATAATTGACAGTTATAATGACGTAAGAATACAATAATTATTACTTATCGAGACATTCGGTCGATTTGGCTCGGTGATTTTATCAATACTGATTGACAGGTGGACTGGAATAGGTTTTGCGAAATTTGACTCCTAAATGGGCGAAAATTGGGCAAGGCCTAAACCAATACATAAGTTTACTTTCTGGGTAACAAGACATATTCAATTTTGCATGATGATTCTTTTAACGCTGAAGCCAGACGAAACAAATGTACTTAACAAATAAGCTTCTTAAAATGTTTTTTCCAAAAATAATAAATACCACCAAGCTCAACGGTATTCAGAAGCAATTTTCTGCAAATGAACTTAAAGAGTATACCTTAACGAATCTGAGGGGGGTTTATCTAGTTATCTAGGACAGCCCATCTCTCAATATAAAACAAATTACTAATCTACAAAGTTATACCTAAGTCAATCTGGACATACGGAATAGAGCTATGGGGGACAGCAAAAACGTCGAGCATCAATGTTCAACAACAACAACAAGCCTATTCAATCCTTTCAATTAAAAGTCCTGAGAACAATAGTAAATGCCACTTATTACGCCAGCAACCAAACCGTTCATAATGATCTTAATATATCCTACATTCTGGAACTCATCCCTTCCAAGTTCATAAAATTCCATAGTAATCCATCTAACCACCCTAATCCCTATAATCCTCCTTGGAGACTATAATGGCAGTGGCCTCGTGACCTGCTATAAATGCGTGACAGTGGGAGTCCTGGCAATGGTCTGTTTCTCCAATGATGTCCTGAGCGTATGTGGCTCTCGCCCTCTTGGTGTGCCTCCACTGGCTCGTATTCGGTGACGCGGCCGATGGAGGAGCATGGGGGACTTTCCAAGACTCCGCTTCCTCTTTCGCATGCGAGGGAGGTGACAACTATAGTGATTTGGGAGGTCTCTGGGCTGTTTGTAAGTACTGTATGAATGAGCGAGTGAATGAAAATTGTTAATGTGGTATGAATGAGAACATTTATCACAATTACTTATTGCCCAATAAGGCAGATTGTAATTTTAACGTGATAGTTGTATTTGTCTGTCGCTGAATGTATTCTCCCGTATGTCACCGGTCCCTCGTCGCGTTGAAATGTTCTGGCTAACTCACTAAAGACAAGCAGCGGACATATACAGGTAATTATATATGTACAGGTACATCCCTCAATATATTTGCTAAGTGGACTTACAGCTGGCCCCCTTTGTGATAAAACCCTTAGAGATGGCACTATAGTTTGAGAATGGGTCGATCCCCCCCCCCCGGCCACCTGTTACACCTCGTGCCTTAACGCTCGACTCCACTGGTCATATGTGAGGTATCTATCCCCATCATAAGTGATATGTCTTAAAAATTTATTTAGTAAACACATTGGAGGATACAATTTTATATTAAACACACGCATCTCTATATTATCAGTTCAATGAATGCTTGAATCCTAACCTAACTTGAGAACAGCATATTGTACACATCTTCTTTTTATTAAATGAGACCTGTAACGTTTTTTGTATCTGGCCTGTACAGGCTATCAACACAGATGAGTACACGGGGGAAATCATAATTGATTTTAGTTAGCAATAATAAACAGAAAAAGTAAAAATGGCCGGCAATATTGGGACACGAACCCGGGACCTCATCAATTATAGTTTTTAAATTTCAGTTGCGGTTTAGGTCCAAATATTATGTATAATTATTGTGGTTATTGAAGCAAATTGTTTCCACATCACTTTCACCCTCTGTCGCAAGTATTGTCCACTAGTTTCTTTTAATGCCATTCCTCCCCCTGTATCTTAATTAGTAAGGTACTTAGGCTTCCATTTCGACTAACGGTTGACCTAGAACCCACATACGAGGCTAAAAAACCAGAACTAAACAGAATCTTTTGACATCTGTACAGACTTCAAAGGACATTCCTTCTCTCAATAGAAAATAAATTACTAATCTACAAAGTTATACTTAAGTCAATCTGGAAATACGGAATAGAGCTATGGGGGGCAGCAAAAAAGTCGAACATCAAGCGTATCCAATCTTTTCAATCAGAAGTCCTGAAAACAATAGTCGATGCCCCTTATTACTTCAGCAACAAAACCCTTCATAATGATCTTGATATCCCTTAGATTCTAGAAATCATACCTTCCAAGTTCATGATATTCCATAGTAACCTATCCAACCGCCCTAATCCCATAGCCAATTTCTCCAATCATGTCCTGAGCGTATGTGGCTCTCGCGTTTTTAGTCAGCCGCCGCTGGCTCATATCCGGTGACGCACTTGGAGGAGCGTGGTGACTTCCCAAGACTCCGCTTCCTCTCGATCGTATGCGAGGGAGGTGACACTCATGTGAACTTGGAAGACCCCTGGGCTGTTAGTAAATACTGTCTGAATGAGCGAGTGAATGAAAATTATAAATATGGTATGAATGAAAAGATTTATCACAATTACTTATTGCCCAATGAGGAATATTGTAATTTTATCATAATAAATTTGTTATATATATTTACAATTATTGTGGATTTTACCTTAAGAATGGGCATGCGGAGACTTGGCCAAAACGACAAGTGAAGTTAATTTAAACGCAAGGGAGTGAAAAAATTTACATAAGCGCTAGAAATGAAAGGTGAACTTAAAGAGGCTTTTACTATCGACGCGGCAATAAAGTGCCGCCGGTCAGGAGAAAGTCAATCCCACAGAACCTGTTGGAAGAAAGCGAACTGGTCCTTTGCCCCGACGATGTTGCACCGGGAAAAGGCTCCTTGTTTGGCGAGTTTCATTCATAGAGTCATTTTAAAACCTCCTACTTTATAAGACTACTATCATATAGTATAGCACATATTTAAATTCTTAAATAAAAAAATTAGAAGAAAAATTAAATTACATGGGATCCGCACAGTCCAGAAAATGGTTCACGAGTAAAAACACGTCTCTGTTTAGAAAAAAAATTGTTGAAAGTACTTCATCTGTGACATAAAATAGCACAATAGAAAGTAGAAGTTTATTTGTAGAGAAAATTAGAAGGCTATAAGATTTAAAATAAATATATATTTCTTTTTTAGAGGCTTTGAAACTAACAATTTCTCTTTTAATGATGATTATCTCAATGATGATTATCTAAAGACGAAATCTTGTAGAAAAATCCCCCCCCCTCACTCTCTCTCTCTCTCTCTTAGAATCGTTTTGGGCCGAGAAACTGGCCATTGTCAGGACTCCCACTGTTAAGCATTTATAGGAGGTCACGAGGCCACTGCCGTTTTAGCCTCCGAAGAGGATTATAGGGACGAGTGGTGCAGTGCAATGACTGTGCTAGGGAATTAGGGTGGTTGGATAGGTCACTATGGAATTTCATGAACTTGGAAGGGATGAGTTCAAGAATGTAAGGTATATTAAGATCATTATGAAGGGTTTTGTTGCTTTCGTAATAAGGGACATTTACTATTGTTCTCAGGACTTTTGATTGAAAGGATTGGATTCGCTTGATGTTCGACTTTTTTGCTGTCCCCCATAGCTCTATTCCGTATGTCAAGATTGGCTTAAGTATAGCTTTGTAGATTAGTAATTTGTTTTCTATTGAGAGATGGCATTTCCTTCGAAGTAGTCTGTGCAGTTGTCCAAAGCGTCTGTTTAGTTCTTGTCTTTTTAGCCTCGTGTGTGGGTTCCATGTCAGTCTTTTGTCGTGATGGAAGCTATTAGCTATTTACTATGTTATTTAAACCTAATTACTTATAAATATCTATTATATGGTATCAACTCAAACAAGTCAAAGTTCCGATTAATCGTATGGATAGAATGTAATACGTAGTGGACTAAAATAAATTCTTCTGAAACTCCAGTTTCTTGTAGAGGAAGGTATTTGCCTTCATAGTTCAGAACAAAACAATAAATTGTAAATGGATTTGCCTGAGGATCTATAATTGTATATAATTATCTATAAATTTAAAGAGGCTATGAAAAAAAAATAAAAAAATTGTTCAGAAACCTTGTATTAAAATAAAACATTAGAATTAATTAAACGGTGATACTAAAAACAACTTAAATTAGCATAAAAGATAAGAAGTAGAATTTTGTTGTATCTTAACAGACATATAATATTAAAAGGCTTTTTGAACTAATAAAAGTATATTATTAAACCCCAATGAGTAATACTTATTATTAATCAGGCCGTGGATATCCTTAATTCAGAAAATTACTCGATACAATAAAAAAAAAAAAAAAAAAAATGAAAAATGATTAATAAATTTCTCATAATTGAATTGCCTATAATACTGAATAAGAAGGTATCAAATTAAAGATTTCGTTGTCCTGATTATTAATCTGTAATATATGTTTGGCCTTGTTTGAATTTTATTTACATTCGGTCAATAAGACTGTCATAAAACTGTCATAAAAAGTGTATCATGAATTATTTTTCAATTCTAGTTAAGAAATAGAAGAATGATGTTTTACATGATTTTTTCTCGATGACCCAAAGATGCTAAAAAAATTAGTGACCTTATAAGAAATAATAAAATTTAATTTTTTTTTTATTATATCGAGTACTTTTCTGAATTAAGGATATCCACAGCCTGATTAATAATAAGTATTAGTCGTTGGGGTTTAATGTTACACTTTTATTAGTTCAAAAAGCCTTTTAATATTATATGTCTGTTAAGATACTACAAAGTTCTACTTCTTATGTTTTATGCTAATTTATGTTGTTTTTAGTTTCACCGTTTAATTTTTCTAATGTTTTATTTTAATACAAGGTTTTTTTGTTTTTTTTTTCTTTCAAAACCTCTTGATTGATAATATATATACAATGACAAAAATAAATAAATAAATTTGGAATTACAGCTGTCTCCTCGTGCTCCATTCGCGGATGCATAATAAGGAGTGCATAAAATATAATACTTTCAGATTATTGCTAATAAGTCCAATACACTCACTAGGTGATGAGGCTCACCTTCAGCTTGCGACCGTGGAAAACACTAACACATACAAGGTTTCTTTTTTTTATTTCAAAACCTCAAACAAACAATACAATGTACAAAAAAGAAAAATAACAAAATATTTGGAATACAATTTTCTCCTCTTCCTGCGTTTACATGCATTTGGAGGAGTGCATAATATAATAGATTTGTGTTGCGGTTAAAAGTACTCAGTCTCATATTCTCACTAGGTGATGAGGCTCACCTTCTATTTGTCACCGACACCAAACACTAAACACTAGGAACAAAAACAAAACAAACTAAACAAAACAAACTAAATCTCTACCTAGAACCTAGGACTAGATTGTTCCAGCCGCGACAGTGTCCTGCCATCGATGGGGGAACGGAGCGGGGGTTATCGTGTTGAACACCGGGTTTGTTAGATATTGTAATGAGTCGAAAAATTTGATATGTCTACGCTGGATGAATTCATCCACCGTAGGCAGCTCAAACATCTCATGCAGCTCACTGTTTCTTTGCTGCTCGAATGAAGTACCTCTGACCACTTTCATCAGTATACCTTTTTGGAATTGTTTCTTAGCTGTCGTATACGTCAGATAACGAAATAGCGGTGCACCATACAGCCGAGTAGGCCTGAGTATGCTCTTGTAAATCAGTATCTTGAGACGCAGTGATAGATTGGGGGAAGTCAATAAGTGCGTAAGCCGGTAAGACTTCATGCGTGTATGCTTCAACTTCTTCGCAAAATGGTTACTAAAATGGAGGTCAAGGTTTCTGAAGTGGATGAGAATATAAAAATTGTTTTCGGGACCGTAACGAAAACATTAAATGCGTCATAGATTACAATTGAGTTTAAATTTTTATCTTTAAATTACTTCAACGTGAAGGCATAGGGCATAATATATTATGAAGAAATGTTTTTCTATTATTATTATTATTTCTATTATATTACATCTACTTTAATGAATATAAATATATATATATATATATATATATATATATATATATATATATATATATATATATATATATATATATATATATATATATATATTTGTATTTTGTTTTCGTAACAAAACCAGAGATGATATCAGTATTTTGTTATAGACTAGATGAACTTCATAATATTTAAATTATAATAATGTAAACATTAGAAATAATAATTTAATCGAATAAATCTTTTGGTTCTGATGGTGGTTTTGTCAAAAAAGAATTAATTTTGTGAGCGTGTGACTTTCGCTTGCCAACTCGCCTGTTGGTAATCCCATTAGGAGCTTCTTGGTCGAGGTTTTGAGACTGGTTTGACGCCCGGTATGGCTAAGCCGTTCTCCACCTTTCTACTTACACGTCACACCCAAGTACTGTCAAAGCAGATCACATTCAATTTCGCATCAGTTTGTAAATATTAAACTCGTAAGATATATAATAATATAACTGGCCTTTTGTCATAAAGTTCATTTATGTATTTCTTATTGACATAGTTTACTAGAGAGGTTATATATATATAATTAAAATAATAGTTAGCTCTAATACAAACAACAATTTACAATAACATGTTACATTCTTTTGGCGCTCCTGTTGACTTCTGCTCTCTTGTCAAAAACGCGGTCTCATTACAGTCGCACCCTGCTGCTGTTTATGGCTACCACACCACCATACCCATTCTATATATTTCTGTAATATTGGTACCTGGTTTATATTTCTACATGGAAAAATAACCTCCTTAAAATGAACTTAATTCTAATAGATAAATATCGAGAAGTGATCTAGGAGAAGGATTTGAAATGGACCCGAATGAAGAGATGTCTATATTTGTCTGTTCTGTGATATTGGTCGTAAAAGTTAATCGATCCATAGGGAATTATGAATGTATATTTTAAAACAGCTCAAAATATCTATATTAGTTTTTGTTTAAAATACAAGAAATTAAAAACATGAAATTAAATAAGTAAACCAGAAACAAGTAGGGCACGTTTTCCAGCTCGAATTTAAGTTTTAATAGTCTACATGTACTAACCTACATACCCTTAACCCCTTGACATACAAATAAAATGCGCGTCGATAGTGCGATATGGCCAAAAGGCATAATTTTCGAAAATATGGGTGTTTATATTATTTTTCGCTTTGACCAATACGTATATATTTTAGATGTTTTTATCTGCGACATTATAATGCAAAATATGCTCTAACTTCATCATTTGTTAGTGGATAAAAGTCCTTGTTCATTTTTGTATTCTGTTACATTTCCATTTGTGCTGTATATGTATTCGTTTCTCTGGTCATCATTTCAAAAAACTCATCAGATAAAACTTGTTTGAAAACACGCAGAGATGTTGCATTTGTACCCAATCTTCGCAGAACAGAGCAGTTTCAGTAACTTGTTTTATATTGACAATAGTTTCTTTTTCTTTCCGATTCCATGCATCCTCTGGTACATCAGATTCGTCACTGCTTGAAATAGGTCTTGCACATTTAGTGGAATAGAATAGCTTCACTTGAATACTCAACAGTATAAACACTTTGATGACCATTTTCAAACTCACTAGAGTAATCTAATACACTTCCATCGTAACTTTCATATAATACTTCCAACTGAGACATGTTGGGAGCACTATTTACAATTTTTACTAATTTCAAATATGTACTACGGCGTTTGTAGCGAGAAGTCAGTACTCTACTGCCGCTTTCATCGTGCGCCGTTTACTGGTTTAGCCGATGTGATTTAGTTTATCGGTACTGTTGAGAAGGGAAAAACATCTTAAACAAAACAGGATCAAGGCACGACTGCAGCAGTTAAAGAACCTAATAGTATACTGCGCGGCGCTCTCAGAGACGTCGAAGTCTACAATGACACATAAAATGAATGACGTCTCCCAGGCGTCATTGTATGTCAAGAGGTTAAGGTGACTTATATGCAGGAGGGGGTACCCAAAAAAAACTGTAGCGCCCGCTAACTACTTAAGTTAAATCACCCTATACTCTGGTGCATATATAATGTATTGTAATTAGATGTAAAACATGGGAAAAGCTTTTTCTAGCAATAAAGGCATGGGCCGGCAGTCGTAACAAGTGCAGGTACACCGGCCTAAAAGCTAGCAGTAATAAAACATACCCTGTTAGACCTAGGGTCACCTTCCGGTGGTCATAAAATCTAAAAGCCATGCCATAAAACAGTCCTTTAGGGGACGAGGGGTCACGTACCTCGTGGCAGGTGTGCGCTTTTACTGCCCCCCCCCCCCCAAGCAGGAACTATATTTAAACCAGTGCGTTTGGCTGGTCTCCATCTCTCCACAGCTGCTGTTACTCGGTCGCTTTACGCCAGGGCCCCTGGAAGTAAGCCCACTCAGTCTTTTCCGCCTTCACTCGGACGCTTTACGCCCGGGCCACCAGGCTCAGTCTTCCACTAGTATACTCTCTCTTCATCCGCTGTACTCGGTGTCGCTTTACGCTAGGGCCACTTAGCCCTGGAAGTAAGTCTCTTACACTCCTCGTCAGCCCAGCCTCTCCTTATCCGCCTCTGAGTCTCTCACTCCGGCTTTTTAGTCTCCTGGCAGACCCTCTGCCGACTTGTATTTGTGATGCTGCCGGTCTCCCGCCCGAACTCTGAACTTGTCTTATTCTTCATGAAACCTCTGTACCTCTTCTCTTGAACATAGTGTATTGTCGGGACACATACCTATCATAAATGGAGTCAGATATCAACGCCGACATGGAACAATGGTCCATGTTATAAACTACAAAAATCCGCACTTGTCACCAGGGCTAGAGTGATTAGGCACTCCCCTAGTGGCAACCTGACAACTGGTGACCTCGACATGATCGAGAAGCCCGACAGAAACTAACAACTATTATTGTACAAAGCGATTGACAGTGCCTCTGTCCTTTTTCTATTTACTCCTTCAACGTCCACAAAATGTCTTTCATGTCTCTTTTCATTCGGGAGAATAGGGAGGATGGGACACATTGGTCATATCATATTTGGTCTAAAATTGGCGCAAAGGGAAGGCTGTTTTGAGTTGGAACGTTGTCGTGGCCACCCTACTCATCCCCAAATATCCACTTAAAATTCGCTGTACTCAGCTCCAAGTCACTCCACAACTTCTTCGGTGGTCTGTTAGGACGATCATTGATTGACATTGGCCCACTTTTAAAATGGGAAACCTAGACAAACGCTTGAGTTTTCCCTATAGCATTATTCTTGTATGCCGCTTTTATCATTTCTAAAGTTTCTGAGCCAGTTTTCCCGAGCAGGAAGCATAACAAGCCGCATGCTGTTCACGAAAATCAACCGTCACAAAATCGATAAGCGCGTTAAAGAACTGCCACAAATAAGTTAACCCAAACAGAACGGAACCTTTTCCAGTGATGGCACTTGGAATACTGACTGGTGAAAAGTTACTTTTCATAGCCCTACTGGCGATACTAGCTACTACAAAAAATTCCGCCAATTTTTGTTCACCCCATAGCCCCTTTAAATTTACAGATAATTATGCACAATTATAGATCCTCAGGCGAATCTATTTACAATTTTTTGTATTTCCTGCGTCGCTACATTGGTTTTTTTCTTTCATAGCTCCTTTAAATTTACAGATAATTATAGATTCTTAGGCGAATCTATTTACAAATTATTTTTTGTATTTCCTGTAGCATCGCTACATTATATACAGGTTTTGTTATTTTATAAAAATTATATAATGAATAAACAAGTATAATGATTCACATTATACGTGACTGGACTAAACTGACTAATAAAGGTTATGGGGCTCACCTTTTTGAACAAACTTAAAACTAACTTACATACTAATTCTTATCCTAATTCCGCCGCTTACATCAGTTCGGTGGTTTCTTTTATCAGTACGCCTTCATAAATCCCTCCCCGACATGTTCCTGATTTCTTTGCGCTAAGGGAATTTGTTTGTCTTGAGTTGAGATAGCAGAAACCTTTGGCTTTGCCATTATGAACACCTCACTCAGTCTCTCTGTCCATCTTCTGCATTTACGTCTCCGGCATTGGTAGAGTCTTTGCAGTAAATTATGGTACTAGTAAAGTTCTTTTATTTTTTACTGTTGTGAGGTCGTAAGTTGTAGAAAAAATATGAACACCGAAGACTACTGAACGATACCCTTTAGAATGTAGAGCCTCTCTCTTTAGGCTTAGCACTACGAATATTTATGTTCATCACTCGCTAACTTTCACTTCTGCCGACCCGTCCTTAGTTTTATGGCGCACCTACAGCCATCCGGCTAACGAACGGTGACTCGACAAGTACGAGAAAGACAGCGGCGGAGTGATGGATGAGTCGCGACTGAAACGGATAACCTATCGGTAACAGGAACAAGTTACACGTGACAGTGACATTAACAAGTGACGCGGATCGGACTCCATGTCACTCGGTCTAACGACAGCCGTCTGATTTATGCCGGACATGACCTTATGCTTGGCATTTCACGAGGAAGCCCTCCTATTCAGCTGTGGTATTTTGTGCATCTCCTCCTAGGATAAACTTTATCGCTCACTGTTTTCGTTCTGCGGTTAACTCAGCTCTAAACAACCAAATAACAACACAAATTGAGAATTGTATTTCGCAAACCAACACACATGCCTTGAACACCTGCTGCTGGCATATTTGTACAATTTTTTCACCGCTCCAAACCAAAATATCATCGGTTTTATAATTCTTGCTTTATATATAATATTTACAATCTTGCTAAGAACAGGTAGAAGGGTCTTGAGCAGAACTGTATACCTGCCTCGTGACTTCATGGAAGTCACTGATGGTTCCTGTTATTTTTAAGTAAGCAACCCTCCTTACTTCCCTTACTCCCTACTTTCCAGAACTATTTTTTTCTTATAAATATATGTCTCAGCTTTAGCCCTAGACCCTACTTGTGCCTAGACATTCCACCCAATATGTAGTAATGTAACTCTTAATATTTGTAAATACCAGTGTTTTGATTGTACTTCATAATAAAGCTTTTCTTTCTTTTCTTTTAAAAGACTCTCCTCTACAAAGATTAGTTAACTATCGATGGAACAGACTTTAACAAAGGAGTTATAGAAATCCAGAGGAGTTGGCAGAATATCTCCGAGCTTGTAACCCTTCTTATACTTATTGTCAAAGATCGCACGGAGTCTCAATCCATGGCCTGACATTAGACTGAAGATAAATTCAGCTAGTTCAAACTCAGGTATCAACCTAAGACCTAGCAGGACCTAGAAGGCCGTAACTCTACTCCAGGCATCAAATCCTGCAGCCTTTCGAGTACCTATTAAGCAACAAACAAACCACATTTAAGCAATTTGTAAACTAAGACATTATAGTGATTTGTTTTTATTAATGAAGTCTCTATAAGTCATTGCTGTTGTGAGATCGTTAATTCTTCCACTTCTGTGACTCTCGCGCTCTTGGTCAGCCTCCGCTGGCTTGTATCCGGTGGCGTGGCTAACGGAGGAGCGTGGGGTTCTTCCCAAGACTCCGCTTTCGCATGCGAGGGAGGTGCTAACCATGAGGATTGGGGAGGCCTCTGGGGTGTTTGTAAATACTAACGAATTAAGAATCGTAATTATGGTATGAATGAGAACATTTATCACTATTACTTATTGCTTAATAAAGCATATTGTTATTTTACCATAATAAAGAAAGCTACATTATTTAAAAAAAAAAAAAAATATCTTCTAAAGCTTTGCAACAATATAATACTTACGACACAGTCTAAACCTTCTATTCAAAGACATGACACCACCATCGCTATCGGCACGATAGCAACTCACAAGATCGAGAAAAACAGAGGAAATGGTGGACATCACGGCACTAGGCCCACCAACAATAAGCCTCTAAGGGGCTGAAATCAGATTAAATAAGAATAGACTTCATGCCTGGAGAGACTCTAGGCCCAGCAACCAGTGGACTCTCACCACTGTACCAAAACAACCAACCTCCACCGAGGCTTCCCACACCCCTTAATCCTCTCACACCACCTTCAAGCAGGTACTCCTAGTATAAGGATCCGATTAACCTAAATATTCTATATTTTTCCCCCATCCTGAATTTCTAACTAGAGAGCTTAGAAGAAAAAAAAATACTTACGAAAATCGGAGCAACTCGAAATTCTATTTATCTACTTTGTTTGCGTAGAAGGGCTCTGTAGTATAGCAAGTCCAATGTAGAGATCCTGTTTGCAGATTGCATGTGATGTTGATCTCCGAAACTGGATGTGAGAGCGTTGCGAGGAATGGCGTTAGAAGTAAAGGGAATACAGGAATGGGCTTAGGAAACTACTCTTGGGGTACACCTCACTTCATCGCTGATGCATGAGACGCTTGACAACTACTGCCTCTTCCGCCTTCTAATGGCGATTTCAAAATGCCTGCGTTATGTCTACCTAATCAATCTTTACTTATTAATTATTGTTTCTGTAGCATTAACTAGGGCGGTGAACCTTAAAATAATACTACTTTTGTACTTAACTTATTTGTATTTTTTTATATATTCTTAAAAATTCTCAATACTATGCTATGTCAACAAGTTTATGGAAATTTAATTGTTACCTTCTCAGGCTTCGAAGCTGTTAAAACCGGACGAAATATATTAGACTCAAACGTTTGCGTCTTAATTCTGTACGGAATATTACCTTCATTGCATCGGCTCCTATAACAGAATTCCATTATTATTATTTAATTAATTGATGATTAATTGGTGATCTAAAGTTATATAATGCTAAGAATATTCTAATTCTAATATTATATATAATGCTAAAAGTAGAAGCAAGCCCCTTCTACTTTATACCTGCCTCGTGACTTCATGGAAGTCGCTTATGGTTCTTGTTATTTTTTAAGTAAGCAACCGCATCCCTCCAAGACCACCTTACTTCCCAGAATCTCATCCTTTTCTTATACATATATGTCTCAGCTTTAGCCCCAGACCCCACTCGGTCCTAGACTTTCCACCCAGTATGTAGTAATGTAACTCTTAATATTTGTACATACCAGTGTTTTGATTGTACTTCATAATAAAGCTTTTCTTTTAAAAGACTCTCCTCTACAAAGATTATTTAACTTAAGATCTCTGTGCATTTTAAAATATATTTATGACCGTATAATGCTTACTTGTTTTTGAAAACAAAAAATATGTACCCTCACTTATCTGTCGAAAATCAAGGGTAGTATTTTTAAGGGTCGCTAATCGTAATCGATTCTAGCAGAGGTCTCCTGTTAGTGGATTTTTTTCGAAATACGCGGCCTTGAGGAGTCGCTTTGAGTATTTTTCGAAGACGGCCCATAAATAGACCCAGCCCATTCGGCATTTCCATGCAGAAATGATTTATAAATAGATTCGCCTGAGGATATATAATTATATATAATTGTCTGTAAATTTAATGGGGCTGCGAAAGAAAAAAAAGGCATTTCCAGCTCGAGGGTTCAGGAGTGCTTGGGCCCAAATACCATGCCTCATTCCTTTCTTGTTACACATCCGTTCCTGTCTGCAGTTATAAAGTCTTTTTTTTTCATGTATACAGTATACTTCAGCTTTATCGTACTCATTGGCAAGAATGGGATTTCGGTTTGCACCAGTAGATAGCGTTATGTTTGTTTCGTTAGGTTGCTATAGAATGAAATTCTGTGTAATTTTGTTTAGAATTGACAGTTTACGGTCAGTTTTAACATGAAGTGCAAAAATAAGAATTTTCGACACATTTTACTTTTTTATTTTCATAAAGTCAAATGAGTGGCTGAGGCTCACAAAGAGATATGTGAAGTTTATGGTGTTGATTTTTTAACAGAACTCACGTCTCAGAATTGGTTTAAAAAAGTTCGTTCTGGAGATTTTTCACTGAAAGATGACCAACGAGTACGTCGACCTTCTGATGTCGATGATGACAAAATTGAAAGCCATAATTGAATCGAATCGTCATATAAATGTGCGAGAGATTGCAAAACCGTTAAATGTATCAGACACAACAATTGAAAATCATATAAGACATCTTGGACTTGTTAAGAAGCTCGATATACGACGATACAAGGTCTCACACATCTTTAGCAACACGTACAAAACTATTGGAGCTTGGCTGGTAAGTGATGTCGCATCCCCCATACAGCACCATCGGATTATCATTCATTTCGATGTTTACAAAACTTCTTAAATGGTAAAAATTTCAGTAACAACGATGACCTCAAATCGCACTTGGTTGAGTATTTTGATGATAAGGACCAGAAGTTCTATGAGCGCGGGATCATGAAGTTAGCAGAAATATGGCAAAACGTCATCGAACTGACTGATGAAAGTTCATTTTTTGTACAGAAAAAATTGAGTTTTATTTCACACTAAAAAACCAAAATTACTTTCTTGCCAAGCTCAATAAATTAAAGGATAGTGGGCGCCATTTCCCACTCGAGAACTCAACATTGCCAGGATTATATGCAACTTGAGACTCGTTCGTGATCGTCAGTGTGGTTATTATAGTTTTCATCTTGGCTCTATCTATTTGCTGTTTAAAGGCGTTACTTATTGAAAACTCGTAAACTAACACTGTTGAAATAGTTTCCTTTCAATTGCTTTTATATAGTTTTATTACATTTCATTACGGTAAAAACGTGGCACATGTCATATTTATATTGTGGATATGTTTTTCTTTCTTGTAGATAGGAATTTCAATGGATTATTATTCCGTTATTAAACGAACATTCAACAATGAACCCAAGTCCTCAACTCCACTCTGCTGACTTTAGTATCAGACTATATGTATTGATTGACTTTATGTATTAAGATGTTATGGATTTTTGATTTTCCATAATCCGCTACCTGATATTTTTAATTTTGATTAATTTAAAATACCCAACACGTGACCTCCTCTCTCCTTCGGCCAATGAAAGTGAGCTAGGTGGCGTTAAAGAGGAACAGGTTAGTTGACGCCTAGTCTTGAGTGAAAGACGTACTCCCGTTCGTAGTGATTGGTTATTGTAAAGTTATTAAAGAACAATTCTACTAAAGAATAAAGAATATTTCCACTATTAACATAGTGGTGGGTGACGCTTTGAAAAATAGCACTGTAGCTGAAGAATGACGTTACATTATACATATATATATAATTGTAAATATAATAACATAAAGTATTTTTGAAGCGAATTGACTTATTGATGATTTAACTTCTTAATGTCGCTGTGTCAATATCCCCCCCCTCCCCCCATGTTAATTTACCAAACGTGACAGGAAGCGGCATCGGCTTCAACCGGCTTATTTCAAAGCTCACTCCATCGGTCGAAGGGTTCGGGCAATGATTGATGGCGGGTTGATGGAAACAGTTTCGGGCGTCGGAACCCAAGCTTGATCGCTACTGATCGAAAGTATATCTAAGCTCTCTCCTCTGACAGAGGGGCAAAGGAGATATGGGTAATTTTATTTTTCAAACAAATAATCGTTCAAAAAAAACAAAAAAAAAAACTTGTGGGCTTGAATCAGGGCGTGGAAATTTTAATGTGATAGAAACGGTTGGTAGTGGATTACACGCCCTGACAAGAAAGGTTGAATTTTATCATTAGTACCCTTTAGGCATAAATTATTAAATTCATGCTAAAGATTATCCTTCTAAATTAAATTGTAAATTTTATAACAGTTTAAATGACTTAACAGAATTATAGTCCTCTTAAGCTTCAACACATATTACACAATATTAAATATGAAATAAATTTATTAATTATCCTTTATTATTATTATTAATATAATACACTGTGAATTACATTTAAAAAAAAAAATAATACAATAGTGAGTTTAAATTGCGAACACGATGGTTATAACAGTTTTATTGTTCAAAACCTCATGCTGTCATTATAAAGTGCTACAACAACAAAATATAGTCATGAGAAAAACATTAACCTTGCTGGTGATCAAAATAGCATTATTATAAATAAAAATAAAACAAAATTAAAATATCAAATGTGAAAATGTAATATATGTTTAAATATTAAAAAGGAGAATAAATTTACAGTAAATATGCTTTCAATGAGGACATGGTTTCATCTTGTACTGGCTCTTGAATCATTCGGCTTTGTCACCGCTGATGGTCGCGGAATAATTAAATACTTAAAGTTCTTCTCAAATTCGAGAAAATTTGAGTGAAAAGTTTATTTTTTTTCCAGGGTAATCAATACAACAAGGTGAGGACTTCATTCTGACCCCCTACTCAATATCTGGAGTGTTTATTAAACACGGTATTATAAGTCATAAATGCAAAATTTTCAATAAACACATTTTATTGATTCATTTTTTTATTGATTTACTATAATATTTTAATTGAAATGAATGATTATCATTACGATTACATAAAAAACATAATGTTAGTCATTAAGTTATGTACGACTGTAATCAGGCAGACTAAATGCCACACAAGGCCCCCCCCCCCTAAGATTACATAATATGATTGTACGACTGTAATCAGGCAGTCTAAATGCCATACCAGCCCCCCCCCCTAAGATTACATAATATGATTGTACGACTGTAATCAGTCAGACTAAATGCCACGCCAGCCCCCCCCCCCCTAAGATTACATAATATGATTGTACGACTGTAATCAGGCAGACTAAATGCCACACCAGCCCCCCCCCTTAAGATTACATAATATGATTGTACGACTGTAATCAGGCAGACTAAATGCCACGCCAGGCCCCCCCCCCTAAGATTACATAATATGATTGTACGACTGTAATCAGGCAGACTAAATGCCACACCAGCCCCCCCCTTAAGATTACATAATATGATTGTACGACTGTAATCAGGCAGACTAAATGCCACACCAGCCCTCCCCCCCCCCTCAAAGATTACATAATATGATTGTACGACTGTAATCAGGCAGACTAAATACATTTCACTCAGCGTGAACACTGTCTCATTCCTTGTTATTATTCCTTTTTTCCCGCCTCTAATATAGGCCATTGCGAATCCAATTTCCCGCCTTATTTGAGCCGCGCAACAACCGGCTTCCTGAGGCTCTCTACTAGAGTATACGACGAGACTACCCCCCCTCTCACCCCCATACATTGTAGACGTGACGGACAGGCGGACAGACATTGCGGCTAAATATAATTGAGCAGGCTATTAGGAAGAGAGGTAGGTATGTAGGTCAGGGAAGATCAATACGGTGGGAGGCTCCGGCCCAGCAGCCAACGTTCGTCTTTTCTTATCTGATATGCCGGCTCTTGGTGAACCGATGGGTCAGGTATCCATTCTTTTAAGGGGTATAACTCCATTTTTTTCTAAAGAGGGGGTATAATTCCATTTTTCGAACCGCTTCATGGTATGAACGGGTCAGTGTGGTGGAATTTTGCGTTTTACTTGCAGTCTAGTAAATTATTATATTTATTACAGCGCCGTGTGCAATCATATAATCACTTGTCTACAACACATTAAATTAGGTTACATACTTATATAGAAAAAAAAAAGAAGTAAATTAGTTATTAGAAGCCAAAGCAAAAATTACTGGCAATATTAGGACTCGCACACAGGACTTCCCCAAGATGCCTGTGAGCCCAGTCGCAAAGTAAGTCGTCACCCGTGCCAGGGTAGATTAGTTGGCAGGGACCTCGACCAGATATTGGGGTGATATTAGGACCGATCTTGCTTACTAGTAATTTTATGTTTATTATTATTAGGTTATGAATTATTAATAGATATAACTATTACTATGACCAATACCACCAATACCCACGAGGGGGTACCTAGTTACCCTAGCCCTAGTGACGAAGTGAAAATTGATTAGGCTATGACCTGGACAATTGCTTCATGACGGGTCTTACTACTGTACTATCTGACTCCATATCTGATATGTGTAGGTATGTGCCCCGACAGTGCACTATGTTCAGGAGAAGAGGTATAGGGTAGGTAGTGTAGGTAGTATATGTGGTCTTGAAATGATCACGAATTCACACTTGGTATCTAAGGGTTGGGTAAAACCGTCGGGATTCCAAAGGTGAATGTGAACCGTAGAGAGGCAGTCTGGATCACTGGGGGAGACACCACTGGGTAAAGTTCGTAGGACCCCAGGTGACCGTCGTCCGCAAGGAATCTCTTCCAAGGAGGTGCTAGTTTTAACGGGACGAAGGCAGAGAATCCCACTAGGAAGGTGTGGGGTCTGACAAGGCCGGACTAAAACATAGCGAGGTTAGGAAAGAGAGATGCAGAGGTTTTCATAAATGAGAAGGCCAAATCTAGAAACATGAGAGCAGCTGCAAGTACCACCAGTCCAGAGAGCCGTAGTTAGAATGATTTATCGGCTAAAACTAGGGGGTATATATAGTCCAATGTAGCTAATGGGCTGGGGTTTTATTCCGACCAACCAAATTGCAGCGTTGAATGAAGCTTGAATCTATACCAGGACCCACCCAGCCCCAGGAGCTACCTCCCTCTGCATGGGCCTCTGACTAGTTTTTTGCAGCTGCGTCTTTTATTGTTTACAATTTTTACACTGATATGACTTATAGTTTCATAATATTATTTACATTTGTTTTCATTAATTTACAACATATTATAACCATATATACAATAGAGTATAGGGTGATTAATCTTATGTAGGTAGCGTTCGCTAATACCACAATAAATAATTTCTCATTTAAAGTAAAGTAACGTAAAAAGTTAGTTATGACTAGATTATTCGTATAATATATATAAGCGTTATAATAATCGTAAATTGCATTGATATAACTGAACCACTAATGCCTCAAAGTGGTCCGTTCCGTTCCAAAAAATATGTCATTGACCTATTTAGTGAACATGTTTGTCATATTATGAAATCTACCACAAAAACCACTACAATTCCATTTGGTGAAAAAAAATGCCTCTCTTGCAACACAGTGCCTTTCATTCGATGTTTGCTTCCTGCCTGCAGGAGCTTAGGGCAAAAGTGCTTTGGCAATGATCAGCTTTTATCTCCAATATGTAGTTGCAGGTGAGCTCATCCTCGACTGCTTCTTGTCTGTAATAATATTGTGGCCAAAGGTTAGACATTTACTACAGCCATACCTACATACAGTCAAAGTTTCCTGTGCATTACATCGTCATAATATTGTACGCCACGGAAGTACTGAGAGTTTTTACTATGACAATTAAAATTCATGAATTACTTCTAACGAATCTTAAACATGTTGGCCTTCGGCGGTCGTTTAGCAATGCAGTGTCCTCGAGACATCTTTTAACAATCAGTTAACGGAAACATTCTTTCGGCTATTAAATCGTTCCTTAATGATATGTGCGTTTGTAATTAAAGTCGCCGTCATGAAATTAGACGCTTGGGATGAAGGGGCCTCTACGTAGGGTGTTGCCACATTGTGGCGGACAGGGTACTAATCACTAATTTGCTTATTGCTTAATTAATGATTAGCTTTATCAAAGTAAAGGGATCACGTGGACAGAAGAGAAGTAGTGCACAGAGCCATGTATTGCGGGTTCTCACGCTTCTAATTCCGTGACGGGGCAACTATAGGGGTGACCATTTTTTGTCCTCAATCAGAATATATGCTTCTTCTTCAATATTGTAACGCAAGGAACACTTTCATCTAAAACGGGTTTACAGTGCTTCATCTGAGAAAAAAGGTTCGGTTGACGTCTCAACATAAGAAGAGTGTTAAGATCCTGGAAACTGTAACTATGTTAGCTGGGGGAGCGATGGCAATGGAGAATCTCTGGCCACGGGCATTTATCCATATTAAAATCAGTTACCATTATAATTTGTATCGTTGTATTTCATTTAGTAAGGTTTAGAACGAATTTACCGTTATATGGACACAAGTAAGGCGACATCTATCAACTAGGCTACATTAGACTGAAACCAAACGAATGTACTTAAGTAGTCCCTATAGTGCTTCCAACGGACTAAGCTGATGACTTTTCATGTAAATTACCTCGCAAATGAGAATTAAATTATTCTGTAATTATAAGTAATTAACCAACTAATATCTATTATTTATATATAATAAAATTATGATGACTCCGATCGGAGTTAATATCGGGCCAAAACTCATCAGCATGTGCGGTCGATATGGAAGCCAGTAGATCACTAGAAGGGACACGTTATCAGTTAGCGTGTTCCGCCTTTGCTCCGGCAAGTACTGTCGGTACCTACACCTTCACTAGTCCTACACTGCAGTATGCAATTATGCAAAGGTTATTATTATAATTTGAGGAGGAGAGACAGGTGTAGTTTATAGGGGCGCTTGGGTGAGGAGTTCTGTCCTTGGGGAGGAATTTTATGGTCTGTCAGACACCACTGTACTTAATCATCCTCCATAAAGTTATTTTATGGTAAAAAAAAACAAAAAACCTGCCGGTGAGCGTAATAATGACCCCCACAAAAAAAAGCTCTGTTCAAAAAACAGTACAATTAAGTGCGGAGGATGAATCCATGGTTGACAAATTTCCTTTTCTGTAAAGTGCTGTAAGCCGCGATACTTCGAGGCAACTGGTCCTCTGAGGTTTCCAATGGTCATTGCAGGACGAAGATAAGGATAAATACTGGATGGGAAGGATTACACCCTGATAAAGGAGATTTAGACTTGAGCACAACCACATATTCCTGAACTCTGAACATAAAGAACCAAAGTTTTCTTAACCGATTTTTGCCAGTTAGTAATTTAGAGATTCTGTCACTACTCAGGAATTTTCATGCCCATTCATGGAACTTTTCTGGACAGAATGTTCTGTTAATACCTAAGCGAAATATTTTTTTTTACTTTATGTACCCTATTATATACCCGGTTATGAGAAATTTGGGGCTTCGTTCAGAGTTCACGGATATGAGGCCCCAGACCAACTAAAACATATTGTCTCCTCTTCATATGATTATACGAGTACTAATACAGTTTGTAGGCCTTAACTCAAGATTGCCGTTTCAGACGATAGCTTAGGGTCTAATTGGGGAAGTCAAGAACTCTGAGAGGTTTCTACGTCTGCTAAAGTTAAACCAAATTCACTGCCAAATTTTTATTTCGTTTAACTTGACAAAGCATTTATGAAGTATGCAACGTTCTTGGTTAACTTCAAAAATGTTGTATAATGAATAGGAATCAAGAGCGGAACTTCTCATGATCCGAAAGGCAGCACAACCCTCATTAAAAATAATTAAGTTCTTAGAGTGAGTTTGTCTGATGGTTTAAACTCCTAATTGACTATGCAACATAACTTACAGAACCACAAAATAAAATACAAGAAGTAACATTTTTTCTTTAAAGGCTTCAGTAATCCAGCAATCAAAAGTCCTGAGAACAATAGTAAATGCTCCTCATATCGTCAGCAACAAAACCCTTCATAACGATCTTAATATACCCTACATTCTTGAACTCATCCCTTCCAAGCTCATGAAATTACGTAGTAGCCTAACCAACCACCCTAATCACCTAGCACAGTCATTGCACTGCACCACTCATCCCAAAATCCTCCTCGGAGACGGCAGTGCCTCGTGACCTGCTATAAATGCGTAACAGTGGGAGTCCTGGCAATGGTCAGTTTCTCCAATCATGTCCTGAGCGGTGTGGCTCTCGCGCTCTTCGTCAGCCTCCACTGGCTCGTATCTAGTGATGCGGCTGACGGAGGTGCGTTGGGGACTTCCCAAGACTCCGCTTCCTCTTTCGCATGTGAGGGAGGTGACAGCCATGTGGATTTTGGAGGCCTCTGGACTGTTTGTAAATATTGTATGAATAAGCGAGTGAATGATGAATTGTAAATACTGTATGAATGAGAACATTTATCTCAATTACCTATTGCCTAATAAGGCAGATTGTAATTTTAGCACAATAAAGAAGTTAAAGATATAGGCTTCAGTATCAAAATTTCCATTTTTACACTTAGTTTTCTAGATTCCTTTCTGGTACAATCGATTTGATTCGAAGTGATAGGATCTTCATGGGATTAGATATAAAATAAGACAACGCGCTGTTTCCAAATCCATATTATTGTTTTATTAATATTAAAATGTTTATTGCTTTTCAATACTAGTAGTAATACTTAGACTAGGAACAAATGAGATGGTTCGAGTCTACGATTATTCTATGCATAGCACAATGGTGTTGTTTTTATTAAAACAACTATTAGTATTATTTAGTAAAAATGTGCACAATATCCTTTTCTATCTATTTTTATTATAATTTCAATATTGAGACGTTTCGGACTCATTCAGTCGTGTTCAAATTAAATTAACAAATTAAGAAACGATCAATAAATATTGTCAATATATAAAAATATTTTTAATTTATATTCGTTCTTCGCCCTGGCAGTCATAAATTCCAAGAAAATGTCAAAATAAAATGTTTTATTAATAACTATATAGCATCGAGGCTAATAGGAATAATAATGGTTTATGTTCTTCAATTATATTTTATGTTGGTTTATAAATAATAAATAAATCGTAACATATGTAGGAAGGATTTAAACACCCTTTGACCCATTTTATGCTTAGGAGAATAAAGTTAATACGGTATGAAATATAATTACGTATAGTATAAGCTAATACAATGTTAAACCTCATGGTTTAACCTTCATAAATTACCAAATAAAAGGTATTTCCGAAAGTCTATGATTATTCTATGAATAGCATAGTGATATTGTTTTTATTCGTGTAATTATTTTTTTGTTTGAATAATGCACACTTAAATTTATTATTTATTATTATTATTGTTATTTATAAGAAATAAATAAGAGACAAAAAATAACTTTGCTACCCTCCAGGAGAACATTGTTATTCCAGAGGCGGTATAAAAAGGGGATGATGTCTCTTGAACAAAACACCCCCGTAGCCCAAGTGAGGTTAGTATTGATTTAAATGTAGACTTGGCATTCGACTATAGTGAACCACTCAGCTTCATTTACCAAAGGAGAATATATATGCTCTTCTCGATCCCTTTCTCATTTTTCTTTATTTTCTTCAGATCATAAATTCAACATTCTATATAGTAATGTATTTATTACTTCGAAGGATATGAACATAAAAATATTACAAAACTGTGCACAATATCCTTCTCTATCTATTTCTATCATAATTTCAATATAATAATTGAGTCGTGTTATATACAAATTAAGAAACGATCAATAAATATTGTCAATATATAAAAATATTTTATATTTATATTCGTTATTCGCCATGACAGTCATAAATTCCAAGAAAATGTCAAAATAAAATGTTTTATTGATAACTATAGCATTTACAACACTTTCACACTGTCAACGTTTCGCCTATTTAGGCATCATGCAGAACTGCAATTATGAAAACAATATGTATACTTAATAATATAATTTGGATAGTTAGTAACAGCCCAAAGTGAAAATATGCGCATTTACTTCTTCTCTTATGAAACAAGAACGCCCTGGAAAATGATATTCGAAAGTTTGTACTATTTTACTAGAATTCTCTTTTATGTCAGACTGAGTCAATAGTGTCTATATCACACAGGCGTTGATACAAAAAAAGTAAAGTAGTATAATAAAAAAAGAACCTCGAAATTCGGGTTTAAAAACTTGAAAAACTTTTCAAAGTTATCTTCTCTATTAATGAGGTTAACTTTTTTCCATATTTGTGTACAGTCGGGTTGTGAGGGGGACGCCCGCAACGACCCGACCGCTGTCCGACGGGCGTCAAAAAAGAAATAAAATGTGTGAACCAGTGGTCTTTGACCTTTGCTGGTGGCCTAGTCGGCGGGCAGCTTTATTCGTATTGATCTGACGCCATAAGATCTTAGAAGGTGTCCCCCGACAGTGCACTATGTTCAGGATAAGAGGAACAGGGTAGGTATTATAGGTAGTTTATGTGGTCTTGGAATGACCACGAATTCACATTCGGTATCTGAGGGTAGGCGAAAACCGTCCGAATCCCAAAGACGAGTGTGAACAGGAGAGAGGCAGACTGGATCGCTGGGGGAGACGCTACTAGGTAAAGTTTGTAGGGCCACGGCAACCGTCGTCCGCGAGGGAGAGGTCTCTCCCAAGGAGGTGCTAGTTTTAGCGAGACGAAGCCAGAGAATCCCACTAGGAAGGTGTGGGGTCTGGCAAGGCCGGTCTAAAACATAGCAAGGTTAGCAAAGAGAGACGAAGAGGTAGTTAAATAAGAAAGCCAAGCTTCGAGTAGAGCAGCGAGCGCCAGTGCAGAGAGAGATAGAGAGAGAGAGAGAGAGAGAGAGAGAGAGAGAGAGAGAGAGAGAGAGAGAGACCAGTGTTAACTTCAAGTGCCTGGTTCTAATGAATGGAAAAAGCTCCGAATTTCGGCCTTATATAGGCAGGTCAGAGGCGGGGCTATGTCCGCGCCCTCTAGTGAGCTGTCTTGAACCAGTTCCCCCTCTCTAACTGACGCTTAAGGTTTTCAATATTATAATATGAAAACGTATGCGGGTATTTCCTGGGCCGAGAAGAGGGAAACTACTATTTATTCGTGGTGAAGAAGTTTGTACAACATATATAAAGCAGGTTATGATGAAACTATTACATAAATTTTCACATCGATCGAAGCATATACCAATAATAATGATTTATCTTCATCAATTCTAATTTTTGTTGGTTTATTACAATAAATCGTCGGCGATTTGCAATAGTAACATATGTAGGAAGAATTTAAACACCCTTCAACCGATTTTATACTCAGGAGAATAAAGTTAAGACGATATGAAATATAATTACGTATAGTATAAATAAATTCTATCTTTTTTAATAGTAATTGTTCGATAAGTCAGAGACTTATTTATTAGAACGTTTTAAAAAGATTAACGGTATAGTTACCTGTGGCGAGGACCAATCTCCTAAAAGCCCTCAGAAGCCAAAGAAGTAACAGGAATTAAGATGAGATCGAAGCCTGTAGCTGCAAACTTTTAACGTAAAGAAGCCAAGCAAAAGTTACGGTAAATGTTTTTTGTTGCTGAGTATTTTGCATGGTTTAAATAAATAAATGTAGGCAAAATGTATTACGTCTAGTTCAAAAGACGAGTTACAACACTCTCATGATTCTGTTCTTTCATTGGCTTCTGAAAATAATGATCGTAAATATACGACATTTTCTTTTTGAATAAAGAACAACCTGTAGCTCTAGTAGACATGATTGGATTGTATAAAAGATTATCATGATGACTACGAGTGGATTTCATAGTTTTGCTGAATTTTATTATCTAGTTTTGAGTGAAAGTATTACTAAAATAAATAAATTAGGCAAACTTGGGATTGATATACTATGAAGAAATATTTGTCAGCAACCATCTAATTTTGATTGTCACTAATTTTTTTTTTTTTAATATTTTTTCCTAAATTAAAATTCATGGCTACTTCAACGAAGACCTTCTTCATTGTTCATCAAGACTCTGGGCTCATTTAATACAGTTTTTGTCAAGAGTTTGGTCAAAGAGGATTCATATTGGGATGGTCTTCACACGACGTTTGGATGTTCCAATGTTTATTTTTCTGCCAGCTAACCGTTCAATGAAGTCATTCAGTGACATAGAAGTGTTTTGTCACGAACGAAGAAATAAACTGGAATAAGGATAAGTTCCTAGATCGATAAGTTAGTTAATACTTACTGAGCACACTTAATCAAGTGCAAACGTAGCATACGGTTTACTTCTTATTATGATTTAGTGAGTTCTTTAAAATAACCTGAAAAAGTAGGATTGTAAATAAAATTTACTCAGAAATATCCCGTAATATCTGAGGAATGAATAAAAATGAAAATCAGCTCCATACACGAGCGTGAACAAAACACGCCCTGTCATCAATCGGTCCATAGGAGTCCACTGCAGAACAGGAAAATTAGTCAACCTCTGATTCCGAACTATATTTTCATTTTAATTTTAATTAAAGCCAACAAAATGATCTCAAATAAGCGTATACAAATGTTACCTTTTATCACAAGATAAAAGTTTTTTTTTCCTTTCCTGAATAAGTTGTCTTAGCTTAAGAAATCGAAGTGAAAAAAAAAACCAATAATACGCGTATAAAATAAAAATAGAATCTCCATTTGATTAGTCGGTATTTCTTGAAGTTCAAATTCGTAATCCACACCCCAGTTAAATAATCTTGTAGAGGAGAGTCTTTTAAAAAAACTTTATTATGAAAAACAATCAAAACACTGGTATAAATGTAAGACAATTATTGAAGGTGGGGTGAATAAACTGAAATCAGTTTCTCTGTAAACAAAGTTAACAATTTTAATCACTATATATTATATTATAACAATTATTAATATTACTTACTTACTTATTACTTAATACCATCTTACCTGAAAACAAAGAAACGACAATTACAGTTTATAACTATCACCTCTCTATTTACATTTCTGTTACCTAACATAACCTTCTCTATATGCTGGCTGCTCCATCTGGTGAGGGCCAGTGGAAGCAGCGCGGCAAATTCAAATTAAAGAGAGAATACTTTCATTACATATATACAAATATTAATCAGTTACAGCGTTAGAACATACTTTAGTAAATGCTTAGGCACAAGTGAGGATGCCTTGGCCCTAAGCAGGTCAAAAACGGGTAGGATTTTAGGGAGCAGGAAGGGTTACTTACAAAAAAAAAGGAGACCACTCTTAACTGAGGTACACGTTTCTACTAAAAATGTAAGACATAATGAGTATTATACAACTCCCAACATAACATAAATCACCCAATTTGAGTTCCGAGCGGGCAGTATTCAAAAAACGTACTACTTTTGTCCGCCTAGATTTGCTATTCCGCCCACTGTAGGACGTACGAGGTACGAGTCAGGATATTGTCAGTACATCTTTTCGTTGTCACTATACAACATATGTGTGTATTTCGCAGAGAGTAAGTATTAGACTTCCTTATTGTTGTAACATAAGGCAACTATAGTGTCATCGTCATGAAATTAGACGCTTGGGACGAAGGAGATACTTGGTGAGGTGTTGCCACATATGATCAGGCAGGGAACTTATGACTAATTTACTTATTTCTTAATGATTGGCAATATCCAATTAAAGGGATCACGTGGGTAGAAGAGAAGTAGTGCACAGTGCGGCAACAGGGCAAGCCGCGTATTGCGGGACACAATCAAGCTTCTAATTTCGTGACGGGGCAACTATAAGTAGAAAATGAAATTATAATGAACAGGCTCGTGGTCAAAAGCAAACTTCCAGCTCTCTGAATGCGGTTACATACATAACCTGTCATGTGTTGAATTAAACACATTTCCGCAAAAACTAAATTTGAACGGAAGTTCCTCTGGGCAAAGTTTAAGCGCTCGCATAAGTTTACTGAAGTGGAATAGGGGGGGGAACGTATGAACTATTTCCGCCTCGACTGGTCCCATGTTTGAACAGCTCTGACAACAAACAGCTGGTATGATAGTTTTCGATTACCATGAGAAATTGAATAGAAACACAAACAGACCCAGAGGGCTGACAGTAGACGCCGCAAAGACAATCCCCATTTCCTCCTGTGATAAACAGAAAATATAATTCGCTTAACTTTTGCCCAGGTTATCTGGAAGTTGTCAGGTCTAAACGATATCGTGCCCGCACTCTCCTTTCAATGGCAGCAGAGCTTTTAATCATTTAATTACTGATGATATCTTTTGGTGCTATTGTTCTTCTTCAGAAGAATGGTCGTGAAGCCCGAAAATAGAGGCTGTTCTTTCGAACTTGTATGGACATATCCTCAATCGATTTGAAATTTTTGAAAGATATCTTCGACGAACGTTACGCTGATCTTTAAGTTTCATAAAGTCGCTTCTCTGGTGGTATTAAAGGTGATGTTTTTTTTTCCTCTTTGACCATGGTGCTGGAGGTGACATCAAAGGAGTTCAAAAAATACCGATAGACAAAAAAATCTCTTATTTTATTTTTCGAATTTATATTTTCAGTGAGCTGTTTGATGATGGTTTAACTAATAAAATATCGACAGAATTTTTTCGCTATTATTTACTAAGAACTAATGATTAATATACAACGAAAAAATGACTACATTTTCCTCGATGAATCCTCTTTGGCCAAACTCTCGCATGTACCCGATGGGCTCAGAGGCTGACAGGGGACAGTTTGAACCCTGAGTTAATTTTCAGAGACCTTGATTTGCCCAGGCATTATACCAGAAATATATGACGACTGAGACTCTTGAGGAATCAACTGTCTTATGCCTAAGGGCTATTTATCTGTGTAGGAAAGCGATAATAGGGGTAGTGGGAAAGGTCGTGGGAGCTAATTATTTAGAATAGAGGTCTGGGAAGGGAAGATAAGTTACTAATAGGATAAGATAAGATAATTATAATAGGGCTACTTATTATAAGTTATGAGACACAGTCCTCAGGATGTTACTGATAAACAGACCATTTGTTAATGATATGATTAAACGTGACATAACAGTTTTCAAATGTGAGATTCGTATTGCCCACCAATTTTGCCAGTAAATTCGTCTCTGTTAATTATTAATAATTATAAATAACAGTGGGTCCAATACGAATTTCTCATTCACTCAAGTGAAAAATTTAGTTCAATGTATGATTGTATACAATACAAGATTTAGTCCATAAAAATAAAATGTCGAGGACGCTGATCATTGGATCAACAGGTAGATTATTCTTGTTTAATTTAATTACACTTAGGCGTACAATAAAAAATCAACTTTTTGGTCACTTATATTATTATTATTATTATTAATGAAATAACAAAGACCAGCAGTGATATATAATATAATATGTTATGACGTGCCGATCGCGAGAAAGTGAACTGTCTAGTCCCAGTTAGTCACCCTCCTGTGTGTTTACATTTAATAATACCCCTTAAGCTTAGACGTATTTTATTTCGTTTTTTTTTTACCTCCTATAATAAACACCTGTTTGCACGCTTCTGAACTAGTCCGTACCTGCTTCGCCATGAATACTCGAATCCATTTAGAACTGGGCATGCCCCCAGTACTACACGAAATTTAAGAACACAACTTCAATTTCAGGGGCAGTCACCCTTCAACTAGGCCAATCTGTTGGCTTGAAGAGGGAGTCTACTATTTCTATAATTCTTTTCCTCGCTATATTTCGTATTTTACACGGTTCATTTTCATCCCTGAAAGATCTGACATATATTATATTAGAAGCGCAATGCACAGTGGGTCCTCAATGACCAACACCAATATTACGCTCCAAGGCAAGCTCTATGTCAGCTTGCATGATCAATAGGCCCAAGAGGTGTCATCCAGCAAGTGGCGCCTTGTTTTTCAGTTTTTCAACTTGAGATGAATCCGCGAAAGTGGGTAAAACATAGTTCTTGGTCCTTTACCCCATACCACGCTCAATTATATGTATACATGAACGAAATTCCGTGTTCATATTTTCAGTTTTTACGTACAGATTTATTTATTTATTTTTTAAAACAAGATTTTACTTCAATTTCAAAAATTGGTTAATTGTAACATAAATATATCAGTACGAAAATGATGAAAAGCCGGTTTGCATTCCATCTTTATAAACTTCTCCAGTATCTTATAATATTTACATTATCGTTAAGATATTTGTAACTTTTTTAACGCCCATTGCACTTAAAATATTTTTCTCATTCTAAAAATAGATTATACCACTTACCTATTGTAATTATTGGCTATTGAAACTACAAATTAACAATTAAAATAAAGTACCCCTAGGCTCCACCATAGGTAGACTCTCACTACCTTCCCGAGCCCACCCGCCTCCTTTAGGCATCCCACACCCCATATCCTTCTCATACATCCTTCAAATGGGGGACTCCCCTTAGTGAAAGGCACCCATCAAACCAAAATAATAATCCTTTTATTTTTCCCACATCCTATTTTTTATAAGTTTGAGGGCTATGGAAAAAAAAAATCTTCGTAAATTCTCCGTGTAATTCTTCATGTCACAGTATAGGGAATATTGTACGGTTGTTTGTATGAATGAAAATTGTACATAAGCATGAATGAATGACTTCTTACATCCCAATTAATAATGCTGAACAAGTAAATTTCATCAAATAAACAGCTTATGAATAAAATTATGGCAAAAAATAGTAGTTAGTCACTGGTAAATAGTTTATTTCAAATTTTATATAAAATGCTAAATTTTTAATGTGACTCCTCGATTTTTTTATGCTGAATAAAGGTTTAGTTAAATTTAAAAAAAAAGAATGAGACAAGGAATTCAATCTGTTATTTTAATGTCCTTTGGTTTTTTTAGTTATATTTTTTCCTAAATTAAAATTGATGTGTACTTCATTGAAGATAATTAAAATCGATGATATGACTTTGTTTTGTTTTAGACTGGGTGCATATTAGAAAACGAAATTGATTTGAATTTAAAAGTAAAAAAGTTTTGTAATGCACATGACCTTTTTTGACAACTTCTAGTAGGTAGACTTTTTAAATGCCCACAACAATAGGATGTGTGCTGACAGTTGGCGAAAGACAATGTTTACTTGCAAACAACCAGGCAGAACTCCCGCTCAATATGTCAAGTCCAAATAAACTCAGTCCGGGCCGAAGACAGAAGATCAGAGGACAGAAACAACAGGAGAGAGTACGAGCCACAGGACTATTGATTTCAAGCACACATTCACCGCTACAGACCCGGTGGCATAATACTGCTGAAGAGACAATGGAGGATTGGCAGGTACCATCAGATATCTCTGCGTGATCAACTTGCCTGTGAATGCTTTCAAGCAGATACTGGGGCTTCATAACCCAACTGTCAAGTGTCCACCGCTCGAAAAATCTATAACTGTAACAATCTCCTGCTTAGCACAGTGAAGCTGGACAGCAACTATGTATGTGTAACAAGAGAAAAAAAAACATATTTGTAAGGATATAATTAAAATTTTAATGGATTTGTTACTCAACAAATGTAGGTGCGCCTCGGCCACGAGGTGTATAATTATCTAAGCCTATCCACGACGTATTAGGGAGACCGGAAAGTAATGTCATTTTTTCTTAAATTAAATTCAAACATAAATTTTTAACAAGTTTTTGACCAATGATGTAATCACCCTTGTTATCAGCAACCTTTTGCCATCTAGTTAGCAAATTTTCAATGCCGAATCGATAAAAATCAGTTGGTTTTTGAGCAAAATATCTGGAGATGGCATCATCCAAATTTTGAAAATTTTTGCCACTTAGAAAATGTAGCGATTGGAATAAATGGAAATCCGATATCGGGCGAGTATGGTGGTTGAGGCAATACCTCCCACCCGAATTCATTAATTTTTTCCAGGGTTCTTGCGGAAAAAGTAGGCGCAGTGGGGTGTTGCATTATCGTGTTGCAGAATAACGCCTTCTTTTATTGACAATCGCTGGGCAATTTTCAATTAAAGATTGATTAACTCGATCCTATTGTTCACTGTAAAGATATCCATTCACAGTTTTTCGAGGTATCAGCGATGAACGACCCCGCGAATACTCCACCAAACACACAAAAGAGCCTTTTTGGAGTGTAAACCTGGCTTAGCTGTACTTCGTGCCGATTCATGCGGAGAGAGATTTTTGGATTATCATAGAGAACCCATTTTTCATCTCCATACTCGCCCGACATTGCGCCATCGGAAGTATTCGTAACAAAGACTGCAGTGACCCCCCCCCCCCTGACCACAGAGAAATTCATCACATTCTCTGCAAAAAAAAACACTTCTAAACGACCATTTAATTACAATGTAGCCTTGAAAACGCCGAATATATCTAAAACGTCTTAGTACAGAAAACTACAAACAACTCAAATGACTTATTGACTAGCAATAACCATAGTAACTAATACAAACTCTTTATGTATTACAAATTTTATGAGACATTGTCAACCGTAAACACCATTAATACAATCTGCACAGTGGTTTCTTCATCCATCATCTTAGTGATGTCTTCAGTTTTGCTCTGCATAGTTTCTTCGGTTTGCATTCCAACCCTCTTTCTTACCCCCACCCTTTATTACCGTCAATTACTCTGTACAAAACATGAAAACCCATTCACAGGTTAGCAAAAAAATGGGATAATTATCATTATTGTAAAGAAATAACTAATTCCAACAAACACGAAAGCCATTGGGAGTTTATCAATCTTGGGGAGGTAGACCAACAGCGCGAGAGCCACAGACGCTCAGGACATGATTGAAGACACTGGCAACTGCCTTTTTAGTCTCGAGGAGGATTATAGGAACTTGTGGTGGAGTGTAATGACTGCGCTAGAATATTAGGGTGGTTGGGTATGTTACGATGGAATTTCATGAACTTGGAATGGATTAGTTCTAGAATGTAAGGTATATTAAAATCGTTATGAAGGGTTTTGCTCCTGACGAAATATGGGGCATTAACTATAGTTCTCAGGATTGAATATGCGTTCGACTTTTTTGCTGTCCCGTATAATTATTTATAGTTCAAAATCTTTATTATGATAAAATTACAATCTGCCTTGTTTGGCAATAAGTGATGGTGACCAATGTTCTGATTCATACCATTTTTAGCATTCTTCATTCACTCGATAAACACCCAAATCCACATGGTTAACTCCTCCCTCGCATGCGAACGAGTCACGCGGTCCTTCATCAGCCGCGTCACCAGAAACTAGAGCGTCAGACACTCAGCACATGTTTGGTGAAACTGGCCATTGCCAGGACTCCCACTGTTATGTATTTATAGCAGGTCACGAGGCCACTGCCGTTTTAGTCTCCGAGGAGGATTATAGGAACTTGTGGCGGAGTGCAATGACTGCGCTAGAATATTAGGGTGGTTGGGTAGGTTACGATGGAATTTCATGAACTTGGAATGAATGAGTTCAAGAATGTAAGGTATATTAAGATCGTTATGAAGGGTTCTGTTCCTGACGAAATATGGGCATTTACTATTGTTCTCAGGACTTTTGATTGAAAGGATTGGATACGCTTGATGTTCGACTTTTTTGCTGTCCCTCATAGCTCTATTCCGTACGTCCAGATTGGCTTTCGTATAACTTTGTAAATTAGTAATTTATTTTCTATTGAGAGATGGGGATGTCCTTCGAAGTGGTCTGTACAGTTGTCCTTCTGTCGAGATGGAAGCCTAAATACCGTACTCTATGTTTCAGGAAGAGGAATGGAATTAAAAAACGTAGTGATAGTGAACCCCCCCCCCTTTATAGGAACGATTTTGCGATACTGGTTGTTACTAAGTACTTAGGAAGATAAAACAAACATTTCATATCCCGATGTTATTAGTCTTAGTTCTTTCTAGTGAATTTTGCGGTTTTTATTTGAAGGCAAACAGGACGTATTTATTTAGGATGATTGCTCGGCCCGCAGAAAGCAAACCTAAATCCTCTCACATGCCGTGCACAAATAATAAGCCATGCAGTTACTGACGAATAATAAATGAGGAAAAGCTACAAATGTGTAGACGGGAAGATTGGATGGACCTGGTTCAATATGCCCTTCGGTGCGTGTCTCGCTCGTGCTGACCCTTGGCTAAAACTTTAATGAAATGTAGCCCCTAGCACTCGGGCCCTATTGTGTTAAAGGGTCTAGGGAACGGCTCACATTGGTTATCTAAAATGCATTAGTATTCCCTTTGCTCCCCTTTCCAGAAATATTGGATGGTTTGTTTACATCCGCTCACTACACATCCGCAACTGCTCTGAGCTCACTACAGGATATTAAAGTGATTACAAGAATAGGATACGGCTTCAGGAAATATATAAGGTTCGATTCAAACGATCAGTGAAAATTTTGTATGTGTGTCCTTAGGGAAAAATATCAGGTCGAGTCATAAGTAACTTCCGATGCAGCTAAGTAGAATCTATTGTTCGTATCTACCCGCTATGAGTTGCCATGACAACAAGTTTTTGTTTTCACTATATAGACGAGGCTTCAGTTAGTCTTTTGTCTACTGTTTTGTGTCATACACGTTACGTTAAACTGTTTTTTTTAACCTCTGAACTGGAGAGTCGAAAAGTACATATTCGTCATGTAATGCTTTGGGAATTTAAACAAGGCAATAGTGCTAGAGCGACAGCTGAAACAATATGCAGTGTATATGGTGAAGGACTAATAACCGATCGGGCAGTTAGAAATTGGTTTATAAAATTCCGTTCTGCAGATACGAACTTAAAAGGCGAACCGAGGGCGACAACCTTTTAAAGGCAGAAAAAGGGAGCAAAATCCACGTCAATCAACAAGAGATATAGCAGGACGGTTGAATACATCATAATCAACTGTTAACCGCCACCTGGAGAAATTAGGGAAAGTCAGCAAGTTAGGAGTGTGGGTACCTCACAATCTCAGAGAACGGAATAAAGAAGATCGCATGTCAATCGCCACAAGTATGCTCTCACGGGTAAAAATTGAGCCTTTTTAAACAGGATTGTAACAGGCGATGAAAAATGGGTTACCTATGACAATATAGTCCGCAAAAGACAGTGGCTTGATAAGGATCAAGCACCCCTAGAAGATGTTATTATGTGTATGGTGGGACTGCCAAGGAATAATTCACCATGAGTTGTTGAAGTCAAATTTAACGGTTACTGCCGATAGATACGTTCAGCAGTTGCAAAGAGTGCAAGAGAAACTCCATGAAAAGTGTCCTGCACTCGTCAAAATTAATATAATTTATTTATTTAATGAGAGCAAAATAAATGTCTGATAAAAAAAAACGGAAGTTAATTATGACTCGACCTAAATAGCTTTTCTAGGTATAAAGATATAAAAATGTCTCTTGAAAGTGGTTTTTCACTGATTCCTTTCAGACTGTAACATTTCTCTGTTCAATCAACTCCAACTAAAAGCCTAAAGAGGCCATTGCCCTAGTTTATTATTATTATAATTCGTCCTGTTTGGAGAAATCGAATTTCCTCCAGTTTCAAAAAAAAGGTCGCAGAGAGATTCATATTAACTTATGCAAATCCTAGTTACAGCGTAGTTCATAACTATTTTAGCAAACCTTAAATAATCCGAAATAATTTTCTGAGAGTAATATGTCCTGAGCGTCTGTGGCTCTCGGGCTCTTGGTCAGCCTCCGCTGGGTCTTATCTAGTGACGCGGCTCACGGAGGAGCGTAGGGGACTTCCCAGGACTCCGCTTCCTCCTTCGCGTGTGACAACTATGTGGACTTGGGAGATCTCTGGGATGTTTGTAAATACTGTAAGAATGAAAATTGTAAATATGGTATGAATAAGATCATTTATCACAATTACTTATTGTCTAATAAGGCAGATTGTAATTTTATCATAATAAAGCTGTTGTGACAGATGTATTCCATTCCCCCACGCACTATTCTTATACACGCCCGATCTATCCTTTAACTGAATCGGGTCTTTGGTGTGGGAAATTGTATTCCCCCGGAGTTGGTTGGTAAAATACATGGATTGCGTTTCGTGTATCAAAATGTAACCCGGGAGAGTCAGCTTGGATTTATCGACATTGGTGAAAATGTGCCTCAGGCGGAACTGTATATTTTGAAGAATTAGAGAAAGTATGCATAGTCTAGCAAAAATCATTAAACTTTGGATAAGATATGTGGAGGGCATACTCGCCTGCTTCATGGGGAGCTATACTTAAAAATTCTTTTATTGTGCTAAAATTACAATCTGCCTTATTAGGCAATACGTAATTGTGATAAATGTTCTCATTTATACCATATTTACATTTTCATTCACTCGCTCATTCATACAGTATTTACAAACAGCCCAGAGACCTCCCAAAGTCACATAGTTAGTACCTCTCTCGCATGCGAGAGAGCAAGCGGAGTCTTGGGAAGTCCCCCACGCTCCTACGTTAGGCGCATCACCGGATACGAGCCAGTAGAGACTGACGAAGAGCGCGAGAGCCACATACGCTCAGGATGGAGAAACTGGCCATTGCCAGGACTCCCAATGTCACGGATTTATAGCAGCCACTGCCGCTTTAGTCTCCGATGAGGATTATAGAGATGCGTGGTGCAGTGTAATGCACTGCGCTAGGGGATTAGGGTGGTTGGAGGGGAGTTATAATAATTAAATGAGGTATCTAAGTATTTAAACAGTATAAATACAAACATTAAATTTACGACGCAAAATAAAAAACGACAAAGCAAAATTTTATTGATCTGACAGTGTGCAGAAATGGGAACAAACATGGATTCAGAAATACAGAATACAGAAAAGACACGATTTTAAATATGTTTTATTTATTTAGTGTTATCGTTGTTGCTTTTAATGATTGTTTTTTTGTTTGTATTCATATGTTACTTTTCAGCAACTGTGAAGATTGACAGGTTAGAGCTAACGAAACCGTTATTGGTGAACAGATATTACATTGTGTAAAGACGAAAGATTTATTGCTTAATTATACTTTGTGCTCATTTTGGTTTTGGGTTTTTTCCAGTTTTGGTTTCTGGCCTCTGGCAACTATGCGATAAATATAATGTTACTTTTAATCAAAATAAACAGTATTATTGGCGTAGGGAGGGGGGTGCCAATGGAACGGCCGTGTACCGTTCCTAATCGTTCCCACCATTGGAACCGTTCCTCGTTCCGTTCCGATCCATCCCTAATTACAGTGGATCCACGCTCCTTCTATATACTACAGACACTGTGTACTTAGCCTATAAAATTCTATTTACAAACTCAAATATACAAAACATAAAACTCTAAACAATACTTTCACACCACTCAAAAGAATCAATCGTTTTCTTGAACCGCCCAAGTGTGAACTTCCCGCAGCTAACGGTATTTGTGCTGATTATAATTGGTCTCATCCAAGTCTGTATGGATACATTTCTATAATTTTAAATCGTCATAGAAACTGTCCTGGGGTAACATGGGTTCAAAACCGTTAGCCTGTTTCTTAGGCAGCGGGTGGAAATCCACTAGCTTCTTCGCGAGGACCCCGCCCGTTACAAAACATCTGCAGCACTTCAGCACCAGCCCGAGGCACTAACTAACTCGGTCGTGTTTTTGCTAACCAGCCCTATAAATTAATCCTTCATCTCAATGGGCAGCCGGTTTTTTTTTCGAGAAGCCGAATTTCGCAACTATGAGCCATGTTGTAGCTTTACCAAAAAAACAAAAAGTACCATTGCCAAGAAACCCATTGTCATTAGTTGTATCTTGTTTCTAAGGCTCATTTCGTTTGGTGTTTATTTTTGGAATTTTTTTTTTTGGATAGGCTTCTGCTGAACTTGATATGCAGAGTTGAAATTAGCAATTAATTATTTTTTGTATCTGGTTTATAATTATTTTTATTGCCGTTATACATCAAGTATTAAGCAATTAAGAAAAATTCCTTTTGCCTTTAGGCAGACAATGACATGTAGAGACTACAATCCGATTATATCCTATTAATAAATGTAACATATTATTAATCCTAATTATTAATAATTGTAGCAACCGCTAACTACATAAGATAAATCACCCTATACACTATTGTAAATTTGTTATAATATGTTGTAAATTAAATTTAAACAAATGTAAATAATATTACCAAACCACAAGTCATATCTGTGTAAATATTGTAACCAATAAAATACGCAGCAATCAAAACCAGCTCAGAGGCTGGGGTCAGGTGTCCTGAACCTTTTAGAGGGGCTGGGTCTTGGTCTAGAACATTCGAGCTTCATCCAGGCCTGCAATGCGGTTAATAATAAAATAATAAAACCTCGCCTCATTGGCTGGACGCGATTGGCCACAATAAGATCCCAGCCCATTGGCTACTTGGGGCTATACACAGGTGGACTGAAAAGTTTCCGACCTCAACATGAAGATGATAATAAAATAAATAAAAGCTTTGTTAGTAGTATATACCCCCTAGTTTTAGCCGATAAGTCATTCGAACGACGGCTCTCTGACTGGTGGACATGCAGCTGCACTGATGTTTCTAGATCAGGCCTTCTCATTTATGAAAACCTCTACATCTCTCTTTCCTAACCTCGCTATGTTTTAGTCCGGCCTTGTCAGACCCCACACCTTCCTAGTGGGTTTCTCTCTCTTCATCACGCTATAATAACCATATGTGCTAAAAGCTCCAGACTGCCTCTCTCCGGTTCACACTCGCCTTTGGGATCCGGACGGTTTTACCCTACCCTTAGATGCCGAGTTTGAATTCGTGGTCATTACAAAACCACATAAACTACCTACCCCGTTCCTCTTCTCCTGAACATAGTGCACTGTCGGGGCACATACCTATCAGATATTTCAGTAGTTAGACCGGTCTTGAAGCAATTGTCCAGGTCATTGCCTAATCAACCCTCACGTCGTCACTAGGGCTAGGGTAACTAGGCTCCCCCTCGTAACGACCCGACAATAATTAACAATCAAAGATAAAAATACTGTCAAGATCGGGACCCTCAGCAGGTAACCCCTCAATATCAACTCGGTGTCTCTTTGGCGTAACTCTTGCAGGATTGTACGCGATGGCCAAAGCTCGGTAGAGCCCACGACTAGACGTTGGGGAGATTCGTCAAAAGGTTCTGTTGTTTTCGTTATAGAAATAATATTTAAATTTGTTTCCATTTTGATTGCTGCTTGCTATTTGTTATATTTATACAATTCGTTATAAATCAGAATAAAATTGAGTGTAACCGATCTTTTTATTTTACAAATTAATTCTTTCTTTTAATCTTTTTTTTAGTTCCTCATATCTATTTTGTCAGTGCTTGAAATATTAATAATGATCATTCTGAAAAGTCTATTTTCAGGATTTATTTGTTTAGTCCGTAGAAGAGAAAGTCTGTTTTGTACATATTGGATGGCCTTTGGCAAGATGGGCAAATTTCTCTATTATAAATAGACATTTGTGTAGTTAATTCGTGATAATATTTTCCGATCTATACAAAAGTTAAAAATGAACTATATAATTATTAAAAAGGAAAATTGTAGTTTGATTTTTTTTTTTGTTTTTGCTAAAAGCTTATTTGTACATAACAAATATATATGTAAGTTTGAACGTTACCGCCAAACCTCGGCACATATGCTAGATGTCCCTACAGAGATCGAATGATGCTCCGAGTTGTAACCTCCTGAATATGGGTACTCTTGTTAAGACAATGGTCAAAGCTTATTATCGACAATTGGATTGATTCAGGTTAGTTATGAGTCTTATTTGTTTATTGTAATATTTGTTACGCTAGCTAATGTGTACGTATGTTTAATATTACAGTTCTAAACTACATCTGCAAGTGTTCGATTTATAACTTGAGAAACTCCACCTCCTTTAAGTTTCTGAATTCGAAACTTACATATATAATTCAAAAAACTGTATTATGTACAGATACATCTTTCAATCACAGTAGAAGTTTCAAGTTCTTAATAGTACCGATAAAATTCGCACTGATGGTGTAGTTATCGAGTCTTCACATAGGATTACACGAACATGGCTAACTTCCGTACTTATCATAAATATTTACTGAAAACTTTAGATCATTTACTTGTAATCCGTTTAATACTCGGGCCTTATAAGCAGAGTATGGTATTATTACACTTACAATGGCCTGTTATTGATGGTAAGTGGGGTTTTTGATATTTAGTTTACGTAAAAAGCTAGTTTGATGAAAACACAGCAAAACTTCGAGAAACTGCTCTTTGATCTTTTCGTCTGTAATTAAGTGATTTTCATTTTCATTTTTTCCCCCACTAAATAAAACGTATAATATCAAAGTAAACGACCAAGATTGCTTTATGTAAAGTGTACTTTAGCTAATTTTCGATTCTTGGCTTCGCTGAAGAAGGGTCTGGGATTAAGCCCTTCTGCTATCGGACGATACAATATTCTCTGAGGGCCTAAGGCTGCCTCTTATATCAATAACAACGAGGGTTCTCAGACATTTTTTTCCTACGTTATTATCAGAGCTTCGAAGCGGCTATTATAAATATCTGAGGCATAGCTAGCTATGCTATTCACATTCTAGCTAGCTTTGAAAATTGTATATGGAATTTAGTAATTGTTTTACGTTCCATATCCACTTGTTTACAATTGCTTCATTGTATTTCCTGTAGCATGGCTAGATTTTATACAAATTCTAGTATACGAAATAGTGATCTGCATTGTACAAAAGTATAGTGATGTACATTATACATTAATGGACTGAATTTATTAGAAGTGATGGGTCTCACCTTATTCATCATATACTTAAAACTAACTTACATCTAATAATAAAAACTTAAACTAAATCTTAACCTAATTTTCCCCGACAGTCTGTCACCATCGATGTGGGAAGGGTGGCCGTATCATAGTGTTAAACACACGGTTTGTCAGGTGCTGCGAGTCAAAAAACTTGACTTGTCTCCCTCCGGTGGATGAACTCACCCACTCTTTAACTTCTCGAGAGAGGTATGTCTGACCACTTTTCTCATGATCCCATTCTGAAATTGTTGGATACTTTCAGCTGTATTGCAGTCAAGTGGGTAAATAGCGTGGCACCGTACAGCAGAGCTGGTCGGAGGACACATTTATATATCATCAATTTGAGACGAAGCGACAGGTTGGGTGAAGTTAGCAAGTGCGATAGCCGGTAAGACCTGTGTCGTATTTTTTCTATTTTGTTACTAAAGTGAGTAGAGAAATGGAAATTCCTATCCATTTTTAAACCCAGATAGTTGACATTGAGAAAACTAGCGAGTTCTCTCGCCCTCCTATGCTATACGATTTTGGCAAGGCTTTTTTCCCCTTTCAGAGGGAGAAGATTACGCAGTCGGTCTTCACGGCGTTCGCGCAGATAGATAAAACTTTTATTTATTTATTTTTTTAGTTATTCTTTGAGAATCAATAATATTTATATACACGTTTTGTTATTCCGTTGTCATTTTATATTTTCTAATAGGAGAAAAGAAAATCCTAAGCAATTACATGATAAAAAAAAAATCATTTCATTTATAGATTCAATCAACATACTTTATTTACAAAATTCAAACAATGTTAGAAATAATCCCATAAATAGTAGTGGTACTCGAGTCAAAAATAGTAGTGCGTAGCTCAGTGAAGGGTTTACAAAAACTTCCTATTCCCTACATTAAGGGTTTGTCTGATGAAATAGGGAGATAAAATTTCAAACATTCTTGACTAACAATATCCATTTATAATCCCTATGCACATATTTTGAAAATTCAAGTTTTTTCGCTGTTTGATTAGTGGAGGCATTATTAATGAGAATATTGTTATTGATTTGAAGTCTTCTTTTTTTTTTTTTTTTTTTTTTAAATCAGTACCTTAGTTTTTGTACTCTTTTATTATTTCTACTGTAAAGATGAACTGTAGCACTGGTACAACATGCTTATATTTTAACGCGTTACTTAATATTTTGAATGTGATCCAATCTGCCTCACCAGGGAAAATGTTTATAAATTATCTGGGCTATAAATAAGTGGTGATTATTAACTAATCGTAATTTTTGCAGGCTGGCTTGTTAGTTTTCGAAAGATCTACATTTTGGCAGTACATACGTCACAAGGGAAAGTCATGTGGGGACGCCTCGACCACAAGGTGTAAACCACCACCTATTCACACCTAGTCACTCGAACAGAAACCCAAATCACTAAACCCATCCTTAAACGTATTCCTGTGTATAAGTATTTATAATAAATAATTTTTAATGTGATATTTCTGAACTAGAATGCACCAACAGGAAACCCGTACGTAAGACTAGAGACCGTCGATAATATCGAAAAATGTCGAACACATGCGGTGCTATCTTGTCAACACTTTCTCAGAAGTTCTATTCGCAAGGCTCTTACCAAGTCTAGTCAAAACTTAAAAAGTTTGCTTGTAGAGATCGGGTGTGTATCGGTAATTTTTTTTTTTAGCGGCTAAAATTTTGTAGCGTAAATTATAAACTAAACTGTATATTTTTAAGAGGTCGTGTTCAAAATAAAGGACGTCTTATGAGTTAAATAGTTATTAAATTATTTAAAAAAAATCTATTTGGTGAACTAAATGTGTAAAAAAATTATTCTTTGTATTCCATTCTGGATTTCCTGACTTTAATTTGTCTGGGGAAAAATCTTGACTTTAAATCTTGTAAAACTTGTGAGCTCTGACTTTGAAGAAATTTAATAAAAGTTAAGGAAACGCTGTCTAGTTTTCAGAATATTTCCAATTGTTTGTATCATAGCCAATTACAATTTCATATGGACCAATATTCGACTGCTCAACTGAGTCCTGGCAATGGCCAGTTTCTCCAATCATGTCCTGAGCGTATGTGGCTCTCGCGCTCTTGGCAAGCCTCCACTTCCTCGTATCCGATGAAGCGGGTGACGGAGGAGCGTGGGAGACTTTCCAAGACTCCGCTTCCTCTTGTGAATTTGGGGAGTGTCTGGGCTGTTTGTAAATACTGTATGAATGAGCAGGTGAATGAAAATTGTAAATATGGTATAAATAAAACATTTATCACAATCACTTATTGCCCAATGAGGCAGTTTGTAATTTTATCATTATAAACTTGTTTTATCAGATGGATATTTTCCGCATAGGGTTGGATATACAGATGTAATTGTTTGTCACACAGACTATGGAAATAACAGTTGGGTTAGTAAGGGAATACTAGGAAGATATAACAGTGATTTTATCACCGTTCCCAGGAGCGGTTAAACCGGCCAGCTTAGTGGAGTTTAAGTCGACCCAGTTTGCGGGACCGTCTGTTTCCGATGTTTGCTATTTTAACACTCTTATCTCTGCTTCTAGCGCCTTTGTTTGTTTTTTGTTTTTTTAGTCCCCTGTCTTATCCTTTCAGCGCACTGTTATCGTAACTAAAATGTATCCTTTCAGGTGGACCTACTGTGAATTTTGGGTCAGTTTTTCCCCACGCCACAACTGCTATAATAAATTGCTAAAAGTATTATCCTGGAACTTCTTTAATATCACCATAAACAGTATGACAAATAATTACACTTACTGTGATTTTTTGAAGTATAAGTTATTGCTAACTGCACCCCTAAACAATAAGCAATGAGATCATTTTTTATGTGATGTGTGTGGTTTAACCTCATCACCATCAGCAACGATATCTGCCTATTAAATGGTATTATTTATATGATATTGTTTATTGATTGTATGAATATATTACTCCTTAAATTACTAATAAAATTCATCTTAATTGCAACTAATCACAGCAATTAGAAACAGTTAAATAATCTTTATAGAGGAAAGTCTTTTAAAAGATAAGAAAGAAAAGCTTTATTATGAAGTACAAGAAAAACACTGGAATATACAAATATTAAGAGATAAGTTACTACATACTGGGTGGAATGTCTAGGGGCGAGTGTGGTCTAGGGACTAAAGCTGAGACATATTGTAACATTCATGATATTTGAGAATATCATGGCCAGGAACCCTCACATCTGGTAAGCATCTTCCCTTATGCTCCTAGGAGTGGGGATGAGATAAAAGGGCAGTCTTAGCACAACCGTCTAGAAGAGCGGACTTAGCAAGCTCCCGAATTGGCGGTACCATACAGGAAGAGAAGAGAAGAACCAACAGCAGAAAGTAACGTTGATTGGATTACAGGAAGATCATCGATTTGGTGATATTAATATTGTTTTTATTATGGATCCATTAAAAGAAATTGAGCTCAAATTTCATGTTTTTTGTAATTAGTAGTAAATATCCTAATTTAAAAGGAATTGAATATTTTTTTATACTTTTTGTCAGCACTCTATATAATTATAATTATTTGTTATAACCATTTTACTTGAATATATTTCACAATTCCTAGTTTCTCAATTTATTAATAAATACAACATTAGCGTTTAGATCGGGCAATTCAATCGGGATAAATTCCTATCTCAAAGACATAATACAATTTGAATTAAAGATCTCATGACGGACCTGCCAAATTAGTTAAGGCAAATTGATCAAATAAAGTAGAAAAAGAAATGGTAAAAAATGAGGTAGGTTTCAATATATGTATAAGAAAAGGATAAGATTCTGGGAAGTGAGGTCTTGGAGGGATGCGGTCGCTTACTTAAAAAAATTACAGAAAACATCAGTGATTTCCATGAAGTCACGAGGCTGGTATACACTAGAAGGGGCTTGCTTCTACTTTTAGCATTATATACAATATTAGCATTATAATATTCTTAGCATTATATAACTAACGACAAAGCGTTCCAGAGAGACGAGTGAAAAGATTTAAGCAACAAGGAGCAAATGTAAATAATGTTGAAAGATTAGAAGTTTAGTAAGTGGTCACTTTGGATGAGTTTGTCACAGTAAAGATGAGAATTGTACAGCAATTTGAGTAGTTTTAGCAGTTCAGGCTGGTGTTGATCTATCAACAGCATAGACTTAAAAACTTTTTAATAATAAAAATAACACAATAATGGCATTATTTATTGTAGGAAAAGTTACTGAGGAATACGCAAAGAGTCTAGTAAGGACTGAATGGGCGCAATATCAGAGTTTAAATAGAGCTGCTTGGTTTTACCTGCACACAGCGGGTAGGGTCCAATGTGGCTTGTTTGTTCTTTAATCCGGTCGGTTGCTAACTGGACACAGGAGGTCAAGGCATGCGACTCCCCCTCTTAGATACTTTCCCGGGGGGAAGGGTCTTATGTAAATGCCTAAGCATCGGCTTGTCCTTTCTTTACCTAGGGTCAACTCAAGGTACACAAACTGCCGCATCACAAGGCAACCAGGTACGCAGCATTGCTGGCGGGGCACTAATCGTCCAACTTACATTTTTTTTTTTTTTTACTCTTTATGCCAAGCCGACGTTGGGCTAAAAAGGCTTTTTCCTATAACTGTAAAACGTACCAGTACCAAAACATGTTCATCTCGCAGTATTGTATTGTGGTTTTGAAGTAAATAGTAAACATTTTATCTGACATCTGAAGATATCAGTGGAGTATGTTTTAGACTGTTACTCTAGGATAGAATAGATCGTAATACCACAGCATTAGGCTCTTACTCAGTAGGCCTCAAAGCACTGTAATATTGTCCATTCGCTAAATGAATACCTCTGCGTACAGCGTTCCCTTCCCCTACATATTACCCCAACCAGTAAAGTGGGTACCGATATTCTTACGTCACCTAAATTTTAGAATTTAAGTAATTTTATCTAGATTTGGTGCTACCAAACTGTATTGCTTTATAAATGGAAGGCGTATAAAGTGAAAAATTATAGCTTAAATACTTAAACGATTGACCGAAAATACTTCAGTTTTCAAAACCATCATGGTTCTGGCAAATCGCCTTCTTAACAAATTAGGCAAGTATTTATATAAAAACTTATTCGCGATTTTTTTTAAAGGACGTTTTTTTGGCATTACCGGTTTTAATTAATGCGACCTTAAAATATAGACAATGCTAAAACTAAAATCACTATCATCAAACATGAATCTTCATAAAGAACAGTTATTTTTTCGCGTTACAGGCGTGAGTCAACGTGGAAAACGACTCATCGTTCGGGGGCGCCACGGCCACGAGGTGTATAAACAACTTGTCGGGTCGTCACGAGGGGGGTGCCTAGTTACCCTAGCCCTGGTGACGTAGTAAGGGTTGATTAGACCGGGACAATCTTTTCATGACCGTCTTACTATCTGACTCCATATTTGATAGGCATGTGCCCCGACAATGCACTATGCTCAGGAGAAGAGGTATAGGGTAGGTAGTGTAGCTAGTTTGTGTGGTCTTGGAATGATCACGAATTCACACTCGATATCTGAGGGTAGGCGAAAACCGTCCGGATCCCAAAGGCGAGTGTGAACCGGAGAGAGGCAGACTGGATTGCCGTGGGAGACACTACTTCGTAAATTTGTAGAGCCACGGCGACCGCTGTCCGCGAGGGAGAGGTCTCTTCTAAGGAGCTGCTAGTTTTAGCGAGGCGAAGGCAGAGAATCCCACTAGGAGAGTGTGGGGTCTGACAAGGCAGGACTAAAACATAGCGAGGTTAGGAAGAGAGGTCCACAGGTTTTCATAAATGAGAAGGCCAAGTCTTGAACATCAGTGCAGCCGCAAGTCATCAGTTAGATAGTCGTCAGAATGATTTGCAGGCCGAGATCTGGCCCTACTTATAGTCAGTGATGGGTCGTTAGGCCCAATCATCTGCCTCGTTATTGTACCCAATAAGACCCCTGTATGCGGTGGCGCTTTGTTCTCGACAACCCTAGGCCTGGCCTGGTCTGGGTCGCTTTACTACCTGCTGTGGGTAGCGGGTTCCTATAACAGCTCCTATAACTAATTGACTTGCAGCTGCGTCTTTATTGTTTACAATATTTACAAAGATTTATGGTTTGGCAATGTTATTTACATTTGTTTAAATTAATTTACAATATATACACAATAGAGTATAGGTTGATGTATCTTATGTAGTTAGCAGTCGCTACACAACTATAAAAGTGTATAACCCCTACCATCATCAATGATGCTCCCCCAGCTCATCCCTTATGTATAAGACTTGAAAAGGCTCAAAGACTTCTCCATTCTAACTATAGATTCAAATACGCACGGATTCAAATAGACAAATGCTAGCTTGTCCCTAGAAATCCCTAGAAAAATAACCTAAAAAGTATGGATCAATTTGGAAAAAATCTTTACATCCTAGCTTCTGATCTGGTACTCGAGACTTGATAAACCGTTCTATATAGCTTTCCTTATTGTATTTCATCAAAAAAACTAATCGGGGGCTACTTGGAATATGGCTACTTAAATTCCAAACTGATTAATTCTTGTTTACGACCGACTCGAGATAGACAATGGCCGAGTACTTTAAAGAAAGTAAATCCTAAAGCCGGTATATGCTAATTCAAATCCAGCTTAATCACTTAGCAAACTTACTTTGTTAATTGAAAACGAAGGCTGGAGAGAGAGAGAGAGAGAGAGAGAGAGAGAGAGAGAGAGAGAGAGAGAGAGAGAGAGAGAGAAATACATACGCTTAGCCTCGATCTAAGGCTAATACGTTAAAGCGTGTACGAGGCCCACGCTATGTTTATATTGTAGAAATTTAATTTTTATTTCCTTTTGTGGTACAGTAGAATCCCGATTATTCGTATTTCCGGCTAATTCGTACAAATTTGCCGGTTCCTAGAGAAAATCCCGGTAAGTGGTATAAAAACAATGCATTTCAGTCCCCTTATTAGTATTATTTTGATGCTCGAGGTCACTTAAAACGCCTTATAATACGTATTTTCAGCTTAAAAACCTCGTTAATTCGTAATGTTTCAAGAAAGGGAAAGAGGACAGTGAGAGACCAGAGAGCAGAATGAGTGCGAGATAAATGTTTTCTATGAAATTCCATATGTAATTCGTACTCTTTTTACTGAAAGGAAATAAGGAGAGGAGAGAGGGAAAGTTTTAGAAATTGTACTAAGCTTTTCTTTCGTTTCTACAGTTCAGTCTCGTTTTAATTATCGTTGTGACACGTTACCATGCCTCCGAAAAAAGTTAGCCTCTCTATTAAAGAGAAACAACAAATCATAAAGGCCGTGGCCAGTGGCTTTAAGCAAATTGACGTATCCAAGCGTTTTAACGTCCCTCACATCAATCCTGAAGAACAAGGACAAAATCACTTCCCAGGCTTCAAGACTGGCGATTACCCACAACCTGAAGAGAACTTAAAAAAGTGGTTCGCGCAAGCAAGGAATTCAAATGTACCAGTTGGAGGAAATATACAAAGGAATTGACAATACCCGTCTGCAAGGATTGCGCCAAAAAAAATTACGGATGTTTTTCGTACAAATGATTGGTGTTTATTTAATCTAGAACATAAGTATGTACATATTTTTTATTGCATGTATTGTTTATTGTTTAGTTTAGTATTAAGCAGTGTTTATTGCATAGTTTTTATCCTTACCACATTATACATACTTCTTAATACATACATGTTTGCATTAATACGTTTTTTAATTTTGTACTCCCGATAATTCGTACCAAACTGTCAGTCCCTTGACAATACGAATTATCGGGATTCTACTGTATTATAAATAGTTTTGTGATTGATGATTCTAAGAAGCAGAGATAGTGAAGTGGCTTCACCAATTCGTCAAATGAAAATTCTGTGTTTGATTCCCTCGACTAACACTGAATTTTCCTTTGAGGGTTGGAAGATATAGGTTAACGATTAAATAGAGCACTCCCCCTGCACTAAATCGGAGTACAAATTTTGGTGAAACCCTAATTACAAATGTCCCAAAATCATTTATGTATTTAGTAGTAACCAAGTATTAATTTTAATCAGCCACAGACACATTACTGGCACCTGAGCTATTCTGTATGGAATGATGACATTTCCAAAATGAATACTTTTGTTCTTCCAAACTATTGCAAAGACTACGCAATTTACCCGGCACCTGTAGCTAGTTAGCCCGGCATTGAATGAAAATAATTTCCAGTCTCCATCATGCAAATATTTTTTCTTTATATTAAAACCCCACGCTCTTCCGTCAGCTGCGTTACCGGACACGAACCTGTGGAGACTGGCGAAGACCGCAAGAGCCACAGACGATCAGGACATGATTGGAGAAACTGGCATTGCCAGGACTCCCACTGTCACGTATTTATAGCAGCCGCTTTAGTCTCCGAGGAGGATTGTAGGGATGAGTGGTGCGATGCAATGACTGTGCTACGGGATTAGGGTGGTTGGATAGGTTACTATGGAATTTCATTGGAAGGGATGAGTTCCATAATGTAGGGTATATTAAGATCGTTATGAAGGGTTTTGTTGCTGACGTAATAAGGGGCATTTACTATCGTTCTCAGGACTTTTAATTGAAAGGATTGGATACGCTTGATGTTGGACTTTTTTGCTGTCCCCCATAGCTCTATTCCGTATTTAATTATTGATTAATGAAAAATTTCCTTGTTTTTTAAAAAAGTTAATGGTACCTTAAGCTACAAAAATGTTTTGAAATTGAAAAATGTTACGAAATATAGATTTATGACTGCTATGGTATGGACCATAAAGACAGACAAAATGATATTTACTACTTTATTGCTCGGACTCCCACTGTCACGTATTTATAGCAGCCGCTTTAGTCTCCGAAGAGGATTGTAGGGATGAGTGGTGCAATGCAATGACTGTGCTACGGGATTAGAGTGGTTGGATAGGTTACTACGGAATTTCATAGGAAGGGATGAGTTCAATGTAGGGTATATTAAGATCGTTATGAAGGGTTTTGTTGCTGACGTAAAAAGGGGCATTTACTATTGTTCTCAGGACTTTTGATTGAAAGGATTGGATACGCTTGATGTTCGACTTTTTTGCTGTCCCCCAATGGCTCTATTCCATATTTAATTATTGATTAATGAAAAATTTCCTTGTTTTTTAAAAATGTTAATGGTACCTTAAGCTAAAAAAATGTTACGAAATATAGATTTATGACTGCTATGGTATGGACCATACAGACAGACAAAATGATATTTACTACTTTATTGCTCGGCAATCACATGGTATACTTTAATATTGTGATATTTACTAGCCAATTTCCAGTTTTATTATTTAATTATATTTTATGACCACGGACGGAGGTGTGGCGTAATAATCCCTTAAGGGTTTGATGGCCATTCGGCTCCTGCTCGAGAATTATTGGGGGGCTTTGGAACCGATTCAATAGGGTTGGTTCTCTTCAATAGATCAATGGCCGAGGGTGGTGAGGAGGGTTTTAACAATACGAGTCCATTATCAGGTATGTTACGGAAAGGTGGGTAATTAAATCAATAGGGGTTTCTTATGGTTTATTGAATCGTTAAAACTATTATATATATATATATATATATATATATATATTGATTAATTTATAAGTATTAACACAAATAGTTAAATATTAACACAAATAGTTAAGTATTAACACAAATAGTTAAATATTAACACAAATAGTTAATTATTAACACAAATAGTTAAATATTAACACAGAGATACGCTGGAAGCAACTCGTCAACGGTTATCAACATATCTTATGGAATGGATTTCACTGTCACTGTCACTGTCACTACTATTAATAGCAATTATAATCAAGTTTTTTTATAATTATATACAACTATACTCGCCATATATATGTAAGTTAGTTTTTATAACTGATTTTATTAATCTTTAAACATTTACAATAGCATTACAATTATAAGCATCAAACGATTTAACAATACAAAATAAACTAAATAAACATGCCTGTAAAGATTAAAGATTAATTAAATTAAGTTATTTCCCAGGTATTCAAGTGGATAGCCCAACACAAACAATAAGCTAAGTAACCTCACAACAAGCACAGCTAGCTAGATCTCAGCTGGAGTTTACATATATATATTACATGTTATTATAATAAATGAGGTACTATGTTGTACCTTTCAGATTTTATACTGTACTATGTGGCAAAGACCACAGCGAGCCCATGAGAGCCACAGACGCTCAGGACGGGGACGCTAACCGCTTCCAAGATCCGATAGCATACTTATCTACTTATAATCGATCGTGAGGACGCTTTAGGTGACAAGAAGGAGTATAAGGATGAGCGTTACAGCAGAAGGAGTTTACTGTGGGATTTGTATGTCCGGATAGGTTTTCTATTTGTTATATACTCATTCATACCATATTTACAATTCTTCATTCACTCGCTCATCCATACAGTATTTACAAACAGCCCAGAGACCTCCCAAGTCCACATGGTTGTCACTTCCCTCGCATGTGAAAGAGGAAGTCTTGGGGAGTCCCCCACACTGGATAAGACCCAGCGGACGCTGACCAAGAGCGCGAGACCCACAGACGCTCAGGACATGATGAAGCAAACTAAGGGGCGCTGACCGGTGCAACAATCTCTCAATTACACTGGAATACGCGCACTACAGTCTACGAACACCTCAGTTTTCCACAGTGAGATTGGGAGCATGTCTGTAATCTTATTCACTTAGGTCTTGTATGGGACTTCCAAGTATTTTATCCAGAAGACAGCCTTGGTATTTAGCGGCGTTGAGTGTGGATCCAGGAATCGAATTGAAGTCTGCGTTTGGACGATAATATTGACACTTACATGCTCATTTCATTGTAATTGTCAATATATTTAATTGTTACTAATTGATATTTTGTAAATACAATGTGTGATGTACTTGTTTCTGATAATGCTCACCAACTCCTTCTGCTTGACAGGTGTACGGAGCAGTGTTCCAACCGCTTCGTGTGTCCAGGCACCAGTTCAAGAAGGTGCTCTCGTGCATGAAGATGATCAGGCAGCTGAGGTATGAAGAGGTCTACGCGCAGGAAAAGGTGACCAAGGTCGACTCCCTGTCCCTAGTACTCTCCGGCAAGTAAGTGACAATTTTGATTTTTTGTTTTCAAAAATTGGTTGAAATTTCACACTTATAAGGATTTCGTTATAGTCTCAAGGGTTTAGTTGTATTTTAATGGCAACGATGAAAGGGTGTATACTCGCAATTTCTGTTTATTTAGCTCCCACTGCCAGCAAGTGCTGAAAACTCACAAGTCGTCGTGTGGTACATAACGCTTTAAACAATCGAATGCAAGAAAAAAAAAAAGAAGTTCATTAAACTATTGAGGTTGGCAAGAAAGTAATTTTGGGTTTTTAGTCTAAAATAAAACTCATTTTTTTCTATGCAAAAAATAAACTTTAATCAGTCGAATATCTTCCATTCTGATGTCCTTTTGCCATCTATCTTGTAACTTCATGATCCCGCGCTCACAGAACTTCTGGTACTTATCAGCTAAAAACTCAACCAAGTGCGATTTGAGGTCATTGTATTACTGAAATTTTTACCATTTAACAAGTTTTGTAAACTTCGAAATAAATGATAATCCGATGGTGCAAGGTCGGGGCTCTATGGGAGATGCTACATCACTTCCTGACCAAGCTCCAATAGTTTCGTACGTGCTTTGAGTAGTTGGTCATCTTTCAGTGAAAAATGTCCAAAACGAAATTTTTTAAACCAATTATGACATGTGCGTTCTGTTAAACAATCAACGCCATAAACTTCATATATCTCTTTGTGAGCCCCAGCCGCTTTCTTGCCTTTATGAAAATAAAAAAGGAAAATGTGTCTAAAATGCTTATTTTTGCACTCTATGTTAAAACTGACAGTTGTAAACAAATGTACACCGAATTTCTTTGTATAGCAACCTAAAGGGATCGACTATCAAATCTCAAAAAGAAAATAAATTCTAATATTGACAAAGAATAAAGAAACAAGCATAACGATATCACTCTTTTGCCAACCCAATATAAAAGGTCTAAAAGTTTGTCCAATTATTATTTTACTTCAGACTTTGCATCGCCAAAAAAAAAAAACCAATTATTAAGAAGTTTAAAAGTATATCAGCCCTGAAGTACAAGTAAGATTCATAAACGGTGAAGGCAATTAAAAGTTTTTTCAAAATTTAAAACTATGACGGCTCAGAATACCAAGTCAATATACTATTTATAATAATAAAACAAATAGATATATAATAAAACACAATAAAAACCTCTCGTGCAAAGGAGAGCTAACCTACTCAAGGAGACAACTCATCAACACGATTTCAGACCTCAGATAGCACCAGAGGCGTAGGCCAACGTTTCTTTCAAAAATTTTGAACGTTGTGAAAATTACGATTGACCATGTCGGAGGGGCGTCACTAGGGGAGTGCCTAATCACTCTAGCCCTGGTGACAAGTGCGGATTGTTGTAGTTTATAACATGGACCATGTTCCATGTAGGCCTTAATATCTGACTCCATTTATTGATAGGGATGTGTCCCGACAATACACTGTGTTCAGGAGAGAGGTTCAGAGGCTTCATAAAGAATAATAAGACCAGTTTTCAGAGTTCGAGTGGGAGATCGGCAGCGTAATAGTACAAGTTGTCAGAGGGTCTCTAGAGGCTGTGAGACGAGGTGACTGCCCAGAGGTGTGGCAGAGAGAGAGTAGACTAGTAGAAGATTCCAGGGCCCCGGAGCCCTGAAGTATCGCGACTGTCTAGATGCAGAGACTGGAGAAGAGTGAGCCTACCAGGGCCAAGTGGTCCTGGCGTAAAGCGACCAAGTAGTGCGGCTGAGGAGACTAGGAAAAAGAGTGGTTTTCCAGGGCGAAAAACCTTGGTTTTAAACATTACCTCCCCTTCCTAAAACATTACTTCCCCTTCCTACTGGAAGGAGGAGCCTAGCTTGAACGGGGTATGTTTATGATGTCACACCTGCGCCGAGTACGTGCCCCTCGTCCCCTAAAGAACTGTTTATTGGCATGGCTTTTAGATTTTATGACCGCCGGAAAGTGACTGAAGGTCTTAGTAATAACCGTGTAAAACCGTGTTGGTTTCATTAGGGGCAGATGGCTTACCCTCTCAGGTTTTATTGCTGTCCTTCGACCCTCTGTTACTTGTTTCACGACTACCGACTTTATCTATGATTTATTACAAGAAGTTTACAAAGATTTGCATTTATATTATAATACATTAGTTGCACCAAAGTATAGGGTAATTTACATATATTGTTAGCGCTCGCTACAGACCACATTTAATTTGATTTCCAAATTTTCTAGGTAACAGTTAGACCTTACATGTTGTCATGTTGTGTCTTCATGACCTGTGGAAACGCCAAGGTTGTTGGGTGGATACGCCGAACTCGTCTGGCTCGGGGTCGCTCGTATATCCCGTGAAATGTCGGTAAATGCTTGCGACATCAAATGCCTGTCATGAGTTTTTGGATTTGTTGGAGGGAAAACCTATAGTATGGATCCACTGGATGATGCTTGGAAACCTATTCGAAATATAGCTAATTTCAGAAAGTTTGCGATGACAGTCAAAAACAGTAGAAAAACTGTCCTGAGCATCTGTGGCTCTCATGCTCTTGGCCAGCCTCAACTGGCCTATCCGGAGACGTGGTTGATAGAGGACCGTGGGGGGAACTCCCAAGAATCCGCTCCATCTTTAGCATGTGAGGGGAAGACAACCAAGTGGATTAGGGGGGTCTCTTTTTTGGAATGCGATCATGTTTTATCTCTTTAATTCTAGTTTGTGAGTTCCAATTAATCCTTTGTCAAGCTGGAATCAAAGGGCAATGACACACGTGTCGGTTCTGACCGAAGCGTTTCTCGAAGCTGGTTTTATTTCATTGATAATTAAATACGGAATAGAGCTATGGGGACAGCAAAAAAGTCGAACATAGAGCGTATCCAATCCTTTCAATCAAAAGTCCTGAGAGCAATAGTAAATGCCTCTTGTTACATCAGCAACAAAACCCTTCATAATGAGCTTAATATACCTTACATTCTTGAACTCATCCCTTCCAAGTTCATGAAATTCCATAGTAACCCATCAAGCCACCCTAATCCCCTAGCATGGTCATTGATTGCACTGCACCACTCATCCCTATAATCGTCCTCGGAGAATAAAACGGCAGTGGCTTCGTGTTCGGCTTCCATCGGCTGATAGTGGACCGTGGGGGGCTCCCAAGACTCCGCCTGCTCTTTCGCATGCGAGGGAGGTGACAAACATGTGGATTTGGGAGGTCTGAGGGCTGTTTGTAAATACTGTACGAGTGAATGAAAATTGTAAATATGGTATGAATGAGAACATTTATCACCATTACTTATTGCCTAATAAGGCAGATTGTAATTTTAGCACAATAATGATTTGATGTGATGATGGAGGATGTTCTTGATCGTTGAAAAACTAGCGTTGAATATAACCGAGCTTATTTACGCACGTAGTAGAACAAAAGAGACGTCGGATGACGATCGCATAACGTCATAAAGTAGAGCTGTAATGATACATAAGGGATGAAAGGGCTTGGAATTCATCACCGAACTGCGTAGTGGGACAGTCGTGTGGACCTCTCTGTGCAGTGGACCGTGACGATTGAGCCGCCAGTGAAGTTCCTATGCGGTTCCTGCGGCCTGTCACTGCTCTAATTAACAAGGCTGTATCGGGGATAGTGGTCCTTACACCCGTAGCCCGCGCTACAATTGTAGTTTCTTTCGTTTTAGCCTTAAAAAGGTTTAGGCCAGGGAAGTGTACTAATATTAATTTTCCCAACTTATGAATCTATGTAAAAACTGTTGTTATAACAAAATAAAATTAATTATTTAATAATTTAAGAGTAACAGGTGCTAGATCCCAATAGTGGAATCGAGAGAAAGAACGGAACTGATCACTGCCAGAAAAGTCAACTAACTAACGGAGGTGGTGGTATCGAAACCCTCATGCTATGTATACTATGTATGTATGGTATTGTTGTGGCCACCTCTTAATTACAAATAATTATAAGTCACTCTCTTCTCGATCAGATCATATCACTGTTTCCATGTGTTTAAAAAATAAAGCTTATGACGCCAGTCGGAGAGTGGGGGGAGAAGTTGATGGGGAGAACAGCCATCCTCACTTCCCCGGGCCGCCTGGTGGGGGCCCACCTCCTCCAGGGCGTACCGGCTATATAAGAAACGGCACAGGACAAAATTACCATAACGAACCGGACCGTCACTTGGAACACTACTCTCTCCTCTCTCTCTGCACTGGCGCTTGCTGCTCTACTCAAAACCATGGTATTCTCATTCAACTACCTCTGCATCTCTCTCTCTCCTAACCTCGCTATGTTTTAACCCGGCGTTGTCAGACCCCACACCTTCCTAGTGGGAATCTCTGCCTCCGTCTCGCTAAAACTAGCACCTCCTTGGGAGAGACCTCTCTCTCGCGGACGACGGTTGCCGTGGCCCTGCAAATAAGACCAGCAGGGACTCCCATGGCAATCCAGTCTGCTTCTCTCCGGTTCACACTCGCCTTTGGGATCCGGACGGTTTTCCGACTCGGTCATTCCAAGACCACATAAACTACCTATAAACCTATCCTGTACATATTCTCCTGAACATAGTCCTTTGCCGGGGCACACACCTTCTAAAGATCTTATGGAGTCAGATCATTAATTAGGCTGACCTAGTCGGTGCCAGGGTAAAATACCACAGGTCCACCCGCCTTATCTCTCTGGGCGCTCGCCGGACGGTGGCTAAGAGGTTGTAGTGACCCTACCCCGCGGCGGGCGTCTCCTCCCCACTTTGGGGATACTCAGTTATATCTGAGCCCGACAGATATAAATAAGGAAAATTAGACTGAAACTGTTGATATACAAGAGCGTCCTGAGGCCAGCTCTACTGTTTGTGGCTCAGCTTTTCCGGTTTCTCAACACCAGTACCATAACAAGACTCTAGCACTTCCAGAACAACATCCTGCGCTCGGAACTATGGCACACCCCTTTCCGTGAAACGAAGGCTCCCGACATCCACGAAAAGTTCGAGGTCCCCACCATCACCGAAGCCATCAGAAGAAGACACGTCAAGTTTACTTTGACTCGATGAAACACTGCCAAAACCCCCTATTCCGTGACCTGCAAGATGGCAACTCACTAGGGCTGGGAAAGCAGACAAAATGGTGGACATTACGGCCCTTGGGCAAGCAGCAAGTCCCTAACGGGCACCCACCACTGCTATCCAACTCAATGAGCCTGCACTACATGTCTAGACAGTATACACCTCTACCGAGGTCTCCCACACTCCTTAATTCCTTCACCCAATCTTCAAACAGATCCTCCTAGTAAAAGGATCCGTTCACCCCAAATAAATTTTCCTTTATTTTTCCCTTATCCTACATTTTCAAAGTTTGAGAGCTAAGAAAAAAAAATTGGACTTGGTTCCGGAAGAATGTATGAATATAAAATCATAATTAAAACATATACAAAACACAGACAGTTAAAAGAAGATGTACCTGTTGGAAAGCAGAGCCGATCCCGAGGGAGGAGCCGTTGACGAAGACCATAGAAGCCCGTTATCCCGCCCGATATTACGCCTCTCGCCCAGACCGCAATAAAATCGACTCGTGACCGGATCCCCTGGGGTTTACGACGGCTCTTGATGAGGTTAATCTTCGGGCGCTCTCGGAACTCATCAGGTGTTCCGAGACACACAGATCTTTGAAGCTTACAACAATATTCTGTTAAGATCAGCATCCAAGCGGCTCTTAGGTGAAAGCTGTTATTTGTAAAAGACATTGATACTACAAAGTATAAAATACAAACTAGCTAGTTAGTAGTTATGAAATATGTACACAAAATATAAAATATGATTTCTAATTGGAAAATCAACACGGCTATGCAGATCTAAGTGTTGTTGTTTTTTTAATAGCCCCTTTAAATTTACAGATAATTATATTTAATTGTAGATCCTCAGGCGAATCTATTTACAAATTATTTTTGTATTTCCTGTAGCCTACATTGTTGTGGCCACCTCTTAATTACGAATAATTATAAGTTCCCTTCTTCTCGGCCAAAAAAAATCTATCTATGTTTTGTAATAAAGATTATGACGTCAGTCGGAGTGGGGGGGACAGCCTTAGGTGGGGAGCCATCCTCACCACGGCTGGCCTGCCTATATAACTCGAGCCCCATAGGGCGGAATTTAGAAAGAAACAAACCGGAACCTTGGCCACTTTCTCTCTCTCTCTCTCTCTCTCTCTCTCTCTCTCTCTTTGCACTGGCGCTTGCTGCTCTACTGAAACAATGGTCTTCTCATTCAACTACCTCTGCATCTCTGTTTCCTAACCTCGCTATGTTTTAGTCCGGCGTTGTCAGACCCCACAACTTCCTAGTGGGATTCTTGTCTCCCACGGCCATCCAGTCTGCTTCTCTCCGGTTCACACCCGCCTTTGGGATCCGGACGGTTTTCGCCTACATTATATACAGGTTTTGTTATTTTATAAAAATCACTTTTATGAATAAAGAAGTATAATGATACACATACGTGACTGGACTGAACTGACTAATAAAGGTGATGGGCCTCAACGTTTTGATCAAACTCTAGGTTTTTTATTTATTATTTTTATAATATTTATTATATTTCTAAAAGTTGTCAATGAAATGGGAGCAGAATAGCAGTATATTGTTGATATTAAATACTTATATATTGTAGCAACTATTAATTACAAAACATGCTAGGCAACAAGACACCTCCGAGTAAACCAGCTTTGGGTAAAAATGTCTGTTTTCTATTCTGTGTGGCAAACATTGTTGGTTTTTTACAAAATTGTGTTTGAAACGATGTTGATTGTTGAATTTGTTATTGACTGAAATGTGTGCAAGTGTGGTTCATTTTTTTAGCGATGGTTTCGATATTGGATGAGTGAAAATTGATGGTTGTTGTTGAGGAAATGTTTCGCGAGTCAACATAACTGTTTAGTTTATAAATGTATTGTTTAGTTTATAAATGTATTGTTTGTTTAGTTTATAAATCTATTGTTTAGTTTATAAATGTATTGTTTAGTTTGACCAATAGGGATTTTATATGTACTCAACGTGTGAGGAAAAACATCACTTTTTCACCAGCCCAAGCCGATCTCTCAACAAACGCTTCAACTCATTCATAGACTCACGGCTTCCAGTGTTACAGTCTTTATTGCTCAGGGGGATTTTGAATGATCACTTTGAATGATATCCGCGCATTCGTTGCAAATTATGAAGCCTATCATTAGTACTGATACCTCAAAGTACTGTTACTATTGAGGTTGGCAAGGAAGTATTTTCGGTTTTTTAGTGTGAAATAAAACTCAATTTTTTCAATACAAAAAATAAACTTTAATCAGTCAAATATCTTCCATTCTGTCCGATGACCTTTTACCATCTTTCTGGTAACTTCATGATCCCGCGCTCATAGAACTTCTGGTACTAATCAGCAAAAAACTCAACCAAGTGCGATTTGAGGTCATCGTTATTACTGAAATTCTTACCATTTAAGAAGTTTTGTAAACTTCGAAATAAATGATAATCCGATGGTGCAAAGTCGGGGTAGTATGTGGGATGCGACATCACTTCCCAACCAAGCTCCAATAGTTTCGTACGTGTTGCTAAAGATGTGTGAGACCTCGCTTATCGCTTATATGCAGAACCCAAATATCGAACTTCTTAACAAGTCCAAGACATTTTAAATTTTTGTGTAATATATTTAACTGTTTTTCTTGCACAGTCATATGGCGATTCGATTCAATTATGGTTTTCATTTTGTCATCATCAACTCGAGGTTGACCAGAACGTTGGTCATCTATCAGTGAAAAATCTCCAAAAGGAAATTTTTTAAACCAATTCTGATACGTGCGCTCTGTTAAACAATCAACACCATAAACTTCACATATCTCTTTGTGAGCCTCAGCCACTTACTTGCCTTTATGAAAATAAAAAAGTAAAATGTGTCTAAAATGCTTATTTTTGCACTACATGTGAAAAACTGACATTTGTAAAGAAAATTACACGGAATTTGTTTCTATAGCAACCTAAAGGTATCGACTACCAAATCTCAAAAGAAAAAAACATCGACAAAAGAATGATGAAACAAACATATCGATATCTACTGGTGCAAACCGAAATCACTTTTTGGCCAACACATTAGTATTGATCATTGTTAAATGTCCACTTTTGGTGCTGTGGTCTCAGCCTTTTACGAATCGATATATCGTAATCCATTTTACAGTCGAATTCCAGAGAGCTGTTGAAAATCTATAAATATATGAACTAACTGACACTTTATATTTTGCGATGTTTATCTTTCTCGGAGCAGAGCCATCCTCGGCTGTCAGTTAACAAGCCGAAACTTCGCAACTTGATACAGAACTTCACTTGGGCCCTCTCCCGACAAGTCAGTCCCGATTCTGTTACCGTAACATTTCACATCAAAAAAATATTACTTAACAAAAGTTTTCCAGTACACAGTCCATCAACAAAATTCACAATCGTATATGAAGAACAGATAGGAGTAAACAAATTCCTTGTAGCAAAAGAGGTACAAAATTATAAAAGAATCATTCCAAATATTGGGTTCAATTAAAAAAACAAAAGTTAACGTCAAAGTATAGAAAATACATTAATAATTATTTGTTTCAATGCTGATTTTAATAATAATTTGCACTAATGAAAAAAAGATTACGAAGATAATCTCCGATCTTGATTGTATTACGTACGACCTTCACGAACGATGGCATTGCCAATTCAAAATTGTGGATATACCATTGGAAAACTTCTAATCTAGCTGGGCACAAAGGAGGGAAGGATTCCTAAAGAAAAATGAGTGCTTGCAACTATCGATTCTTTGGAGAGAAAAATCGATCAATCTGTTCTTATAATCGACTGCCAGTTATCAATCAGTTCGTTCTTGAAGGTACGAATACTCAGTAGAAAAAGTAGAGTATAATTGTTTTTTTCTTCACCATATACAGCAGCTAACTTTGAATAAAATTCAAAATTTATCTATACGACGGATCTTTGACAACGACACAGAGATATATTAATTCGTTCATTTTAATAATTGGGTGTATGTGTACTGATCTGGATTTTTCTTTGATGATTCGTTTTTGTTTCCATAATAATCCGCCCCTTATTCCCTAATAGTCTGTTTCACAAATTTGTTTCAGAGAAGCCAAAAATAGAGTCCTTTGAGATCCGTCCTTTCACGAATGAAACGTAACGAGTCGATCAGTAACGACCTTGTTTCTTCACAGTATTTGTCAAAGTGGAATGATGGTGGACTCTTTCTCAGTAATAACTTACTAAAATTTACAATAAACGTCTACTTTATTTCTCTCGCGGTGATCTGAAAAAAAATATTTGAAGCGCAATAACTCAACGCCAAATTGTAAAATGAAAATTAAATGATTTTTTTTCTATATATTGGCCTACTATTTTTTCTGGAACTTTTGTTCCATCGAATCTCCTTCCACTGTTCTTTTGGGAACGGCTTCTGCATTTTAGTTGTGACTGTAAATCTAGTATGATTTAAGCTAAGAAGGAACATGGAACTCGCTTCAAGACTAAATCAGCGGGAAAAACTAAAACTTAACCTATACCGCCAAGTTGTGGTGGCGTTGAACACCGAGTCAGTCAAACGGTTTAGCGTTTCGAAGAACTTACCTCCAATAATGAACTCATCTACTTCCGTTCGCCAATAGAATACCTTTGAATGGTAGGTAAAATACAATCGTGCCTTAAATTTATTTTAGGTCCTTTGAGATAGAGCGTTCTGAATAGTAAAGAAAATGAGTGATATTATAAATTATAGGTAATAGTAAATAGGTGAAAATGTAAAAAATATAATTCAAGTAATTGAAGAAAACAAACCCGATAGTTACATTTTAGGAATAATTTACATACATGTAAATGTAAACTGCTCCGTTTTTATTAACATTATAACGGACTCAAGGAAGCTTTACGTTTTGGAACAAATTATTAAACTAATTGCAAACATTAACTTTAGTAAAAATATAATTATTGTACTCTAACTACAAATTTAAAAAAAAAAAGGAGCATAAAAGATAAATAAATGAGACAGAATAAACAAGATAAAGCGCATACTAATTCTAGACGAGAATGACTAAATGGGAATGAAGAATGAAGAGACAAAGCTAGCTCAAACAGACACGTATGTGTGGAGGGGGGCAAAAGTTACATCGGCAGTGGGAGACGTGTCAGCGGCATTCTCTCAGCGAACGAACCATAGTGCCCACGCTTTGTTTATCTAGCATCACTGGTAGTGATTTAAGAGCTAGAGTCCTACAGGAGACCAACCTTGTGACCTGGTGATTATGTTAAAGGCATCGAAGACCACCACACCACTCTCCGTCCGTTTCGCTATGTGGCGAAGGCCATAAAGAGGACAAGTGGGCCTCGGACCGTATGACTCCCTTAATCGCGAGGCCAGCGCCACCTTAGGTGACCAGGAGGATTGTATGAATATGTGACTGTGCATAAGGAGTTAAATATAATTTAGATAGGTTTCCGCTTCAAGCTTTTGTGATGTAGTATTATTATCTTACTTACTTACTTAATTAAATACGGTATTTACAAATTGGGCAGTCTTTATATCATGGATAAAATCCACAAAATCGATGGAAATGATTAAAATAGTTAGTTCAACCCTCTGTTAAAATATTTACAAGAGTTGTAAGCCATTTACAAGGAGTGGAGGGAGGGAATCGGAGGCCCCAAAGGGAGTCCGATTAAAAACTCCCTACTATACTTTTCTAATTGCTTTCATGAATACACAATCCTTCATGAAATATTCTTCCGTTTAGTAAATCCGGTGTCACTAATGAAATCATTCTTTTATTTGTGAGCTCTCTGAGACTGTTTTTATATTTGGTTGTTAGCGAGTATCCCTCGAGTTTAGGTTATTTCCTCTCTTTATTCTCCAGTAGCTTTTCGTCTCTCGTTTGGTCTGGAGACATTAAACGAAAAGATAAAAACTGCTATATTACAATATATCTATGAATTTTGTTTCCTGTGAAGGAAAGTCTAATGTAAGCCACATCCAACAATGTTAACGATACCCAACATCGTGTGATGGTTATTGTTGTGTCAACTTCTTCACCACGAATAAATAGAAGTTCCCCTCTTCTCGGACCAGAAAACGTTTCCACATTGCAATAATCAAAACCTTAGGCGTCAGTTAGAGAGGGGGAACTGGTTCATGACACCGAGCACCGGTAGGGGGCGACACTGCTCTCTCTGCACTGGCGCTCGCTGCTCTACTCGAACCATGGCTTTCTTATTCAACTACCTCTGTATCTCTCTTTCCTAATCTCGCTATGTTTTAGTCCGGCCTTGTCAGACCCCACACCTTCCTAGTGGGATTCTCTGCCTTTGTCTCGCTAAAACTACCACCTCCTTGGGAAAGACCTCTCCCTCGCGGACGACGGTTGCCTTAGCCCCTGCAAATAAGACCAGCAGGGACTCCCATGGCAATCCAGTCTGCCTCTCTCCGGTTCACACTCGCCTTTGGGAACCGGACGGTTTCCGCCTACCCTTAGATACCGATTGTGAATTCGTGGTCATTCCAAGACCACATAAGCTGCCTATAAACCTACCCTGTACCTCTTCTCCTGAACACAGTGCGCTGTCGGGGCACACACACCTTCTAAAGATCTTATGGAGTCAGATCAAAGCGAATTAGGCTGCTCTGCCGACTAGGCCGGCGGCCAGGGTGAAAGACCAAAGGTCCACCCGCCTTATCTCTTTCTGGGCGCTCGCCGGACGGGGGCTAAGAGGTTTTAGCGACCCTAGCCCGCGGCGGGCGTCTCTTCACCACTGGGGATAATCAGGACTCCTCACCTCCTTAGAAGAGATCTCTTCCTTGCGGCAACGTCCTCTGGGACCCTACAAACTTTACCTAGTAGCGTCTCCCCCATCGATCCAGTTTGCCTCTCTCCGGTTCACACTCGCCTTTGGGATCCGGACTGCTTTCGCCTACCCTTAGATGCCTAGTGTGAATTCGTGGTCATTCCAAGACCACAGGTTTGTGTGTATCTCTTTCTTGTCGCCCATCGGACAGCGGCCGGGTCATAGAGACCGCGGAAGGCGTCCCCCTCACAACCCGACAGTTATTTTAAGATCAAAGGTTCTTAGTAACTCAACTTTCGTAAGAAGTAACCCATTATTTTAGATTCAGGTAGATGTGTTTCGATACAACCACCCCTGTTAACTCACCCAGTGCTCATTTGAGTTCCTTCCCTCGATCCCAAGAGAGAGATCTCGTGCCCGTTAGCCTTCACTTATTAATACATTAACCAATTATTATGTGTTGTCTTACAATATACAATATAATTCAACTAATTTCCAAAAAACTGGAAAAAAATTCCTAGTGTTCGCTTATCATTCATATTGTGGTATCCAATTTAATCACATAATGTTACTGAGCAGTGTATTATTCATCAATGGTCGAGTCATTCGCCAGGTGCCATACACTCAGTAAATAATAACTTATTCTTTGTAGTATTAATTTAATTTAATTAACTTACTCCCATATTGTTTTGTTTTTTTATAAATATTTCATCGTGTTTTTATTGCGAGCCCCCGGAATATCATGAAACACCTTAGGGCAGAACGGGATTTTGCCGTGTCGATTTAGGTCTCGCACTAACCCGGCCGCAATTGCCGACAAGGGACCGATTCTCCGACCATATCGACGTATATGTCACCTCGGCTTTAACGTACGTTGGGGGTCCGGGTTCGGTCGGTGTGGCTTGGGTCTCCGAATGAGAAATTGAATTCAACCTTTGCATACCGGGATCTGGTATGTGGCTCAAAGTAGCTATGGATAATGGATTAATAAAACAAAACATTTGGATGGCAACACTCATTATAGCCTATTTAAATCTCAAAAAATGACGCAAATTATTATTAATCAGTATCTTTCGTGTTTTGTTTTTTTCAGACGTTAAATCTCAAAAAACACTGGTTGCCATAAATTTACGACAAATTCTAATTACAGTTTTAATGAATCTTTTGTAATATTGACATAATAGATATAATCTTTTGGCCAATATACAATGCCAATCAAATCGAAAAACAAAACCAATACTAACATCATAGCTTTTGGTTAAGAATATAGCCTTCAAGAAAAAACAAAACAAAAAAACTAGAGACTAAATAAATAAAAAACTAGATAGTAATGTAAAAACATTTTTTTACATAATGTATTATGCCATTTAGTTCTTATTTTTGGGTGGTTTATCCGTGTTGGCAATATTTTGAACTATTGGCTTCTAGAATCTATAAATTTTGTGGTGGTCTCTTGGTCTGGTGTCAGTGTGCATTCATGGTGGCAGTGAGGGCAACCATGTGCCTTTTTCGACTAAGTCTTACTGTGGGAGATAGCTTTATTATTTTTATTTAGTCTTGTCCACTAGTTTATTTTAATTCTATTCCTCTCCCTGTATCCGAGACAGTACGGTACTTAGGCTTCCATCTTGACAAACGACTGACCTGGAACCCACATACGAGACTAAAAAGACAAGAACTAAACAGACGCTTTGGACAACTGTACAGACTACTTCAAAGGACATCCCATCTCTCAATAGAAAATAAACTACTAATCTACAAAGTTATACTTAAACCAATCTGGACATACGGAATAGAGCTATGGGGGACAGCAAAAAAGTCGAACATCAAGCGTATCCAATCCTTTCAATCAAAAGTCCTGAGAACAATAGTAAATGCCCCTTATTATGTCAGCAACAAAACCCTTCATAACGACCTTAACATACCCTACATTCTAGAACTCATCCCTTCCAAGTTTATGAAATTCCACAGTAGCCTTTCCAACCACCCTAATCCTGTAGCACAGTCATTGCACTGCGCCACTCATCCCTATAATCCTCCTCGGAGACTGAAACGGCAGTGGCCTCGTGACCTGATTTCGTAGATTGAATTTCGTAGATGCAGCGTTGAATTTCCTCTTTTAATGCACGGGTGGATGTGGGCTTGTTGACATACACCTTTGACTTCAAATAACCCCGTAAAAATAAATCTAAAGGTTTTAAATCACACGATCTAGGGGGCCAATTCTGATCACCGAAACGAGAGAGTACACGACCTAGAAATGTCTCATGCAGTATTTGAATTGTTTCATGGGCTGTATGGCATGAGGCACCATCTTGTTGAAACCACGTATTGGCCACATCAATATCATCCAATTTCGCCACAAAGAACTGTGTTTTTTGTTGTTTGTTGGATTTTCAACAACACTCTCACGCACTGCTTCAATATTGACATTTGAATTTTTCAATTAATCTCTTCACAGTTGATGAAGTCAAAACACTATTCCGACCATATTTTGTATGAAATTTTCGAACTGCGGCCGCCAAACTTTCATTATTTTTGAGATAATGTTCAACAATAAAGACGCGTTGTTCTATCGTGTAACGCTCCATTTTTACTAACCCTAAACTGCCAGCTGTCAAATTGTTTTTTTTTTAGGGTTGCCAGCACTTTACTGCACAAATTGCGGCAAATTCAAATCTTGCGTTAATTCTGGGGTACCCTTTACAATTAGGTTAGTGAAAAAAAATTTATAATGTATCTAGAATGAAGTTCGCAGCAGTGGGCAAATGGTATGGTCTATTGTTGTACGGTATTGCTTCCTCGTTTATTCAGGTAATTAATCATTGAGTGAACTGGATATGTTAAGATGAACTTTCCCATGATTTGTTCTTTGTAGGACCTGCCATCATCTTGCTCCTCCACCGATGAAGCAGCAGAGAGCCTCTCTGCTCAATCATCTTCAAAGTAGGCTAATTGGGAAATGATGAAAGGACGGAAGATATCGCCCTTGGGATATTCTCTTGACGGGCAAGAATGTGCTCAAACGTCCAGCGTACACATGGCACTCGGTTTTGTAGAATCGCAGGGAGGTGGCGACACAAGCGTAACTGCTTCTAAAGGCTTCAGCAGGAATACATAATATTTTCTCTAAAACACACACTATTACGTCATAAGTTCACATGAGAGCGCTAAAGACAGACTAATAAGAGAATATAAATTTCATATTCCGAGGCGAACCCGTACAAAATGCTAACAAACGTTATTTTGCCGTACGGGCTAGGTCTGCCTCCATTCCGCCCCGACCTAGATGGTTATATAAAGTACATTTAAACTTCTAATTCCGTGTCTTGTTTCTATTTTAATTAAACTCTCCACCTCTGAGACATAAAAGACGGCTTACCCTAACCTAACGACTGCTGTTACCTAGCCCTCTTTACGTTCAATGTCCGAGCACTAGTTTTGATTGTTTAAAGTCCTCTTTGGGTATGAACGTACGGTAAATCCCAAGCACTTATTGGACCGTTCTAAAAATTTACTTGTTCCCGAGTGCGAATCAAAAGTTTTGAACAGATGCAGGACAATACTTTTATTATTCTTATTTGTATGTGTGTTCTTCATTTAATGATCTCGTAACAACATTATATAATTGAGCTGTGAGTGGCTCCTTTTACTGCATCAATGCATTTTAAGCAGTTATTGTTTATCTTGCATCTGTTTTGTTGTTGTTAAAAATGTATACAAAGCAAATGGGGACTAGCTGACTGGGCTATCCTTCGGACTACATAAGGGACTTAAAACTAATTTTATCATACTAACTTAAAAACTAGAGCGTTCCTGCCTCGAGCCATCGATGGGGAAATGGTGTTAAACACGGGTTGTGTGAATAACCACATGCACCGTAGGCAGTTCAAAATCCTCGTAGAGTTCATTAACAGAAGTCGGACCACTTTCATGAGTATGAGGTTTTGAAAATTGTTGAAATTGTTTCCTGTAGCTACCGTCAGATGACTAAAAAGCTGTGCATCGTACCGCAGAGATAGATTGGTGGAAGTCAGCAGGTGTGTAAGCCGGTAGGATTTCGTGCGTGTTTGTTTTAACTTCCTCGCAAAATGGACACGAAAACGTAGCTGTGGGTCAATATTTATATCCAAATATGCGAGGATGTTTGCTGGAGAGTTTCGCTGCGTTCCTACAGCGTATGTAGTACCCAGTGGCTTCTTTCCCTTTTGGATTGAGAAAATTACGCAGTCATTCATTTAAGTTCCCCCAGTTTATTGGTGATCAGGTTGGTTACCTGATTCTCCCAGTCGAAGAGCTCTCATGCTGCTACTGAACATAAATCAGTAACTGTGGTGTTTTTGACCCGGGTTCCGACAATTTAAGACGTATACGCATTGAAGAGTACTGGGGAGAGCACGGCTCCTTGAAGTACTCCACAGGTCAAAGGGACAGCCTCGGAGAAGCTATCACCACCCCTACTCGCAGCGATCGGTTTTTTTAGGAAGCATTGTATAGAGTTGCTCCAGGCATTCCAAAAGCATTCGGCACCAAGTCCCGTGGGACACGTAGTCGAAGACCGTTCCCTGGTAGTATATAACAGCTCGCACGCTTACTTAAAATCCCTGGTCAGTTTTTTTTTTTTTTTTTTTGTTTTTTTTTAATCTAAACCCCTTGAAGTTATACAATGAAAAATATTACAAGAAGCTTTGAAAATTTCTCCTCATTCTCCTATGCGCAGATGCATTTGAAGGAGTTCGTGTTACTCAACAATACAGGTTGTGGTTAATAGTAAAATAACATGAATACAAATCTGGGTGATGGGGCTCACCTTCAGTTTAAAAATGGGAGAAAAAACTTACAAACTAAAAACTATACCTAGAACCTAAAACTAAAGCGTTCCAGCCACGACAGCGTCCTGCCATCGATGGGGGAACGGAGCGGGGGTCATATTGTTAAACACCGGGTTTGTCAAATATTGTAATGAGTCAAAAAATTTGATATGTCTACGCTGGATGAATTCATCCACCATAGGCAGCTCAAATATCTCATGTAGCTCACTGTTTCTTCGCTGCTCGAATGAAGTACCTCTGACCACTTTCATCAGTATACCGTTTTGGAATTGTTGGAGTTTCTTAGCTGTCGTATACGTCAGATAACGAAATAGCGGTGCACCATACAGCAGAGTAGGCCTGAGTATGCTCTTGTAAATCAGTAGCTTGAGACGCAGTGATAGATTGGGGGAGGTCAATTAGTGCGTAAGCCGGTAAGACTTCATGCGTGTATGCTTCAACTTCTTCGCAAAATGGTTACTAAAATGGAGGTGTCTGTCCATTTTAATTCCCAGATATACTAGGTTGTTGGCTGGTGAGTTTTCCTCCGTTCCTACTATGTAACTAGTAGGGACCGGGCTTTTTCCCTTTTGAAAAGATAAAATTACACAGTCAGTCTTACCCGCGTTTACAGAGATATTGAGTCTCCCTAATCTCTCACTGATCTGGTTACAGGCTGCTTCAGCCTGTCTTAGAGCTACCTTGGCACTCATGCTGCTACTGTACACCGCTATGTCATCTGCGAAAGCAGTAACTGTGGTATTTTTGTACCGGGCTCCGACAATCTCAGACGTGTATACGTTGAATAGTACAGGGGATAAGACGGGCCTTGGGGTACTCCACAGGTCAGTGGCACAGCTTCGGAGAAGCTATCACCCACCCGCACCCGCAGCGATCTGTTTTTCAGGAAGCTAGCCAGAATTGAATACAGTTGTTCCGGGCATTCCCGGTCGCAGAGCATTTGACACAGTGTCCCGTGAGACACCGAGTCGAATGCTTGGGTGCAATCAATGTAAATCATAGCAGTGGCTATGTTTCTATTCATGTTATGGCTAACTTCTGACTGCACCTTCAGAAGGGGGTGCTCTGCGCTCATACTGGATTGGAATCCAGTCTGCTCTGGCGGAATGATATCATATCCCTGGTCAGTCCAGAATTAGGGCTATATATATCCAGGTGGCAGCCAATGAAAAAGCGGTTTATTTCGGCCAATAAAAACTGGCTTCACTTGTTGCAGCAGTGAAACGGCGCACCTAGCGGTGACCTGGGAACTAGTACTATCTCCCTCTTCATTAAAACGAATCATTATTTACAGAGTTTGGATTTACCGTAGTACAATATTTACATTATTTAAATCAGACAGAGTATTATTTTATTACATTTTAATATTTTCATTTGATATGTAAGACAGAATATAGGAAAACACAACATTAGTCGCTAATGTAATACCTGGAAAAGGTTTTTGTTTTATTTATGTAATGTGCGAAAACCGTCCGGATCCCAAAGAACTACCACACTAGGAAGGTGTGGGGTGTGACAACGCCGGATTAAAGCATATAAAGGTTAAGGATATACAAGTGTAGAGGGTATTATAAATGATAAGGGAATACTTAGTAACATCAGTGAAGCTGCAAGTACCAGTGCCGACAGGCAAGCCGTTGCTTCAATGCTTTGTCGGCTGTCGGGTTGTGTGGGGGGGGGGGGTCAGCCAATGAACAAGCGTTTTATTTCGACCAATCGGATCCCTTGCTTACCTTCTGCTGATTGGGCTGGCGACTCTAGTTGCTCCCTGTGAAACTACCTCATTTATTGCTTAACAATATTTACATTGGTATACTTTTGAGTATTTTGTAATTTGGTTATATTACATTTGTGTATTTAAATGACTAACAATATATACATAGCAAACTCTAAAAAGTATTACATAAATATTAAAATTATTTTTCGAATACAGATGGATTTTTTTTGCCTTTCAACCGCTGTTTACGTTCCATGCATTATTCACCTATATCGCGTTATCTAATGCAGACCTCTCTCGCCCAGGGGATGTAATCCTTACTCGATGGGATTAAAGCGACTAAGGGTGAAGGGTGAGGCAAGGATACCCTGCCCTGGCCTTTAGGGTCCGCCCTTACGACCTGTCTGGGGAGCCGCTACTTACGACCTGAGGGAAACGATGATATATCGCCTGCTGAGGAGATGGCTGGTCCTGTGGGATTGGTTTACGGGTCCTTTAAGCAGTAAACTTAGGCTCCCGGTTATTTCCCAAAACTCTTCTTTCCTTTAGACCATCTCTGGACAGATTCCACTCAGCGTCGTGAGTGAAACTGATTGGGTGAGCTGCATACAGGAGTAGCTAAAGCTGAAAATATCGGGTCAAGTGTGTCATAGATCAAAGTTATGGTTTTAATGAATTTTTTTAATATTTCTCCACTGAAACCATAACACATATTATAATATAATATTATTATATAATTAAGTCGTCGATATTTTTAATTTGATTCCCTACGTAAACATATATTCCTTTTTTAATTTTAACAAACTTTGACATCAAAACTATACAGACTTGACACATGGGTGCACCTTACGATATCCTTCACGCTGACCTAAAAACTCCTTACGTTCACGACTGCATTACAACATTATGCAGACACTTTGTCGACAAACCGCGCATAACATTAAACAACTGAGGAGACGTTGAAATAGAGGTCTTCTAATTAATAAATAATATAAGAAAACACTACTTTAGTGCGATAAAATTACGATCTCCCTTATTAGACAATAAGTAATTGTGATCAATGTTCTCATTCTTACAGTATTTACATACAGCCCAGAGACCTCCCAAATCCGCATGGTTGTCACCTCCTTCGCATGTGAGAGAGGAACTGGATACGTGCGAGTGGAGACTGGCAAAGTTCGCGAGAGCCACAGACGCTCAGAACATGATTGAAGAAACTGGCCATTGCCAGGACTCCCACTGTCACGTATTTATAGCAGGTCACGAGACCACTGTCGTTTTAGTCTCAAAAGAGGATTATAGGGATGAGTGGTGCAGTTTAATGACTGTGCTAGGGGATTAGGGTGGTTGGATAGGTTACCATCTATAAAGTTGGAAGGGATGAGTTCAAGAATGTAGGTTATATTAAGATCGTTATGAAGGGTAAAATAAATTTATAAATATATTTATTTGGACAAATCCATCAGTAATTTACAGAAAATTTTAAACAATAAAGATTTAAAGGCGTTGTTGATACATTCTTGGCTTGAGTCTCTATGGCAAATGGTCATAATATCTGTTCGTAAGCTCTTTCATGATGAGCCAAAGTTTTAAATACGGCAATGACATTTTTTATGGGAAAAGAAAAGTAATTTAATTATTAAAAGATCATTAATTTCATAACCTACTCAAAATTATATTAAATATCCACTTTTTTTTTCAGCAATATCCACGCTTTAAAAGTTTTTTTTTTTTAAAGTGTAGTGTTGATGTTGACCGTTCAACGATGGATCGTTCAAGGACCTCCTTGAATATGAGCCGAAATCTTTCACTCGGAAAATCTGCCGGGTTTTTCACTGGAACGCCCTCTTGTATTAGGGCGAAGGTAATTTGTGCAGCGGAGGGAAAGAAAACATTCATGGCAGGCCGAGATTGTTCCCGGGACAAAACAGATCCCTTCCCTAGGGAGAATATGTTGTTTTTTTTCAGTCCTCGGGAGTAAACAGTAGGTGTTGTGCTGCCTGTTTGACATCTGAGCAGAAGGGACCGTCCTTTTACCTGAGGCTAATGGACTTCCTCTATACAATAACAATAATATTTTATTTGAATAATAAGACTACTTCAAACACAAATTGTGTGCTATTGCACCAAGACAAACAAATACATTAAAATTAATTAATAATTAAAGAGTACCAGGCGCAAGATCCCACTAGTGGAATCGAGGGAAGGGTCAGATCTCAACACTGCCAGGACGGTCAACTATTTAAGTCGAGTCATAAGTAACTTGCGTTTTTTTATCAGACATTTATTTTGCTCTAATTTAATAACAAAATTATATTAATTTTGACAAGTGCAGGACACTTTTCATGGAGTTTCTCTTGCACTCTTTGCAACTACTGAACGTATCTACCCGCAGTAATCGTTAAATTTGACTTCAACAACTCGTGGTGAATTGTTCCTTGACAATCCCACCATACCCAAAATAAAATCTTTTTGCCATGGATGTTTGCTTTTGGATCTGGTAGGGGTGGTTGATTCTTATCAAGCCACTGTCTTTTGCGGACTTAATTGTCATAGGTAACCCATTTGTCATCGCCTGTTACAATCCTGTTTAAAAAAGGCTCAATTTTTACCCGTGAGAGCAGACTTGTGGCGATTGACATGCGATCTTCTTTATTCCGTTCACTGAGATTGTGAGGTACCCACACTACTAACTTGCTGACTTTCCCTAATTTTTCCAGGTGGCGGTTATCAGTTGATTGTGATGTATTCAACCTTTCTGCTATACCTCTTGTTGATTGACGTGGATTTTGCTCCAATATTGCCTTTAAAAGGTTGTCGCCCTTGGTTCGTCTTTTAAGGTCGTATCTCCAGAACGGAATTTTATAAACCAATTTCTAACTGCCCGATCAGTTATTAGTCCTTCACCATATACACTGCATATTTTTTCAGCTGTCACCCTAGCACTATTGCCTTGTTTAAATTCCCAAAGCATTACATGACGAATATATACTTTTTGACTCTCCATTTCAGAGGTTAAAAAAAACAGTTTATCGTAACGTGTATCAGACAAAACAGTTGACCAAAGACTAACTGAAGCCTCGTCTATATAGTGAAAACAAAACCTTGTTGTCATGGTAACTCATAGCGGGTAGATACGAACAATAGATTCTACTTAGCTGCACCGGAAGTTACTTATGACTCGACCTGATAATTAACCATCAGGCGCACTAAGTCATCAAATTCTACAATATTCAATATATGTTTATCCCGATCTTATAATGTTACTAAGAAGGTTACTAATTGAAACTGTACGGGTTTTGGAATAACCCATTAACATTATTGATATAAATGGAATGGACAAAATATAAACATTTAGAATAAATTAAAATACAGTAATCCATCAACAATGGCTGGTTTAACATTCGCGAATTGCGCATTTGACTATAAGCGTATTTAAAAAAAAGTAAATAAAATCTCGATTAGAAACAATTCAAAGTAATATGTACAGAATTAAACAAGGACACTTATTTATTAAACAGATTTATTGTCATTCCACAATTGATAACCTCTTCTTTATTGTAAGCTCTAAGCTGTCAACTTCAGTTATTTCTACAATAAAATAAATAGTCAAATGATAAAAAAACTTTTACCTGTCCATATGTAGACAAACTAATTAATATTTATAAGTATTTTTATTAAGAGTTTTTATTAGTTTATTATTAAGAGTTTTTAAGAATTTATAAGTAACAATGGCCACAGTCATTAAGTAAAATATAAATTATATTCCACTAACAATGCTGACTGAACTGTACTTAGTTTGAAATTATCTTTCCGTTCTACTACAATTAAAAATTCAGAAATACAACACCAATGTAGTAAATAATTAAAATTCAAAAAAAACAAAATTAAAACATTTTTTCAACTAGTTTTCATAAAATTATAAAACCTACTTAAAACATAGCTATATATCAATCTTATGGTCATTCACTCAATTGGTTATCTAGGATATATAACTCATCTAAAACACAAGTATATTTTTGTCTATTTAACTATAGCTGCTCCTTACTCAACGACTGGCTTTGTTCATGAGGTATGGAGGGTATTCTTAGCATATGTGTGATTGCTATTTCTTCCTGTTTATTTATATTATCCAACATTAGAAAATCTAATTTTATTTAAATATTATCCATGCTATTAATTAATCTTTTATGGTTTGTATGGTGTAGCATTACAACTTTATGTGGTGCCTCAACCCTTCTTCCTGTAGGTGTTGGTGGAATTGGCTTGATTTTTGTTTCAGATTTTCTTTGCATCTAATTGATAATTTTCTATTTGTTCTACCAACATAAGATTTATTGCATTCCCCACACTCGAGTCTATACATGCTCAATCTAGGTTTTAATTGAATGAGTTTGGTAAATTAAGTTGTGTAAGGTTACTATACTTCTATAGGCTACACCAGTGCCTGTTTTGTTTTGTTTTTTCAAAATATTCCCTAATTTTTATGTTCTATAATTTTGTATTAAGTACTTATTATTTTTCACTCCTGCAACGTCTGCAACAAAACCCATTGAAAAAAAAAATTGATTTATTTATTTAAGCCATTATTTATTTTATTAAGCCGACTGACATTTTCTGTCAGTGAGAGAAAAATTTAATTGATTAGAATTCTAAGAATATAAGTGAGATAAACCCCCCCCCCCGCAGAAGGAACGAACACAATGAGTCAAACGATCGCAGATAACACGTTATTTTTTTTTGACCATCTACAAGCGAAGATGAATCTAAACTTACAATGCGTACATATGTAAATTATATACATACTTAAATTAAAAATAATAATTAAAAAATATCTCGTGTTTTTTTGTCTTTGTCGCCCATTATAAAACACATACCTATTTACACAGGAACATAAAACAATATGTGTTTCTCGGAACATAACCCTGCCGAATGTTAAATAATTATTGCTTGCACTAAACTCTATATTATAAAGAAAGATATAATAATAAAAATAATAGATACAAATACTAAATACATTTACAATATCTAGTCTTGCATTGGGCTATTTTGTTCTACTGAACCTAATACGTTTTCTTGTCCTAAAACAGAGAAATATTATGAAATCATGAATAAACAGAACCGATCTATAACAAATATTGGATTTAATACCAGTGATTATTTCAGGGGCATGATACTTTGCTTGCTAGTTCCGTTCGTGCTAAAAACAAAAGTAACCCTATGAAAAATAAATAATGGTAATTACCAAAAAAAAATGAACATTTCCCACCATATTGAGTATAATATCAAATTAAAGATTTACAAGTTCTGATTATGTAATATATTATATAAGTAGAAACTTTATTAGATTATTATTACAAATTTTCAATTTCAAAATTAATTTTAATTACATAGAATCGGAGAAGTATTTTGACTTCCTATACGAGTTGGAAATGCACAATATAACTAATTTTATAAAGCTGAAATAAATTTATAAATAATCAAAGCATTGTGTGATGTGGACAATGTAAGTATGTATAATAATGCATGAAGTTTGTTGTTATTTTTTGAATCCATGACGTAAGTCTTGAATGGTGTTGTGTATAATGAGTTGTTTAGAGTTTTAATATTGTCGTATAATTGTATTTATATGGTGTTTCGATATTTAATCTTGTAGATCTTCTGGCATCGGTTTTGGTTGTTTTTTAAGCTCAGTAGTTAAGATATTCTAGAATTGACGAAGCACAAAATTGTTTAGGTCGCCATATGGCTTTGTAGATAATTGTTTCAAGTCGGATATTGAAGAGGAGTATGAGGAAATAGGAGATGGTTCTTCGCGATTAGATAAAGTTTAAATCGTTTTGACAACAGTTATGAATCATGCGACGATTTTAACGAATACAAAATGGCGAAACCTAACCTAACCTTCTGTTGGGCGAAGGAAGCGTGACAATTGTCGATGAAATAGTCCCATTCTTCCCGGAGCATCCACTCCAGGAGAGATTATGATAAAAAGAAAAGGATGTAGATAATTGCAGTTAAAAGAATGGCTGGACGTTCCCAAAGGATGAAGCACCCCAAGGTGGAGGAGGAGGATGTTCCGGTTAATTTGACCGAATGATAACGAACGACGGTGAGAACTCTGGGAAGGCCCGCCTTATTGTTCCATAATTCCTGCACCTAGTCGTAGCGGTGAACCTCTTCAAACCCCCGGCACTCGACTCCTGACGAATTTATCCGAATCTCCCGGACAAGGGACATTTCCTTGTACACATCCTGGTACTGGTTCGTAAAAAAATAAGCAAATAAGCTCAGTTGGCATTTTTCCTAGTCTATAGGTCGTTTTGTTTCCTTTCAAGTTCTTTATTTGTAAAATTACAATTTTCTAATTCAGCATTAATGTATCAATGTGTACATACAAAATCTGCCCAAGAGCCTCCATGTCATCTAGTGAACCTGAAAGCGGAGAAACCCAGAGAGAGAGACTCCAGAGCAGAGAGAGCCGAAGATGTTAGCAAGTGACAGGACCCCATGCGTTACATATCACGAATCCATCGCCGCTTTAAGATTAAATATGGATGAACTGTTATTGCATAAGTACTAGTTTAAGAACTAAAAGGGACTTATGTAAATCTTGTGGTTGTAAGATCAAGGACTGTATGTACACAGAGATTATTGTGAAGAGATAAGTTAGTGATGTCCAGAAGGGGGCGTTGACTACAATTCTGAGGATTGTATTGTCACTAATGATTTTAAGCGTACTCGTATAGATTCTTTTTTTTATATACGAATTCTAATTCATTCAAATGTACAACAATAAGAATTTTGTGCACAGTCGGAATTAATTTTGTCACCTATACTTTTTTTTTTAACCAACAAATAATCAGCATATTTCGAGTTGTGAGAAGTAACGTTAAAATTTCATATCGAGTGAATTATCATAAAGACTTGAGGATGCAAATCTGCGCACCGCGGTTGGTCCAAGAGGGTAGCAAAATGCATGATGGCAGCCAGCGTCGACAAGGGCTGGTTAAGTCGAGCGTCCATACCTCGGTAACCATTGGTTTCAGAGAAATACAATTGGTCTCTGTTCTCCTACCTTCCCATATTTTATCAATAAATCATCGGCGTCAGTATGGAGAGAGGGGACTAGTTCAGAATCCCGTTACGGCAAGAGCTCACTAGGAGTCCTGGGGTAGTAGCTGCTGATTGGCTAAAATAAACGATCATATGATTGGCCGAAATAAACAGCTACCTCATTCGCCGCAAGCAGGAATATAAGGCTATATATAAGGCAGAAATTCTGAGCTTTTTCAGGCAGTCGGAATCGGACACTTGAAGTGAACACTGCTCTCTCTCTGCACTGGCGCTTGCTGCTCTACTCGAACCATGGGTTTCTTATTCAACTACCTCTGCATCTCTCTTTCCTACCCTTGCTATGTTTTAGTCATTGTCAGACCCCACACTCTCCTAGTGGGATTCTCTGCCTTCGTTTTGCTAAAACTTGCACCTCCTTGGAAGAGATCCCTTCCATGCAGGTGTTGATCTCTGGGGCCCTACAAAATGTGCTTAGTAGCGTCTCCCCCAGCGGTCCAGTCTGCCTCTTTCTGGTTCACACTTGCATTTGTGATTCGGACGGTTTACGCCTCCCCTCAGATACCGAGTGTGAACTCCTGGTCATTCCATCCTCCATCATTCCATGGAAAACTACCTATAATACCTAGCCTGTACCTCTTCTCCTAAACATAGTGCACTGTCGGGGAACACCTTCTAAGATCTTGAATGGAGGTTTTAATTACTTTTTTTTTAATTATAATATTAAAATAGAAGCCATAAATTATATATTATTGATCATTAATTTGATACTCTACTCAATATGATAGACACTTTTTTTTTGTTACTATTTAATTTAACTAATGCCTCAATATTACAATGTGATTTATTTGTCTCCAGCCTACAAAATAGGACGATAATGTTATGTAAATAAGTTGGACTTAAATTTAATAGAAAATATCAACATTGAGAAAAATATTTGTTAATAATGTTTAGACAGGGTAGAGGAACTATTCTCGGCTGTGTCGGGCACTCACTAGGGAGCTCAGTTTATACCTGATTATCCCCAAAGTGGTGAGGAGACGCCCGCCGCGGGCTAGGGTCGCTAAAACCTCGTAGCCACCGTCCGGCGAGCGCCCAGAAAGAGATAAGGCGGGTGGACCTATGGTCTTTCACCCTGGCCGCCGGCCTAGTTGGCAGGGCAGCGTAATTCGCTTTGATCTGACTCCATAAGATCTTTAGAAGGTTTGTGTGCCCCGACAGTGCACTGTGTTCAGGAGAAGAGGTACAGGGTAGGTTTATAGGTAGTTTATGTGGTCTTGGAATGACCACGAATTCACACTCGGTATCTAAGGGTAGGCGGATACCGTCCGGATCCCAAAGGCGAGTGTGAACCGGAGAGAGGCAGACTGGATTGCCATGGGAGTCCCTGCTGGTCTTATTTGCAGGGGCCAAGGCAACCGTCGTCCGCGAGGGAGAGGTCTCTCCCAAGGAGGTGCTAGTTTTAGCGAGACAAAGGCAGAGAATCTCACTAGGAAGGTGTGAGGTCTGACAAAGCCGGGTTAAAACATAGCTAGGTTAGGAAAGAGAGATGTAGAGGTAGTTGAATGAGAAGTTTGAGTAGAGCAGTAGGCGCCCGTGCAGAGAGAGAGGAGAGAGTAGTGTTCCAAGTGGTAGTCCGATTTGTAATGCTAATTTTCTGGGAGTCCCAAGTTTATATAGGAGGCCTGCCACTAGGGTGGGGGTATGTCCCCACCAACGGCTGTCTCCCCCATTACTTCCACCCCCACTCTCACTGACGTCATAAACTTTATTAAACATATGAAAAATAGGTACATATTTTCTGATATTGTTTTATGTCTTAAGGTCTGATACGAGAAGAGGGTGACTTATAATTATTTGTGATTAAGAGGTGGCCACAACAGGCTGGTATCCGCTAAATATACGAAACTTACTAACCGTACCTTCAATTTATTTTAAAATGTTCCTTTAGTGATGTAGATTACTTGCATAATTTAATGAACTAAGTTGAATAAAATTTTCTGAATTGTTCTTAGATTAGTGGTGTCTCAGAACGGGAGAGCTCTTCATATTGTGTTTCCTCATCAGTTCCTTGACTCACCAGAATGGTTTGGGGTCTCAACCGATGAATATTTCCAGGTAAATATACCTTATCGTCGTAGCAAATATAACCGATTCGAGATTCAATGTAAATCGATCAAGTAAAATAATTAAAAATATGATATTTAATCATTTCTACTCTAGATTTATATAAAATATCTCACATATAAAATTAGTTTATTTCAAATATTAATATATTTAGTGTGTTGTATGAAATCCCTATTATACATGCTGGCTTATCCTCTGGAATAATTCAATAAGAATCGAAACATGAAAATGAAAACTGGCATTAACAACATTAAAGCCTGTAAACCAAAAGCGCTGCTATATTTCGATGATGCATTCCTTCACCTCCCTCGGAACAAATTTATTTGGATTTTTCCAATAGCGCCTTAACAGATCATAAATAACTATTTTTTCCTCAGGAAGTCTCATTATAGTATGCAATGATAGGTGGGTCACACAATTTAATAAATTATAAAAATAAAAGAGTCAAAAAAAGGTTTTATTAAGTTAGTATGTAACCCTTGTCTCACACAATAATTTAAATTTTAATATGAACTTGGTTTTATAACTATAAAAAAAACGTATGAAGAATTTAAATTTATTTATAATTTGAATTTAATTTATTGACTCTTTTTAAATTTTCCAGGTTGGATTCGAACAAACTCATGCCATGAAACAATAATTTTACTTAACCTAACTTTACACATTTTCAAACATTTCAGATATAGGAAATTAAGCTGGATTTATGTTGTGATCATTTATGTTTTCGAGGAAATGTACTTATTTTTGAGTACTCACAATATTGTCTTGAAATTCCTGGATTTTGTTGAGGAGAAATCTTCCGGTTTCCTCTTGTGAAACAGAAGCTCTCACGCCTCGTGTCTTGACTCTCCCGAAGCAACTGAAATTCTAACCCTGCTCTGCACATCTACATCACAATATCAATTCGCCCAACGGTCGGTCCAAGCCCATAAAAAAAGTAGTCCATCACACTTATTTGAACCTCACCAGCCATTTCAAATTTTATATTTTACAATAAAAAAAAAAAGAATTTTAATCTATCATAAGCTACTTTCTAATGCATATAAATCTCTAATTGACAATTATGTTTTTAATCAATGAATAACGACCTTAAAAATAACTTTACAAAAGATGAATATGCTTTCTTACAAAGGACTGGTCGCACTTTCTAATTGGTACTCCACTGTCAAACAACAGCTATTGCTATTTATTCGTTTAAATAAAAAGTTTTTAAAATTTAAATGGCTAAGTAAAAAAAAAAAACTACTGTCGAAGATGTATATGATGTTTGTGTATCGTTTAACAAATGCAAATGAAATTTTAAAATTCTCAGGTATCTGTGACCGCCATGGAGGAGTCGAGAGTACTCCTTTGGCATCGTGATAAATTGAAGCTGTCTATAATCACAGATCAGTTCCTCCAGGCTGTTTTTGACCACGTTCTCGGTAGAGATGTTGTCAAAAAACTCTTACAGGTATTTATTGTGTTATTTTATTTTACATTGCATAAATTAAATATGTTGTTAGCTATAACCGTAGTAAATAATAATTAAGAATAATTACAAAATTCACAATGATGATGCATCACACACACCCACACAATTAAAGTTTTCATTGCAGTTGCAAAAAAAAACTATTTTATTTATAGTTTTAACGACTATATGAAATAATAGTCAACTGAAACCCAAGCATATAATACATATTATTTAACAGGAAGACAATATCTGACCTACTTTACATGATTTTAATCACAAGCAATTAATTCATAATTGTCCCTTCATTACTTTTCATAAGATTGGTCTTATTTTTAATATCTCTGTGGCAACAGAAAATATTACCCTTCCATTTGTAACTGCGGTCACAAAAAAAGTACTTTTGATGACATTTTTAATAATTTTACATAATTATAATTAACTTAAACCCCATACATTAAATATAATTGAGGACACACGGTCTTCCTGATCTTTAATTTGGTACTCTAGCCTTTCTGATAGACAAATATTATATTTATTTATTTTATTACTGATTAATTTATTTCATTATTTGGTCTTGGTTTTATTTTAAGCATATCCAGGGCATCAGATGGATTAAGTATTAAGTATTTTGCTAAATAGCATACCTCTAAAAAAAAACCTTTTGTAATTTAAGTTATATGATTCGGTAACAACATATTTTCTTAGGTCAGTGAAACGATGTCCGCCACAAAAGAATTAAACGGACACCTCGGCGGAGGTTTCGATGAAGCTCCTCCCGAAGAGAAGCCTATGCTGATTGTGAAGAAAACCGGAGACGGGCCCGGTATTACAGCCTTGATCAACAGGCAGCTTCAAGGTATGTATTTAAGACTTTTACGCCTTGAGTATTTCACTTCCTGTCAATTAATTGATTTTAATTACTCTGCATAATTATGCTACAGAATCAAAATTATGTTAAATACTTAGTACAATTGTGTGAGAAATTTTGGTACTGGTCTAATATCAACCATATCTGTGATGAACTGAGCATTGTATTAGACGAGTACTGAAAAATTAATTTTCTCATACTGGTTTAAGCCGAGAGGCAGGAATAATTGTTGACTCCCTCCCGCAAAACATGTCAATGTATATATTATTGTCCGTAAAGCTTGTTCATAAAGAAATCAATTTAGTGCTTGGTAAAACCTTCACAGACTCTAAGTCAACATAAGCTTCCCTTCACGCAGAATTTATTTTTTTATGATGAAATAAGCCACCATTTTGTAATTTGTACACGCTCTCATTCGCTTAATATGTGCAGTGATGTAATACTTCCTATTGTCACAAAAAAATGTAGTTATATCACACCGATAAAGTATATTGTGTGTCTTAAAGATTCAAAAGCTTCTTTTTTTTTTAAAGTTTACCAGCATGGATGACCTCGTCAGTGTTGAAAAGCATGTTTATATGTTAGAAATTGTGTGATATATTTCTTTTGACCAATTTAAATTTAATTGAGTATGTAAGGTCAACTTTGTTGTAAAGTAATATTCTATTTCTTAAGACATTATAATGAAGCATATTTATTTTTCTTGTCGGCGGCTCAAATGAAAATTGTTTTATAAAATACCTATATGCATATATCTGTAATTTTAAATCCATTTCCTCGTGTGTCAAAAAGGGGTTTATTTGAAGTTAAAGACCAATACATGCATAAATATCTACTAATATCGAACTACGTATCATACAATCTAAATCGTACACAAGAAAGAGCCGTGTGGACTTCAAAAAATATGTGTTGTCAGTTCAAAATATCTGATCAGGCTTTCAATTTTTGTCATCCAATCTCACTCAATGCTGCACTGTATTTACAAATCTTGTCCAATTTTATTCTGTCTCATTTATATTCTTTATATCAATGATGAACTAAATTGTAATTTTTTTAAATTGATATAAACAAAATTAATATAGACTATTAAAAATCTTAAATAGATTCTGTATGTAATGTATGAATGTCAGAAATTCAATATTATTATAGAAGCGTTTCCTTGACTATCTTGATCATCTATTGTACTTGAACCATACATTTTGATTCTGTTTCGCCGTGTAACACAGGGAACAATTACCTCTATACTGCCATGAAAGTGAGGAGTTTATAGTTGGGGTTGCAGCAGTTTGGTAGGAGAGGGTAGATGACTAGACGTACTTTTTTTATGATCTCGATTTGGACATCCAGCAAATATGAAGTCTTTACGTGTGCACTAGGCTTTACTCATCTATATGTTTACAAAAAATAACAATTGTCTTATCATTTTACCTATTATGTATATTGCACTGGAGCCCTAAAATTTATTATATCAATACTATTTTGTTTTATGTTTGTATTATATTCTACAGACAGATACTGTCGTCCACTGGCTGAGGACGACGTTGACAGACCAGCTGGTAAATTCATTTTCAAAAAAAATTAACTAAACTGATGATTTGTTTTTCTCAAAACAAACAATATATACTTTATTTCTAAAACCACCCTGGGCAAGCAGCATCCAAATAAAACATAAATTTCTTGCATTAGTTTCCCAGTTTATCTGAGATAGCTGTACCGTTCTGCCTGTCGTCGTTATTTCCTTGGATCCAACCTCTTTAATAACATCATGACTACAAAGCCTCCTTGCGCTCAGAATCTACTCCAATTCAATTCATAGATCAAAGCTCGCAATATGAAATCCTGCCTTTATTTATGTGCTTCCATTCACCGTTCTTTTATTATCCGTGCTGCGAACCTTTGAAAATATATTTCTATCAATATTCACTCACCGATTCTCCCAATCTTTAAATTCAGACTTTATTGGTTTATTATCTCCCTCGATTCTAACAATTCATAATAATTTTTATTAGTTTCTTTGTTTGTTATTACTTGTATTCATCCCCTATTTTAATAGAGCACAGCTACCTTTCATGCTCTTTTTCCACTGGTAATAATTCCTATATTTTTTTTATGTTTGTATTTTCAATTTTTAACGAATTTCATTCACCACTATTCATTTATGTTTTTTTTTGTTGCAATATTATGCAGTTTGGTTTATTGAAGTCACCTGTCATGTGCATAGGCCCATTATTACACTAATCCTAGTAAATATTTTTATTTTTGTGAGCTAGACACTTATTTGTTCTTAGGGGACAATATTTGAGAATAAAGTTTTTTTTTTTCATTTCGTTAAATTTGCTTTTCATTACGTTTTAAAATTTAGGCAAGGTTTCATGCAGCTATCTTTGCATTAATTTCTTCTGTGTTCTTGTTTTCCTCGGGAATTGAACTGACCCCTGTCGAGGTGAATTTTTTTGAATTGATGGCATTATTATTTTTTAAAACCTCTCATTTTCATATTATTCAAAGCTACGGCGAAACGACAATTTCAATTCAAAGCATTTCATCATCCCCTTTGACAAGGTGCCCCACCAATTTCATCCTTCTTATCCTAATTGTTTTTAATATTTCTGGCTCTTATGTGTACCAGACAGTAAATGCAGCGTAGAATCTTCCTTTCACAAACCAGGTCTATTCGTCTTTCTTGGAAATAACAGGACTCTAAGCCATAACGTAACGCATACTATAGTAAAGGTGGAATGAGGATCAGAACAGTAGCGTTGTCCTTCCATGTACTCGTAGTTAGATTTTGTTTCATCAACTGCAAGCCTTCTTGCGGAGCATTTAAATGATTTTTTTCATGAGTCTAATATTGAGAGGAGTGGTTTAGGGGGGCAACTCTCACACCTATTAAAATACATTTAACTTAAACGAACGATATAGCTACAGTGCAGTATACCCTAGGATGTTATCGTTGCCTGTAGTTGTACGCTTGTGTAATGTATATTGCATGTCAGAGCTGGAAGAGAAAGAGCCTCTCCTTGATAGCGGGCGGCTGGGCGTGTGCATTGGTCTCGTCAACTCTGCGTTCAACAACAACAGGCATTGACGGATAGGTAAGGCAGACAATTTCTTACGACAGCTATACTAGCGACTCCTTGCTAATGGTTCTATAAAGGCCGACTAATGCAAAAGATAATTTTTTTTTTTTTTTTTTAAATAAACAGCTTATGATTTTACCTTCATTATGCCTAGCGACTACCAAAATTATGGTAGAATCTGTAACCATTTATGATTACCAGTGTTTGGTTACTGAAAATTTAATTAATTTTAAATTTCATGCGTTGATATATTGCATTAGTGTTATATTAACATAGTGAACGTTTCAAATTTGAAAAAAAAGTCAAGACAATACAAAGCAGTGTAGGGAAAGAGAGAATTTAATTGAATCTAAATTTTGTAGAGCCAAACCATTGGTATATCTAATCTAACGTGTCTAATGTATTACATTTTTATATTTAGATTACGCACTAAGGTTTTTTTTTTTTTGAGTATTACTCCTAGAATATTCGAGTTTATTTATGCCGTTAATGTGCTCACATTCAGGGCAGCAAAACGCGAGTTAACCTGTTGAACTTTTTTTTTTTTTCTAAATAAAAAACTAATCTTTCACCTCCCGATTTATAATAACTTACGACTGAATGGTATTATTCATAAGCCTGTTTGTTAATCATAAAGCATGTCTTCAATTATTAATATTTCATTCACAATTAGTACAAAGGTTTCAATACTTAGCAGTTAAATAACATGATAAATTTACAATAAGTAACACCATATTCTTTTGAATCAGTTCATTAGTAGATGACAAAAGTAAAATCAATATGAAGCTAAAGAGAAAGTTGCGTTACTTGTTGCATGAAAACCACTTCTGCAACTGGCTAGACACGTATTACAAAGGTACCTTCTTCGATCAGTGTTAATAACTATTTTTTTCTGCTTTTCTTGCCTCTTTAACCTTTCAAATTTTCCTGTATATTTCATGAATAATTGGTTAGTGGTTAATTATTTCAGGTGCATTATCTCTGTGTCGATTATTTACTTCTTAAATATGTCTCTTTTTTTCTTTCTTTTTTAATACTAAACATATGCTTACCTATATTTAAAAGGAATATTATTCTAAATCAAAGTAAAGGGTGTCCCAGAATTAATGCAAGATTTTATTTAAATAGAAAACACAGATTTTAGTATTTTTGTTGTTATTTTTTTTATTGAATTATAAAGTAAATAGGATAGGGTTAATTATGGAATAACCCATCGGGCAAATGGCCTCCACGACTTCTGGTACATAAGCACTCTTTTGTCAAAATTTTCCATGACCATTTGGCATAAATGTGGTTGAATTTCGTTGATGCTGCGTTGAATTTCCTCTTTTAATGCACGGGTGGATGTGGGCTTGTTGACATACACCTTTGACTTCAAATAACCCCATAAAAAGAAATCTAAAGGTGTTAAATCACATGATCCAGGGGGCCAATTCTGGCCAACTCTTGAACTCTCTTCGCTGTGTGTGGTCATTAGGCTTTAATTGTTGTGTTAACTGAATTTTGTAAGCATGGAGACCCAGATCTTCAGTGAATATACGTTGTAGAGAGCTTCTTGAAATTTGCAATTCTTGTCAACGATGCCAAATTGATGTTCCTGGATTTTCAACAACACTCTCATGTGCTGCATTGGCATTTGAACGGCTTGTTTTTGGACGACCAGTGTGTTTAGTGTCTCCAACTGATCCAGTCTCCCTAATTTTTTCAATTAATCTCTTCACAGTTGATGAAGTCAAAACACTATTCCGACCATATTTTGTATGAAATTTTCGAACTGCGGCCGCCAAACTTTCATTATTTTTGAGATAATGTTCAACAATAAAGACACGTTCTATCGTGTAACGCTCCATTTTTACTAGCCGTAAACTGTCAGCTGTCTAATTGTTTTTTTTTTAGGGTTGCCATTACTTTACTGTACAAATGGCAGCAAATTCAAATCTTGTCTTAATTGTGGGACACCCTTTATATGTAAAGCAAAAATCTGGTAGCTCGACAGATGTAGGTTATCGAGAAGAAAGGCATGAAGTTTTATTATGTGAAAAAACTACTTGTCATCAAAGTGTTGTAGTAATGAGAAAAATGTGTCTATGTAGAAAATATATCCTTTTTATTGGGAACTATTACGGTGAACCAATGTTTGCTTAAAAGAAGCCTATGCAGAAATGGGAGGGATAGACAAGCCCAACTGTAAACTAAACCATAGTATTAAGTGCATTCCCCTCTATTGAAACAGGATGCTGTAAGAAACCATCAAGAAAAGTCAACATGCCAATCGCACGCTGCCTTTAAGGCTTTTGTTTCGAAGGCATATCCTCAAGTGACGCTGCCGAGTCAGGCCAAGAAAAAATCCAAATAACTTAAACAGAGAGCAACATTTTAGTTTGATCGCCTCGTAGGGCATTTCCCATTCAGATATGTCACTTAAACTAAATGACACCTGTTAAAGACCCCACCACTTGCTGTCTTTCTTCTATCTGGAAGTGTCATCCGTGCACATCTCATTTGATTGTGTAACAGCCATTTTAAGCAATAAAGTAATCCTGCAGAGGAAACGGTCTATGTTTCATAAGGTACTTATAGCAGCGAGAGTGACTTCCCCTCCAATACTGTCTTAGAATCTTTCCGCTGATGCCACTCACATTCTGATTATTATTAGATTCTTCGTTGACAGTTAAAAGAAAATATGTGATGCTATAAGCAAATGACATCATATACTTTAAAAAAATCCCTGGGTGCCACACCTTGTAATAAAGAGATGTCGCAGCTGTTGGGTGCTACCTTGAAGCAAGTGTGGCTGGCACTAACTCTTTATCGTAATTTTGCTCTTCTTAACGAGACCCGCTACTTTATAATTTAAGTAGCTAACCATTTATGCTCATGAGGCCGAATTATGTTTGACCACACCCACCCCCTAAAGAAAAAATCCGAGGGCTAGGCCAGCCATTAAACCCCCAGGTCAATGTTAGAAGTCAGCATCCTAACCGCTAGACAATGGAGATAGTCGTGGGACTTTGTTTCTTAACAATGTAAATAACATATTACATTATTTTGACGCATGTCGCTGCTTCTAAAGAAAAAATATGCATGATTTATGTTCGCTTTGAGAATGGCATGCAAATGTTTTGCTTAATATTATAATAACATTGTGTTGCTTGTTGAATTTATATTCATGTAACAAAAAAAAAATTGTTACGCTTGCTGAATTTGAAATTAACATTCTGTGATGTTAAATTAATTACAAAAGGGTTGGCTTTATTTTGTCCATTAAACACTTGTATATGAATGAATTGATCGATTTAAGATTGTTTCAGCTGACTACTTAAGCTGGCAATAACCCAAAAAATTAACTCAAACTCTGATTGCTTCTGTCGAAATTTAAAGAATGATTTGTTTTTTTAAATGAATTGGTTCGGAATTGGCTGTGAAAAAGAAGATGAAATATTCTTATCATACTGTTATGGACTAAGTTTCAAAATACTGCATCAGGTCTACCGCATAGTTCAACCATCTGTCACTTTAATTGATTTTTTGGGACTTTCTTGTTATAAATAACCAACTAGCGAGGATTTATTTTACAATTTATAAACTTAAATATCCGTATTCTGACACCTCATGAGGACATAAGACCGATCAATGTGTCTTGAGGAATTGTCTCTTAATGCTAGGCTGTCACCTCTAAACCTTTATTTTTGTTTTCAAGAGCGGATTCACTGCTTTGTTCAAGTATCTACTCATTTTCCCTTATGAGGCCGAGTGAACCAGACCCACTCCCAGTGAAAGGAAGCGGAGAATTAAATCACTTTAAAGACATTGAGCCTCGGGAAATCTGTATAAAGTTGTGCTCCCCCCCCCCAGACAATAACAGACTTGCTTTATCACAGCAATAGGGATTTTGATCCGTTACTAAACAATTTACGCAAAACAAAGACAAATATAACTGTCAGGAATAAGACAGTGGTATTTCTTCCTTCTTTCTGCCAAACAAAGCTCCTCCTAGCCAATTCATTTCTGAATGTCAATCGTTGTATACTACGAATGCCTTATAGTTTTTCCAACAATCGTATATAAAAGTACACTTTGTCGTGCTGTTATAAGTGTTAAAAGAAGTGTAACAAATTACTTTTAGCACGGGCTAACGAAAGGTATATGATATGTTTATGTTTTAGAAATGATGAATATATTGAATAAATTGTATATAAATTTGAATGTATTGTATATAATATGACTTTAGGATTCTTTTCTTCATTATAATTCCTTCAGTTTTTTAGACTTAAGTTCATAATCAGAGAGTGTTTGGTAATATGTTTTATATACAGCTCAAACAGTAGTTTTATTTTTTTATAAAATTATTCATGGAAAATGTGTTTTAAGTCAATTTTGTATTCACTTCGACTTCTGCATCCCCTGTCCACTAATACTTGACTATGCTAAGGTCTGCATCATCTGCACAACCACGTAAAGCGATTTACGTTATGTTATGAAAATGCTACCGTATTTGTTCGTATGTCATGATAATAACATTGGAACCTAATATTTCTAAAATAATTCATATTTGTTTTTAGTTTATTGGCAAAATGGTACTTTGGTAACAATTTTTTATAGAAATTTATTTCTACATACACAAAATTATGTATTTATTTCAACCATAGAGTCAGTAATAATTCAATAGTATCAAAATTCTTTAAACAACAGTTTATGTTACCAATCCTATTGGTCTTAATTGTTTGACCTGATGAGCGAGCTGTTCCAAAATTAGGATTATTTTATGTATCATTAATTCACCCATGAATAATATATCAAACACTTTAAGTAATTTTGACTATTTGCTGTCCTAAATTGAAATTTCCTATAAAATAATTATGTATTGAGGGGCACTCAATTTGTTATTTTTTTTAAGGGGGCTGTTATTATTTTTAGTATCATTGAGACATCGAGTGGAATTTTCACGGGAAATTTTATTTATGTACGTCAAAAAAGGATTTAACCAAAACTGTGAACACAATATTATCGACAGTTTTAATGACTGTTATTATTATGATCCACTGAAAACTTTCAACATTTTTTATATATTAATAATCAAGCAATAAAAAAAAAAAAGTTTGATTTGTACTTTAATTGACATTATTTTACTATGTGATTCATAAGTTGACTCTAAATTAATTTTTATTTGGGTTGGCAATATTGTTTATGTCTACCCTTAAGAAAAGGTTCGTGTTACATTTACACAATTTATTAATCATAGTTTTCAAAATAGGATTAAAGTAAACTGTTTAAAAACGCATGCTTTTGACTTTATTTAATGCGCTCCTCTCAGAAAGCTTCCCTCTAAATGCGACTTTGTTATTTCCTATCGAAGCTGTTTTTCGAATATTGCTAAATAAATCATGCAGTAGGATTGATCAAATTGAATTATTTTTATGAATTTAATATCAAGGCCGAATATATTGCCGATTGCAGAAGAAGTGATAAAGTGGAAAGGTCTCCTGAGAGCCCTCCCCACAACGTTATTACAATATTTTGGTCTCGACTCTACTATAATTGGTATAAATACGAATTAATGTAGGTGAAAACAGTAGACGTACCCTGTGATTAATCTTGTCGAAACATAACTTTAATTAATTTAGATCTTTCTGCATTATTTTCCTGCCCATGTTTTTTTTTTTTGTTTAATTTTTTAAATGTAAAACACTACTTACCAGATTCTCTCTAGTTATGTTATTGAAAGCCTGATTACGGCAGTTATAAATATGTATGTTCTCTGCCCAGCCATGCCTCGGATTAAGTACTATTATGTCGGTGAGTACATATTAAGACTTTTCCCCTGACATATCCCCAATGTACTTCTTGCCCCCACCCCCTGGCTTGCTGTCGTAATACAAGCAGCATGAGAGTTGATGTATTATTGGTCATCTCATCATCTTCATCACCATTCATAAATTCATTTTTTATATTCATCTCTCTCCCTCTCTCTCTATACACATACATAATACATACACGTATATTTATCTGAATGTGCATGAGGAGTTCAAAAAGAATTTCCAAAACCTTTTCCATTTTGATATTGAATTTCTCACCCACAAATGGAAATTATAAGTAAGTAATTTTATTTCATAATGGTTCTTACTTGTATTTTATTTTTTTAAATAAAATTTTGCTAATTTCGTTTTAAGAAGCATTAGTTGTATTCCTCAATCTGCATACGTATATATAGCTGCAGATTTTAATGTTTATAAGTGATTTTTATTTAATAATTGAAGTGTAACAGGGAAAAATCGATGCAGTTCAAAAATTAAAATTTGACAGTAGATGGTTTAATTTACACACTTCGAAACTATTAGTTATTTCATTAAATACTTCTGGATTTTATTTTATTATGTAACAACAATATCTTCTAAAACAAAACTCTTAACCCTTAATAAATTGAGAAAATTAGCTAGCTCACTGACACGCACCGTAATACAACTACCTAGTGAACTCGTCGACCAAGCTTATGTATTCTGTACGTACTTATCGCCCAAAATGTTTAGAGAATTCTTTCGTATTTTGTTCCAAGCTTGAAGAGAGATCCTTTACTTAGAAACAGGTTCAGCCATTTAATTGATCACAAATATCATTATTAAGAAAGAATGATTTACAAGTGAAAATTCGGCCGAGGAAGTACTGAGCGAGTTAAAACTTGGCCGTCACCTGCCGTGAGAATACTTTGTTTTTTCCTCCTTTTCAATTGATATATATTGTTGTGATATTAGATATTGTGGAGTTTGTATATAAATATTTAATCCAACCTTGAATCAAGAAGGCAAACAAAAACAATTGAGAGTGGAGGAAAAAACAAAAGGTAGTTGTTGTTTTATGATGAGAACACAGAATTATAATTCTCTCTAGTTTTTGGGATCGGCCTGGTATGTTAGGTGTCTGGGTCTAGTGATAATGGAAAAACTTTTATAGTATAGTTGTTGTTGTGATAATGAAAACACACAGAGCATTATACTCATCCAGTTTTGGGATCAGCCCGTAATACATGTTATTAGCTTGAGATTGTGAGTAAGAAAAACTTAAAAACTTTGTTGGTTAGTGGTTATTGACTTAAAGCAGAACGGAAGAGAAATAGCACGAAGAGAAGAAATATTAATTTTGTTTAAAGAATGAAGAGAATTAAAGAAGAAAAGGAATCGAATTTATAGACAAGTATTTATATAATTAATATAAGTTTATTTTTTTATGTTTGTAAAATTAAATTCATCTTTTTGTCAGAATTATTTATGTTAATTAATAAATATGTTAATAAAGAACCTAATAATAAAAAAAAAAATTTAAAGTTAAAGAATAAAATTACGATATCTTTCAAAGAACGTAATAATATAATACCCCTAAAGTCGATTTAATTTCACCTAATGCTTCTTATATAATTTTGTTTACTTACAATTGACCATATGAGATAAGCTGGTACACTATGGTTTTGGTCATGAAAATTTCATTTTTGATATATCACCTTTTTTTTTTACTAACCAATATATTATTAATCTTTCCTATCTCATCTCTTCCTTGTAATAATGTTATTATAGTTAGTATTAATGTTATTCTATGTAAGTAATGTTTACTTTTGTTTAGCATTTTCTATGAATTTCATGTTAATTACTTACTCATCTTTCTTTTTATTTTTTTATTCTGATGTATTTCCATTTTTTTTTTTTAATTTATTAAAAATTATTATATCCCATTTAACGATCTTTGATTGTATAAAGATGTAATCGATAAAAGTTTCTTTACAGTTTATTTAATGCTTCCTTTAAACGAGATGTGCAATTTTAAATTATTACACATCAATACTGTCAAGATTTTGAAACATGCTTAAATTAAAACTAAAAAAAATTTCATTTCTCTAATTATAGCAAATGCTGTGAATTTGATACTTTAAAAATGTAATTATATAATTTGAGCTCATAATGTTTGACATAACTCAAAACTGTTTCAGCTAATGATCCAAACGCTTGGAGACTCGGGAGGATTGAGGAAACCGAACAAGAAACTCCCGTTTAAATTTCACTAGCATTGAACAATAAATAAAGATGATAATAATAGTAAAGATGTTCTGATACATCCATATTTTAGAGGTGTTATAGATCATGTATATCTATATAATTCGAAAATTTTTATATGTCTACATACATAAAAGGTAACAATTAAAAAAAAAATTATAAAAAGGCAGTTACGATCGAATTCGAGAAACCTTGTCATTGAAATTGTTGTTAGATATTGTTTCAATATTTTATGTATAAAAATATAATATATATATATATATATAATTGTATGCATACAATTATATGGTCTTTCTGCTGTGTCCCTTTTTATCATACATTACTTAGAAAGAGGATATTTCTCCGATCCCTGGAGTAATCCTTTGGGTATACCTCTTATCTAGAAGACAAGTAGAGAAGGGTTGTGCCTTTAAAACTTCCATTGTGGATCTGAATTTTTAATAATTTCCGCAGAAGAGAAATTTTTCAGTATTACCATAATGCAAACTACTACTATAAATCTTAGACGACCGAAATCGTGTAATTGTAAATAGATAATTGTTAATCACGATAGGATACTCTGCGAGACAGGTACTTAGGTAACTGTCGGAAGCCAAGGGCTGGACCGCACATGGAGTAGAATTAATAATTTTTGACTGACATTTTATGAATTAGTAATATTAAGTTCTTCGTTAAACTAACCAAATAATATTTGCGCTAAGGCAGAAATGTAAATACAGCTGAAAGGTATAATCAATCTAAAGTAATTTTTTTTTTTTTTTAATTTTGTATCTCTTCGCAATAATTATTTGTTTTTGTTACTTATTGTTCACTGTGGTTACGAATAATAATGGTTCATAAAACCTGTTATGGTCTTTCTCTTCAACTATTTTAGAAAATTTTAAAGTTTTTTTTTTTTCAATTATTAACTAATCCGTTTCCCTTAAGAAAAAGTCTACAATTTTACTAATTTGGAGTGTTTTCAATGCATAATTTTAAAAAAAGCATAGTTAAATAGTTTAAGAATGAATAACCAAACCTATATTAACTCATCGAGATATTTTTTAATAATCGCAATTTACAGAATTTATTGTGCACATTTTATTTTATTATTATTTTTTTTTTTTAAATCCCTGCACTTATCTCTGTCTTCCATCCGAATCAGAAATAATTCAAAATTATTTCTGAAGTTTTTTTTTTTTACTATAAATTGAATTTTGAAGCTTTCCGTGGACTAAAATTATTTAAAGCACAACTTTTATCACAGATTAATTTCCTGAATATTAAATAACGTTTTGATTTGTATACTCTCTAAACTTTGCAAGAGATTACTAGTGAATATATTTTTAGTATTTACATTCGCCCTATTCACCACGATGGCCTATAGGAAATTTGTGATTTCTGATAATGAACATATAATTTATTTTTTTAAATTATCATATGCACATTTCATTAGTAACAAACAAAACTACAGATCGAATGCGATGAAATAACGATTGAAGAGAAGGCCTACTGTTACCGAGCGTGATATCAAATTTTTTATTAGCTATTTATTATTATAAATAGACGACCTTTCAGCTGAAGATTAAAAAAAAAATTAGTGTTAGCCCGAGTGGCCAATTTTTGGTGCTGGATTTTAATTTAATCATTATTCAAGATTCTCCCGATCGATGTTGACTTTAATGAGTACAATAATACCTAACACATGAAATAATGGTTTACTTGACATATGCTTAGGGCGCATAAGCGCCGTCTATTTTTCAATTTGTGCATCCCCATAGAAAGTAGACCTAATTTTATATATTATGTTCATATATCGATGTTTTACATGTTTAAATGTGTTCTTATGTACAATATCATCGTAATATCTATACATGTATTGTAAGTCAATGTTATTTTATGTCGTAGTTGAATGTCAAAGTTTCTTTTCATCATCAGGTTTTATAATTATTTTCTTAAATCACGGTCGGAAAATGATTCAGACATATACTCTCTGCAAACGAGCATTTATTTAAAAATGTTCGTTTTGTTTATTTTCCCTTGATGATGATGATTGGAAAAATAATTAGTAATTATCTGGAACATGTCAATAAAGGATGCTCACCACAACTTGCTAAAAAATAAATTATATAAATGGGTATTTTCTATCTTGGACTAAATATTTCCCACAAATATTTGTATATGTGCTTAAAAAAATAAAAATGGTATTTCACTCATCTCAATATGAACATTGTTAAAAACCTTGCTATGTTGGACTAAAGTGTCCTTAAACAAATGCGCACTGTATTTCCATTGTGAAGAAATATTTATCAGTTGTAAAAAAGGGAACTTTTGAATTTATTATGCTCAATTTGAATTTTTTTTATTATTATTTTATATCAGATATTTCAGTTCAGCTCGTATATAGAATATTTATGTATTTTTTTCAATTGTAGTTATACTAAGATATCAGTGGACACTTTAGTGTTTTGATTGGATCCTGTAATTGGTATATGATTTTAATTCAAGTACTCAAATATGTCATGAACAACAACCTGAACACACATAATTGTTCCCCATTTTTTATTACGTTTATGTATAATAAGTTGTATCAGTCGTTTTATATTGAGTAATACCGACCCAGGTCATCTGTATAGTTTTTATACTAGTTTTATCCTACTTCGGAAAATACTGTAATAGAGTTGAACACAATTTTGTTAGCGATTAATTCAGCCTATATAATCCTATTATCGGAAAGAGTGACAAAAAATAAAAAATAGTGTAAATATAAGTTCGGTAAAGCATAACTAGCAATATATATCCCGGGTGTCATCCTATTGAATTTCGAATGTCTTCAGAAGATTGAATTTAAATGTTTGACTATCTATTAAATATTTTTGTGGAATAATAACTGTTTACAAATTTGTTAAATAAAATATTTATGAAGGTGATTTATATTATTAATTTTATTTTAAACACCAAGTATTGTATTCTCTGATGCCGTATAATATGTAAAAGAATTTGACTCTTCACAAATACATCCTTCCAGATTTAAAAGATGCCTGACTGGTATAAGTTCCATAGATTATTTTTGTGTTTTTTTTAAATTGTAATAAAACAAAACTTATTTGAATATTTAATAATAGGGGAACCAGAAAGTAATGTCGTTTTTTTTTTACATTAAATTCAAGCAGATAAATTTTTAACAAGTTTTTGTTTTTAATAAATTATGTAAAACCCTCGTTATTCAACAACCTTTTGTCATCTAGTGTGAAAATTTTCAATGCCGGATCGATACAAATCAATTGGTTTTTGAGCAAAATATCTGTAGATGGCATTTTTGGCATCATCCAAATGTTGTAGCGATCGGAGTAAATGTTAATCCAATGGAGCAATATCGGGCGAGTATGGTGGGTTAGGCTGGAGATGAAAAATGGGTCCTCTATAATAATCCAAAAGGCAGTGGCACTCTCCGAATGAATCGGCACGAAGTACAGCTAAGCCAGGTTTACACCCCATAAAGGCTCTTTTGTGCCTTTGGTCGAGTATTCGCGGGGTCGTTCATTTTGAAGTGCTGAAATCTGGACAAACTGTGAAGATTGGATCGAGTAAATCAATCTTTAATTGAAAAGTGCCCAGCGATTGTCAACAGAAAACAAGTGTTATCCTGCAACACGATAAGCAAGACCAGACTGCTGCGCAAGACGAACCCTGGAAAAAATTAATGAATTGGGGTGGGAGGTATTGCCTCATCCACCATACTCGCCCGATATTGCGCCATCGGATTTCCATTTATTCCGATCGCTACAACATTTTGTAAGTGGCAAAAAAATTGGATGATATCCAAAATGCTATCTACATACATTTTGCTCAAAAACCAATTGATTTGAATCGATCTGGCATTGAAAATTTGCACACTAGATGGCAAAAAGTTGATAAGGAAGGTGATTGCATCATTGATTAAAAACAAAAACTTGTTCAAAATTGATCTGCTTGAACTTAATGTAAAAAAAAATGACAATACTTTCCGGTCCCCCTAACATTTTTCCTTCTCGAATCAAATTTTAAAGTCAGGTCACTTACAAACTCATTACGGTGAAACTGTCAAATTCAATCTATTTTTCTTTCTAGGGTACTCACTAAAATTTATTTGATAAACGGTGCAGTTAGGACTATGCGGTAGAAAGAAAGTAACTAAAATTTTAGCATTAAATATTAAATCCATGATGTGTATAAAATTTATAAGATAACTTTCTCCATCCTAGAGATGCTGATTGAAGAAAAAACAAAACAATATTCATAATTGTTGACCGTTGTAATTCGTATAAAGAGTTGGAAAGAAAAATTGTAATAATATTCATACTTTAAATTTTATTTAAAATATAAGGATAAATTTAGAATGTAAGAGAATGAATAAATCTTGAGAAGTGTCGGGTGTTTCCGAGTTACCTATTTGAACATCTTCCCCCTCTTTGAATGATAAAAATGATTCTTGACTTTGAATTGAATTCGTCTGAGTCGGAACATTCCACGAAATAGATACTAGTCTTTGGGGACTTAATACGTAATAAGAAATAGCTTTGGTCTAGTCGCCTTCACCAGCCTTCCCATCAATTCTACTATTATGTCACCTATACAAAAATATAGGCTCTTTAGTAGGGTTGATCTGTCTGTGCTGTTAACCTTTTTTTAATTAAAGGTAAAAATAAAATATGATTAACACACAATGAAAATATTTTGTTAGCTCTAAGCAAAGGAATCTATCAACCGATGAAGACTAAAACTATTGATATATGGGTACATGGCTTAAGATTTTCAACGCACTGATCCCTGTTTTAATTTTTCCTTGATTATATTTAAGTTCGAAATCACTGCGAGGGATCCTAGGAATCAAATGACTTGACAGAATTCAAAGGACACGTGTTTGTCGAAAATTCCTGAGATATTCGTCTAGGGCTTCTTCTACTGCTTTCTCTGGCTTTAGGATGTAAATTTAATTTTTTTTTTTTAATTTTTGCTGTTAATAGATTCAATAACACTGGATTTTCGATCAAATTCTGTCACTCCAAAGCAAAACCTACGTTGGTTCCAACTTTGAAATAAATCTGTCAGCATCAAGGGGAGAGATAGTGCAAGCTTATATAAGCCAGATTTGTGCAAATTTAAACATCGCTCGTGAATTTTCGACGTAAATTCTTGATCCAGGATAAATCCGTCAATTGCTGCAATGGGGGGGGGGGGAGATTTATTAAGAAACTTTATATCTAATCACTTCATATTATAAAAATTTATTTTATAGAATTTAGGCTAATGATGTTGAACTTGGGATAGAAGTGAGACTACTCAAGATTTATTTGTTTTACTTGAAAAAATAAAAATTGAAGCCTCATATTTATTGAACTATAATCAGAACTCGGATATTTAAAGCAGTAAAAACGTCTAAATATACAATTTAAATTACTACAAGATTCAAATACACTAATATGGAATAAAAAAATTTCATAACATCTTCTAAACTGAGACAGAAATTTAAATATTAAACCCAAATAATTTCAAATTGTGTGTTTGATTTTTTTTTATTGCAAAAATATGAAACTAATATGAACATAGGATAAAGAAACATATCAAAAAAAATTATTAATGATTATAAAAACATAAAAAAAGATTAAAAGAAAATAACTAATTGATAATATTAAAAATATACAATCACAATTTTAGGGAATCAGGCAGTAATATGTTCATCATTATTTGAATAATTAGCGGGATCGAAATCTGCCCAAAGACTGTCAAAAGTTTTCTGAAACGCATCGACTAACTTAGGTTGCGTAGTTATCATGACATTTTCCCAATTACAAAACGCTCCTGTCATTGTAAAATTCATACTTCCATTGATTAATACCTCACTGTCGACAATGACAAACTTGTGATGCATAATAAACGGGGACATTCGCTGCCTCGTTGGAATGTCTGAAAAAAATAAATAAATGAAATTTACAGCTGAAAAATAATTGTGCCTACAGCCTGAGTGAAAGGGTTTTGGCACATGAGACATATAGATGTTATATGTCTTATAATTTGTAGTGAGTTCTCGATGTAAAGCCGAATTGCTTCAGAAATTTTAACTGAAATAGGTAGTTTTTTTGTTTTCTTTAAAATTAGATTTAAAACAAACAATTGTTATGATGAAATTTAAGTTATTTATAATTGGTTGATACTGGTTGAATAACATTAAATAAAACTCCGTGAAAAAATATTTTATTCAGTAGGAATGTTTAATTATAATAACGCTTTATTTTTCAAGTATAACTGTCAGTAGTGTTCCAATAAATAACATATTCATATAATAATAAAAAAAAAACTCTTAATAGCTGATAAGACATTTACGTGAGCGCGACATAATACTTCTACTTAATAAAAAATATTCACATGTTAATACAACACAAAATTTACTATATATAAATAACCACTATACCTGAAAGCCTGAATGAGTTAATCAGAGATTGCGCTGAGAACGACATGTCGCTATCTGCTATAACTCTAACAGTTACCCCTCGCTGCTGAGCGTTTATAATGCAATCTCCGAAAAGTTTGGCGGTGATTATATAAATGCACACATCAAGACTTTTTTTGCAGTTGTTTATATAACCTAAAATATAACTGTGAAAGAAATTTAGAATTAATGCCACAAAAAAAAAAAAAAAAAAAAAAAAAAAAAAAAAAAAAAAAAGAATTATTATTGTTGTGATATTTTGATGTGATGATTGTTGATGGTGTTTTTAATATAAACTAAAAATTAGCAGGCATAAATGAACGGTGGATCACGATTCATGAATGTTTAAACACTATTCGTTCCGTTGTATCTACCATTAATATCTATAGTATAAATAATATCAACAATTAAATATAAATATTTCAATTTATTAAACTAAAAACAATAAAAGTATAAATATCTGAAACAACTGGTTGTCCAATGGCAGTTAAAAAAAGGATCAAGAAGGCAGCGGAAAGGACAGAGAGAATACCGAGAAGCTCGCCCATTTCATCTTTGACCCGGCAGGAGATGAGGAAGCACCAGGTACAGGTACTGCCTCGTGGGGCACTTGCATCCGACCCGGCACAGAGACGCAACGAGGCACTCTGGCACGGACGGCCCGACTGAGAAGACGAAAGAAGAGGCCGGCTCCCATTCACTTTCACCCAGCACGAGAACAATAGGGGCGCAACAGTACAAAGGAAAAATGCACCGCTCGACACCAAAGGAGGCAACAAAAAAAACTGGCCAGTCGCGCGAGAGTTATAAGGTGCAAATTTAACTTTAGTTTAAATGTATATTCAATTTTTAAATCAATTTGTGTAAATAAACAATTATTCCTTTTGCCAGAATTATCCTATTTTTATTAACAGAACCTTAAGATAAAGTAAAAGTTAAATATAATGATTTAAAATAAAATATAAATTATATAAAAAATATATAATTAAAATATATGATAATAAATATTTTAATATTATATATTTTCTCTCGACGCAGATTTCAGTTTTTTTAACCACACTCGCTACGTTTTTGTTTAACTAGCTTATCATTTATCCTCACTGAATGTACCCAGACCAGACCCATCACCAAAAAAAAAATCCTTAGGAGGAGCCAGGAATTGAACCAGGATGACAACTCTACAGTTAGAAGCCTGCAAAGCTAACTGCTTGCTCCTCGGGCATTCCACTTGAACATTCAAATTTTCTAATAATAAATAAATTTTTAAATCAAGTTACATTAATTTAACTAATACAAGCAATTTACAAATTTAAAAAAAAAGTATTTCTCAACAAAAATTTTTATCATGTTCTTTCTATAAGTGCATGATATAGACATTGCTCCCTGGCCAAGTACCATTTTTTCTATATAAAATCTTTACGGTTTTAAGAGCCATTGTAACTTTTATTTCATAAATGGTAAACGGTAAATTTACCAATTAATGTCTATTTTGGTATAGTGTGGTTATCACACGCCATTGTTCCGCTTGTGGTATGAGTATTTTTTACTTTTTAGCCAATTCATTAATTTTTTCTTCAATTATAAACTATAAATGGATGGAGATTTCAACGAACTGGGAAAACTAAATAATGCCAATTCTGAGGTAGCGCAGGATGCGACCTGTGAGTTGGTCAATCAAAAGAACGACTTAGTTTTGATTTGGAATAGTCAGAGCCCGAATACAATCTTCAACAAAATCCTTTGAAGGATTTTCAGTTCCGTTCCCTTTCGGAAAGTGTACTTAATAAATACCTATTATAGGTTTTCATCAGGGTACAGAACACCACGAGGATTGCAATAGTATTACGTATCAATAATTTATATTAAAATAAAATATTCCTAACATTCTTGGAAAAAAAATGTTTTCCAGTAAATATAGTTATAATATAGGCTTAATATAAACTAAAATATAATATAATTTAATAAAATGGTATGTATTATAGGTTAAAATAATAAATAAAATTTACACGCAAGGTATTAAGTATCAGATTAGACAAGATGATAAACTCTATGACAATCTACAGTGCATGGCCACGTTTCCTTACACTGTGTAGCCTATTAACCCCTCAACGATTTTTATTACATTAATGAATTTTAGTTTAAATTAAACCTGTAACTTTTAATACATCTGACAGGTATGTTAAATAAAAATATTTTTGGAGACTAGAGCATATTTATTCACAGCCCGAAGTCACCTCTTCCAATAACACCAAATCATCCAACTCAGCTCGCTTCATACGTACAATTGCCAATTGACTTTTTGTTGATTATACTAGAAACTTAACATTTTTTTCAAAATCAGAAACCCTTATGTTTGTCTCTCTGTCTTGGTCATTACATAATGATGGGGGGGAAAAAATTGAGAAGTAAATTGAATATTCAATTTTTGTTTCGTTTTTATTTCAAACTATTATCACAATAAGACATTACAACTGTCATTGTATCCTTACGACTTTAAATCAACTAGTTGTTGTTGTTTGTTTTTTTATAAGTCTAATTGTTTGCAATGTAGTCCCGTTTGATTTCCTCATAATGGTAAAAATAATGTAGGGTCACATATTAAGTAATTAGCAATAAAAACTTAAATATTTCTGCACCAACTCGAGTAGGATATTATTAAGTAAAAGATCTCAACATCCTGACTGGTATGTAATACGTGTTAGGGCTATAACATAAGGTTATTAAAACTGTCATCAAAAATGTATTCGCAGTTATTTTGCGACCCCCGTTTCCTATAAAGGGATGATATTTCTCGTGAAAATTAAATTAAATAAGTACGGTTACTGTCTAATAGATGGTGCAAACAAACAAAGCATTGGAGATGGAATAGTAAGCTTTAAAAAAATGTTAACATTTAAAACGTATGTATGTGCTTTGTCCCAATAATGAGGAACTTATGACCTGCTTTAACATCGACCGCCAGTTTCCTTGGTTGAGTGACGCTTTCCAGTTTTGACACAAAATATTTTCGCATCAGTAGCAATGCTGTCTTACCATTAATAATATGGGCCTTCCAAATCGCCTGCTTTCATACAGTTGCTTGGTCAGGGACCGATATATATTTTGGCAACAAAGTGAGCTCGACATAATCGGGAGACCTTAATGAATTGGCAAACATCTATATCTTGGTACAGATCTTTGGTGTTTGCATTAGATCTTCACATTTTCTGACAGCACGTACCACCAGAGAACTTCCCGCTCAAACTTAAGTGGGTGACAATTCGTTGTTTTCAGTCAGATATATGAGGAACGATCTAACAAGGATGAAAGTATATCTGTATGTTCGGACTAGGTACTGATAGATAATTGCAGCTGAAGAGCAAAATAACAATCAGCTGTCATTTTATCAAATATTGTAGCCAGTATTTAAAATATAATTGGGTTCAAAGATGAAATTCATGACAAGTGAAAATGTTATCTGGGTACCCGAGTACGATCTGAACATACACAGTTGGAGTTACCATAATAACATAAGCTACCATGTATTGTCTGCAACTATCAGGTCGAGTCATAAGTAACTTCCGATTCAGCTAAGTAGAATCTATTGTTCATATCTACCCGCTATGAGTTACCATCACAGCAAGTTTTTGTTTTCAGTATATAGACGAGGCTTCAGTTAGTCTTTTGTCAACTGTTTTGTGTGATACACGTTACGTTAAACTGTTTTTTTTAACCTCTGAAATGGAGAGTCAAAAAGTACATATTCGTCATGTAATTAATACTTTAGGAATTTAAACAAGGCAATAGTGCTAGGGCAACAGCTGAAAAAATATGCAGTGTATATGGTGAAGGGCTAATAACTGATCGGGCAGTTAGAAATTGGTTTATAAAATTCCGTTCTGGAGATACGACCTTAAAAGATGAACCGAGGGCGACAACCTTATAAAGGCAATATTGGAGCAAAATCCACCTCAATCAACAAGAGGTATACCACATTTTACAAGGAAGGAATTGATAAACTGCCATGAAGACGGGAGAAGGTTATAGATAATAGTGGTGAATACATAATGAATTAATATAATTTTGTTATTTAATAAGAGCAAAATAAACGTCTGATAAATAAAACGGAAGTTACTTATGACTCGACCTAATACTAGCAAGACAAATATAAATTGAATTGAGCCATTAAAATAAACCATTGCATTGCTGGACTATGGCCCACTGGGTCACTATAACATTAATGAACGGGGTGATTCAAACACTTAAGAAGATACTTTTAAGTACTTCACATTTATGCAGTGAACATGAACATTAGGCTGAGTATTATATACTCATATTCCATTGAATCGAACAAAACAGTTCAACAAATAGTTTACTGTTAAATAAAAGTGATTTGATACCTTAAACGACCATAGTTGCAATCTAAATTTCCACAGTCGAATTCTCTGTTCATATGACGATCACATTGCTGACGGCTGAGACCGAATGCCAGCAAGTGGTTTTTGCGCAATATGTCAATCTTGTTATCCTTTTTTATCTCGGTTATTCGTTTGTTGGTCCATTGGTTTATTTTGTAATTGAAATAGCCGGCGACGCAAATTGTCCCGGCAGTCGTAAGGCCTAAGTACCAAAAGTTAGTTTTTGCATCCCACATTTGTGATCAATGGAAGTAAAATTATCAATTCAAAAAATTTAGTAGAACAATGAGCCTAGTTAAGCAGTGTGTCAAGTCTATGTGAGAAATGGCGCGGTGAACTAGGCATGACATTATCACCAATCCAAAGAGGAAGATTCTTTAGAGGAGCAAACTGTTGAGAGTTTTCAAACATTTTTTAATATGATTGTCCTCAATGCTTTGACATATTTTAAAATCTTTGAATCAATTTATTTACGTAAAAATAATCATATGCTAACATACAATGCATTCCCCCCTCTTTCCCATAGCCCCTTTAAATTTACAGATAATTATATACACTTATAGATCCTCAGGCGAATCTATTTACAAATTATTTTTGTTTCCTGTAGCGTCGCTACATTATATACAGGTTTTGTTATTTTATAAAAATTATATAATGGAATAAGCGAGTATAATGATACACATTATACGTGACTGGACTGAACTAACTAATAAAGGTGATGGGGCTCACCTTTTTGATCAAATTTAAAACTAACTTACATACTAATTCTTAACCTAATTTTCCCCGACAGTCTGTTGCCATCGATGCGGGAGAGGTGGTAGGGTCATAGTGTTAAACACTGGGTTTGTCAGGTGCTGCAACGAGTCAAAAAACGTGATGTGTCTCCGGCGGATGAACTCACCCACCGACGGCACACCAAGCAACGGGTGCAGGTCAGCGTTCTTCCACCTCTCGAAAGAAGTATGTCGGACCACTTTTCGCATGATTCCATTCTGGAAGTGTTGGAGACTTTTCCTGTATTGTCAGTGAAGTGGGTGTACAGCAGAGCTGGCCGGAGGACACATTTATATATCATCAGTTTGAGACGAAGCGACAGATTGGGTAAAGTTAGCAAATGTGATTGTAAAAGTACAATGCATCTAGTCTAAAAAAGTAAATAAATAAAACTATCATCATCTTGATTGTGATTAATGTCTTCATTGAAGTAGATATAAATTTTAATTTAGGTAAAATCATATATAAAACGACCTAAAACCTAATTAAAAAAAACAATATGCTAACATAAAATCTTTTCTTTATAACATATTATGCCCTATATTATTTTTAGGTGATTTATCTTTGTTAGCGATAATTTAAAGTGATAAATTCTCACTATGCATCTATATTGTTTTAGTTATTGCTTTTAAAATGTCTAGAATATAACCACAATTTGACACATCGTGTGACATAACTACTGTAGTGTACGTTGGCTTGTCAAAGATTATTCTTAGAAACTTATCTTGGTTTACTGAAGTTTGTTGATATTGGTTTGAGTAACTATGCTCAAACTAGGTCATGCGTATGCTAATATAGGCTGTACTATTAAATTTTAAATGAGTAATTTAGTTTAGGTATTACGCTTGGAATTTCAATAGATATAGCCAATTTTTCGGTTGTGGGTCACATACATACCATACACATGGGTGTATGGTTTTTTCTTGGTGTGTGTTATCATTATTGTATTCTTCTGAAGATTGATCTTAGCCAACGTATTTTATTTACCAAAGCTCTGAACAGTGGCGTAACTATATCATGTGGGGCCCGTGGCAAATTCCTTTAATGGGGGCCCTATCATTAAGCTTTATTATACTTACGAGTAGTTTAGTTACCCACAACCAATAACAATTTTCAATTGAAAAGAACATGGGTTTATACATTTACAATAAAATAACAATTTAATTTCAACAAGATATTTATTATGAAAAATCACTTGGGCCGGGCCCTCTTGGGTCGGGGGCCCGTGGCATTTTGCCAGCCCTGCCACCCTGTAGTTACGCCACTGGCTCTGAAAGTGCCCTACTTATGTTATGTTGAGTACTAACTACTCCATCATGGTACGGCGAAAGCGAGAAAATTTCTCCCTAATGCCCTCGGTGCTAGCAAACGTCTCGTACATTCACATTGAAGAGTTAAGGTTATTTAATTAAGGAGATTGTTTTCATGACAGTTTTTTGTGAGCAATAGTATAGACAATTTTAATTCACCAATGAGTGAAAACAATAAAAACGAAAATAACCAGGTACCTGGAGGTGGCGAATATCCCAAAGGTGCTGGCCCAAGATCAAAGAGATTAGGTACAAAAAACCATCAGTCGATAGATGTGGTTGATGAAATTTTCTCTGATTCGTACCAGGCTTTAAGTGATGGCTATTGCATTCACCGGTGGTCGGTATAAGTCACTTAATATAAGGCTTTCAAATACTACTACTCCGCGAAGAACGAGCTTGGGTGTGCCACAGTTGGTCCTCCGAGGTGAACTTTCGAACTTTCGCCGTTCTGGTCTGAACAAATTCTGATGTACACTTGAGCAATTAGACCAGAACTTCCAAGAATAGAACAGACCTGTTGAGCCACAGTGGCCATGAAAGCAGTGTGTTGTCATAGCTACGGGCCCTGTGACTTTTACAAGAGTGGTGGGGGAACACACCATTTTCTTGTCCCAGTTTCCACTGGAAAAGCCTGGCACTAGTATTAGTCATTGTGTCTAGATAGAGTTTAATTTTGAATGTGTATGTATGTTTTAAAATTACCTCATTTCGCATGCTTAAAATAACAATAGTAATTGATCAGATATATGCATTACCTGTACTAAATGTAGATTTAAAATACTTCTTTTTACTTTTATTATGATTGATGAATTCCATCATGAATCAGTCATAAGTTATTTTTTCTTTCTATTTCAGTTATGGAAAATATTGTTAATGTCATAATATGTCTACTGCCTGCGACAAACTGAAAAATAACATAGACAAGCTGAAAGAAAAAATCAAATTCAAACCTGGCATTGTCTGGGAAGATGAGCACTTTAAAAATTGGAAAGCGATAGCTGAAGAAAAACAAGAATTTTACTGCGAATCACTAGGAGATAGAAGCTGGGAAGAATACAAATCAAATGAACTAGAGTTTTTAAAACTGAAAATTGGTTTTGCAGTTTTTGGGCCTTCAGCTGAAGTGATTGAGGAAAATGTCGGTGAACCGACCATCTCATTCATGGAGCCAGAACAGAAAAAAACTATCGAACAAATAACGCAAATAATATGTAAAATATCGGAATCGGATAATATTTGTACTGCTTTTATTTTCATTATTGCTTTGCTAGATAATGAATATGCTGAATTTCCAATTATTAGAATCCTCAATAAAAAATCTAATTGCATATTCTTTGTCGACATGCTGGGAAGAGTTTATAAAGATTGGAATGATTTTATGAATAGGAATATATTTCCTTGTTGTATCCTTTGCTATCCGAAGAATGGGTTTTATTTTTATAATGATGTTGGGAAAGTAGAATTAGATTTTGAGTTCTCCCCAGAAAGCAGTAAGTTGAGACATTTCTTGCGGAAAATAGACACTGTTAACTCAGTTGCAGGTATAGGGAGTGCTGCTGTAGGTATAGCAGCCTTAGCTGTTCCGGTATCGGCGCCTGTGGTACTGGGTTCTGCTGTGGCAGGACTCGCATCCGGTGTATGGTCGACTTGCCGAACGGTAAGAACTATGGTAGATAGAAAAAAACACCAACAAACACTTAGCTTATCAGATGAGAATGCCAGATCATGCTGGCTGTCACTAGCCGCTGGAATACTTGGGGGGGCATCATCGGGTGCGATGCAGTACACTGAGTTCATAGCCCGCAGCGGGCAAATATTAAGCAAAGTACCTTGTATAGCTGTAAATTCATTAGAGATCAGTAACATCGGCATCGGAGGGCTGAGTATCATCAACCATATTATAACAATTATTCAAAAGAAAGAATTCACTTTTTCCGATTCGGCTCAGCTCATACTGTCAATTTTATTTTTTTTCCATGCCTCTTTAAGTTTCAAAACAGCCAAAGCTATTGTACTTGATATTCAGAACGATGTCTTAAATAATGTAGAAAAAGAATTAAACTTTGAGCAACAGAATGTATTCAGGACTATGCTGCAAGAGACTAGAAAAAATGGTCTGATTGAAGGAAATGCTGGTGTCATTAAATCACTTAAAAATATTAAAAGTAAAGAGCTTTTCATCCAGGAACTAGTTGGAACAACTTGTAAAGAAAAAAATATTGACTCATTGGAGATATTACCGCATGGATCACAACATAGAGAAAACTTGAAGGAAAATTTTCATAACATAACAAAAAATGATAAATTGGAAATCAGAAGTAACATTATTTGCAAAAAATTTAATATACAGAACTTGAATGATTTTTGTATCGAAGATAGGCGATTGTTCGCCACTGCTTCCCCTGATGAAGTATACATTTTGTACAAAATAATAGTAATTATCGATACTTCCCAAAATAATCCAAACGCATTTGAAAGAATTCTTAAAGAAATAAAAAATCTGGGTGAGTCTGTTTCATGTCGTAATATCCAAGATTTCATATTACTGGTACAAAGTGTCCTATTGAAATATGAAGAATTTAAACAGGCTTATGAGGCTGTTAAACAATTACTTAAAGAGTTCCGCTTTAATTTACAAAAGAAGAAATCAAATGAAACTTCGTTAAGAACATATTCATATTCTACGATTAATGGATCTGAGGAAGAGACTTAATTTAGTAAAAGACCCATCCGCATCAAATAATATTCACTGAACAATAGAGGAATAGACATAAATTTTAAAATAATATAGATCGATTCAGATCTAATCTATTTGTCACAGTTACCTCTCTTCCTTGTTAAAATAGTTTAGTGGTTAGCTACCATAGCAAAAATATATTATTTTTTAAGTATTACTTGTAATAATTTGGGCCTTTTACATACTCCAACTTAAGGCTTAAGGTGAAATCTCCTATCCTATTAGGCACTTTGATCTAGGTTTTACATATCCCGTAACAATTACACATATCACTTTAATTCGGGGAGTGTTATTTTTAATTGCTTACGTATATTAAATAAAGCAATTACTAAGGTAGCATTTTACATAGATAAATCTTAATGAAACTCATAATATTGTGACAATTAAGATTAATTTTCCTCTTGGTAGGATTTTTTTGTTATCCTAAAGTATATTGTCCTTTGTAATTATGAAAAAAATGTTAATTTATTAGTAATTAAGAGTAATTGTATTAGTTCTAATAAATTTGATTTTCTTAATTATTTGTAAACGCCAGGTGTACCATGTCCTTTTGGTGCCATATCAAGTTAGAATAGCTCCTCAATTTATATATTTAAAAAATTAAAAAAACACTTTTGAATATTTTCTAATGTTTTCCTCAACCGAATTCTCCTTCATAATGCCACCAATTTTCTCCTTCAATAAATAGCCATCCGACTTGATCCTTTCCGTTCGCAATACTAATGTATTTGTTCAACATGTATTTATTGATTGGTTTATTGAGTTCATTTAAAGTAATAACCTAAACATAAATGCATAAAATCCAATAATAATCATTCCACCTACTGACAATGCATTGAGGGTCAGTCTGTAACTTTTTAAATGTTACAATTTTTTCACTATAAAATATTTAGATGATTTTTATCGTTATGGTTTATTAAATCAAATTGAAAAGGCCAGATTGTCGAATATGATTATGCAAATAGAAGATTTTAAATGAGAGACCATTAACCTATCCTAAAAAACTATGTTTCTACAAACGAGCAGAAGAATCTGTTGCGAGGTTACTCAAGTTGATCAAAGAGAGTCGTCGTTAGGTTTTCATCTTAATTACTAATGGACAATGTTTCGTCATACTATCTATTCTGCATTCGGTCATGATTAAAAGGAAAGAATGTAGTTCTTAAACATGATTGGTAATAATTAGTAACAACAATTTATTCTCTTTCGTAAACCCAAGCCGATTTCCCAACAAACTCTTCCACTCACTAATACACTCAAAGCCAACAATGAATTTTTAAAACTTAATCGATACTTATTATGCAATTCAAAAATAATTTAATCTTATATAATACCATGTTTTCCTATTATTGTGGCCACCTCTTAATTACGAATAAATTACAAGTTCCCCTCTTCTCAGATCAGAAAATATCTATCCATGTTTACATATGTTTTTAATAAAGGTTATGATGTCAGTGAGAGTGGGGGAAACAGCCGCAGGTGGGGACCCGCCCCACCACCATGGTTGGCCACCTATATAAGCAGCGAGATTAGCTTGAATTAGCATAACGAACTGGCCCGTCACTTGGAACACTACTCTCTCCTCTCTCTCTGCACTGGTGCTTGCTGCTCTACTGAAACCATGGTCTTCTCATTCAACTATCTCTGCATCTCTCTCTCCTAACCTCGCTATGTTTTAGTCCAGTGTTGTCACACCCCACACCTTCCTAGTTGGAATCTCTGCCTTTGTCTCGCTAAAACTAGCACCTCCTGGGGACCTTTCCCTCGTGGATGACGGTTGCTGTGACCCTACAAACTTACCTAGTAGTGTCTCCCCACGGCAATCCAATCTGCTTCTCTCCGGTTCACACTCGCCTTTGGGATCCGGACAGGTTTCGCCTGCTCTTCTCCTGAACATAGTGCTTTGTCGGGGCACACCTTCTAAGATCTTATGGAGTCAGATCAAAATGAATTAAGCTGCCCACCGACTATGCCGGCAGCCAGGGTGAAAGACCACAGGTCCACCAGCCTTATCTCTTCCTAGGTGCTCGCCGGAGGCGGCTAGAGGTTGTAATGACCCTATTCCATGGCGGGCATCTCCTCCCCACCTTGGGGACTCACATATTTGAGCCAGACACCTATCTTTTCAACTTTTTGTTGTTTTGTTTTTTTTTGCAAAACCGGAAACCAGTTGGCAATATATTGTGTTGTTAAATTGTATTGATGATAGAATATAAGTCATCATTTTCAAATATATATGTTTAATTGGCAGCTAATGATGAATTCTCACTTCAAACAGCAAAGTTTCTTCAAAATCTCATAACACCAGGATGTTTCTTTTGTCTCTAGTGAGCGGCACGAGGCAGTATTATTTGACGAAGAGATTGATACGAGCTCTAGTGGTATGATTGGTATGTTCATAAAAATAAATTCATACAGCCACTTGAAATCGTACCTGGATACGTACCTGAAAAAAACAGCAAAAACTACATAACAATTGATTTTTTGTTTTAATATTTTAAACCGAAGCATTTCAGTGTGGCATCATTGTGTTATTTGTTGTCTTATTCCAGGCACATTGGGAAAGGTTATATTCTCCTTTCCTTTCAATATGTAAAAAAGTTCAAATAATTTTCTTTTATCTTTCCTCTATAAATCTCATTTTTTTAATTATTCCACCTTTGAATTAAATAAATTAATAAATATTACTGAAAAGATATAAGGAAAAAATGGGCCATAAAAATGTTTTTTACAGTATAAAAAAAAATTGAATAAATAAAAAGTGTTGGATTTATTTTGTTCGAAGATACTGAGTAGGTTTTTTCCTAACGTTTAAAAAGTATCTCAATGTTGTTCCTTCATTTTCTGCGTCCTTTACTTTGTATATATTGTCAAAATTACAATTTAGTTTATAATTGCTGTAAAAGAATCTTTGATCCAATGGAGAAAAAACGGTGAACAACTGATCCTAGAACTGATTTTGTGATCAAATAATTATAAAGGATCAGTACAACTTACCAGTGTTTGTTTCTGATCAAAGCAGACAAAGCCCTGTCGAGTGGTTGGAGTGCTGAAAATCTACCGAAAACGCCAGCTTTTTCACGGATGCAGACAAAATACCTCACCTCTTCCATCCTAGATGTAAAACAAACTATGTATAATACGATCGATAATTGTATGCTTGCAGATATGTTTAGGATAAGCTTGTCCTTAGTCGTTAACAACTTACAAGTTCACTCTTTTTCATTATAATTTAATATTTAGATTTCTTCATTCCCACATGTGATGAAAAACAACCAAAAACCAATGAATAACCTCTGAAAGAATGTCTGATTCAAAGGCCTCTTTTTTCTCCAAGCCCTAAAAATATCCCTTACGGGATGTTGGTAGCTTGGACAAAGAGAAAAATTTTACTCAATAAGATCTGACCTATAAACAAGGATAGCGGTCATAATAATTATCTGATCGAGCTGAAATTTTAAATGCACATTACAAAACACCACTAGTCACATACATAATGGTTACAGGTAATATTAAAAAAAAATTCAAGTCAAGGGTGATGCATCAAATTATTAACGGTTTTGTTTCGTAGTAGTAAAAATTATTTCATTAACGAGTATTTCTTACTTTTTGTAACAGTAGTTCACTACGGCCAATAAACACGTAATATATTAATGTTTTTATTTTATTTTTATTTTTTTTTAAATTTTAATCTGAGGTTCTTGATAATATCAAAAGAAAATTCTGGCTAAAGGAAAATCAGATTTTACAAAATTTACATCAATTTTATTTAAATACACTTCAATTTTCAACATATTTTGTAATTTACCTTAATATTTAACTCTAGAATCGCCAGATTTACTAGTTAACATATATTATTCTTATTGTTGGTTCAATTTAACTTGTTTTGCCATGCTGTCGGTAATATCCACTTATATCCATTCAATCCTTCTTCTCTTAATAAAATCCTTCTTCTTAATAATGTTCTTCCACCTTCCTACTCACTGCTAAATAAAAATTGTTCATTTTCTTCAAACATTAATACTTTGCCTTATGCTTTTACTAAATTACTAACGCTAAGCTTCCTCCTTATATCAGAACAGGCTAGCAACTGCTCTCCCTCTTTTTTTCTCATTTCCCCCAATCTTTCCACTGGTCATTTGGCGCTTATTTTTCAAATTCAAATGTCTAATATCACAACAATATATTATTAATCGGGACACACTTTAACTTTCTACCCATCTTAATGTGATAGAAAAACATTGATTTTTATCCCTACTTCTTTGGTCTGTTGACACCACTTACCACCTGTAGCGACCGCTAACTATATATGTAAATTACCCTACACTCTGGTTCATAATGTATTATAATAGAAATGCAAATCTATGTAACTTCTGGTAATAAATCATAGAGGGATCGGCAGAGATAAAAATAAGTAACAGAGGATAAGGTACGGCAATAAAACCTGGGGTAGGAAGCCAGGCAGACATAGGGGCACCTAGAGGCGGTCAAATGACCTAAGTGGGTGAGGCCCTAGCAGCCATAAAAAACACACCCTTTTATCCCAACGGCCATATAACTAAAATACACTGGCCACATGCGTATCGTAAACCAGACCACCTGCACACCGGCTCCGCCTTCCACGAGGGAGGGGGGTGCATATTTATATCAAGGGTTTTTCGCCCTGAGAGCTACTCTGTTTCCTAGTCTCCTGAGCCACACTACTTGTAACTTGACACCAGGGCCACTTGGCCCTGGTAGGCTCACTCTTCACTCTTTTCTAGTCTCTACATACAGATAGCCGCTATCACTCGTCGCGATACGCCTACTCAGCCTTCCGCTAATCTACTCTCGCTATGCCACACCTCTACGACGGCACGTTGCCACACAGCCTCTAGCAGACCTCTGACGACTTGTACTTATTACGCTGCCGATCTCTCGCCCGAACTCTGAAAACTGGTCTTATTCTTTATGAACCTCTGAACCTCATCCTAAACACAGTGTATTGTCGGGACACATTCCTATCAAAAAATGGAGTCAGATATTAACGCCTACATGGAACATGGTCCATGTTATTAACTACAACAATCCGACAATTGTTGACCTCCGACAATTGTTCACCTCCGACAATTGTTCAACCTTACCCGACATCTGGTGCCCTCGACGTGCACAAGAAGTTTCCCGACACCACCTAATAATCAAAGAAGAGCATTGATTATTAAGTCAAATGATAGATTTACAATTGAACCTTTGTTATTATTTTTTTAAGGTTGCTTTTATTTGTATCGTCTCAACAGTCATCAAGTAAAACTTTCGCAAAAAATATCATTCATTCAATCTGAAACAGGGGTTGTCAAAAGGAAATTGCAAAAACACTTTTGTTGGCAGTTGTTATGATTTGACATAGTTATAGTCCTCTAATAGTCCCAGCAAAAATTATTATTTTTAGCATCGCCTGGGCATAAAATGAAACTATCATGCCTATAAACAATACCACTGATCGAGTTTAAAGTTGAGAACATTGATGTTATTGGCAGCTATAATATAATGACTTCTTTTAATTATAATTTAATAAAACAAATTACATATTGTTAATCAGCACGATTAGATCTTTAAGTTTATACTCTACTCAAAATTATAGACTAAATAATTAGTTAATTTATTAACGATGTTTTATGAAGATGGAACCCCAATATTTAATTTCATGTTTCTAGTTTGAGGGACTCCCGATGACCAGAATAGGTTTGAAAGTATCCTCTGGAATTCCCTCAGAATAAACCACTCATTTTAATTTAATTTATAAATGTGCAAATGTAAAAATTACTACAATACATTAATAAATGACACATATTTGTGATGGATAGCCCACTTTCGACCTGTTATCGGAATTTTTGAGAGGGCAAACCAGGGTTGATGGAAATTAACTCCCCATTTTCCCCTTTATGGTGACATTGGTTAATTATTAGTATAAATGGAATGATTTATAATGATTGAGAGCGCACAAGGCAGTGTTGGAGTTAATCTTGACTCGCCAAGTAAAACCTATAAACGTCCTAAAAACAATATGATTGTTAAGTGCGAGCGGTGTACATTTAAAAAAAGGTGGTAACAGATCAGTAAATTACGACTAGGAAGAATTCCGATAGAGAGCGTTGAACATGGAGATTAACATACATAATATCCAAAGTTGATTACAATGTTGATAAATTACTCCAATTAAAGAATTAATAATGAATATTATTCTGCTTTAAAGATACATCAGTGGTCAAGTTCAAGTTCACATCTAATAACAAAATGTCAACCTAAGTTTCCACAACAGTCTGTCGCCATCGATGCAGGAAGGGTGGTGGGGTCATAGTGTTAAACACTGGGTTTGTCAGGTGCTGCAACGAATCAAAAAACTTTATGTGTCTCCGGTGGATGAACTCACCTACTGACGGAACACCAAGCAACTGATGCAGGTCGGCATCTCTAGAGAGAGGTATATCTGACCACATTTCTCATGATCCCATTCTGGAATTGCTGGAGACTTTAAGCTGTATTGTCAGACAAGTGAGTATATAGCGGGGCACTGTACAGCAGAGCTGGCCGGAGGACACATTTATAGATCATCAGTTTGAGACGAAGGGACAAGTTGGGTGAAGTTACCAAGTGGTATAGCCGGTAAGACCTGTGTCGTACTTTTTCTATTTTATTACTAAAATGAGTAGAGAAATGGAGATGCCTATCCATTTTCATACCCAGATAGTACAATGAGAAAGCTGGTGAGTTCTCTTCCCCTCCTATAGTATAAGATTTTGGCAAGCCTTTTTTCCCCTTTTGGAAGGAGAAGAATGCGCAGTCCGTCTTTCTGGCATTTACACAGATGTTTAATTTACCCCATCTATCACTGATTACATTTCAAACTGACTCGTCCTGTGTAAGAGCTCTTTATGCACTCATCCTGCTGTTGTAAATCACAATGTCGTTGGCGAAAGCGATTACAGCAGGTTTCCTGTAGTTTGTGCCAACAATGTCAGACATATTCATGCTAAAAAGCACCCAAGACAAAACCATTCCTTGAGGAACTCCACAAGTTAGCGGGAATGGGTTCGAGAGGCAATCACCCATTCTAACATGGAAGGAAACTAACATGGCTCTTGGGCACTCCCAGTCCAACGAGATCATAGCAGTTGCTGTGCTCCTGTTGGTACCGAAGGTGGCTTCTGTCTGTACCTTCACAAGCTGATGTTCTGTAGTCAGATGAGCCTGAAATTTATGAGGAACGAAAACAACCATTTTAAAACCCAGGGGTAGGAAGTGAGATTGTGGAGAGGAAGACATCGTTTTTGTCTTTTCCCAATCAAGTTTATCAAATCAAATTAAGTTTCTTCATCAATGTCACAAGTCAGACAAATAAAATTTACCCCTTTTTGGGAGTCACAGTTTACACCCCCAAAAAAGCTTCTGACAATTATCCACTGCGTTTTTGGGGATTTTCCCATTAAATTGTCTTTATCATTTTATTTTACAATTAAACTTTGAATATATAATCTAAGTCCTCGTCAAGATTATTACATATTTCGGAAGAAAAAACAGAATGAAATAAATTTAAATAAAAACAGTGTGAAGAAAACAAAACAATAATCCACTTGAAAAATAAAATATGTACACACAACGGGGGGTGTCCCAGAATTAACCGCAGTTCGAAAATTTCATACAAAATATAGTCGGAATAGTGTTTTGACTTCATCAACTGTGATGAGATTAATTAAAAAATTTAGGGAGACTGGATCAGTTGGAGACACTAAACACAATGGTCTCCCAAAAACAAGCCGTTCAAATGTCAATATCGAAGCAGTGCGTAAGTGTGTTGCTGAAAATCCATAACACAGTTCTTTGTGCCAAAATTGATGTGGCCAATATGTGGTTTCAACAAGATGGTGCCACATGCCATACAGCCCATGAAACTATTCAAATACTGCATGAGACATTTCCAGGTCGTGTACTCTCTCGTTTCGGTGATCAGAATTGGCCCCCTAGATCGTGTGATTTAACACCTTTAGATTTATTTTTATGGGTTTTTTTGAAGTCAAAGGTGTGTCAACAAGCCCACATCCACCCGTGCATTATTAAAAGTGGAAATTCAACCACATTTATGCCAAATGGCCATGGAAAAATTCGACAAAAGTGTGCGTATGTGCCAGCAAAGTCGTGGAGGCCATTTTCTCGATGTGTTATTCCATAAATAACCTTATCCTATTTACTTTATAATCCAATAAAAAAATAACAACAAAAATACTAAAAACTGTGTTTTCTATTTAAATCAAATCTTGTGTTAATTCTAGGACACCCTTTATATACACAGACAGTAGTACATTCATATTCAGGTTTACATAGGAAAACAAATTAAAAATAACCTAAGTAGATAACCTATGCATAACAGTAACCTACGTAATATAAAAATAATGAACTACAAATCAACACACTAACATTAGTTAGCGTTTTAATGATAAACGACAAAATGGAGACAAAAATAAAAGTAATTTTTTACTGTTTGGATCGTTTCAACAAGCTAGTTAATACTGTGAGTTTATGAGCTCTAGTTTTTTTGGGAGTTAGGTTTAGGTTGGTACAAGTTGTTTGATTTGGTGGCACATCCCAAGCCAGTCTCCCAACAAAACTTTCAGCTCGGTTTACTTAATAACATTCATTACATTTGGAGACTTACTCCTGAATGACATTGAACACGGACTTCCACTTCTCATAGTCGGAATATCTGGGCGGCAGAGGACTGAAGAAAGCCATGTCGGCGGTGAGGTGCGTCAGGGTCCTGGCCAGGTCGGAAGTGAAGAAGTGGTCGTAAACCGGAAGTCGCTGGCAACCTCCCGGTTTTGTCCACGCACCGGATCCTGCCTTTAGCATAAATCACCGCTTCTGTCACCGTTTCCATTTGAGGCTGAAGTATTCCTTGGCATGTCAACAAAACTTAATTATATTTTGGTACCACATGATCCCGTTGTCATAGTGACCAATTTATTTATTTTTTTAATTTATATTAAACAAATTAACTTATTATTACTACTGCAGAACTGCCAGCCTAAGTGGTAGTTTGTAAACATAATATTCGTAATCTGTATACCAAACTCTTATGTTTGGCTCAAAAGTCCACATTGGTTTTGGGAATACGACATCCATTTTCTTTATTATAAACATCTTTATTGAAAAAAATACAATTTGCATGTACAGCATTATTTGTTAGGACGTAAGAATTCATTCATACTTACATTTGATTCACACTCTTACACATTCTGCCCCGGAACGCTCCTTCCCCTCAACTCCCAAGACAATTCCCGCAGCTAGCGCCACCTCCCTTTCGATCAGAAAAAAAAGGCAAGAGAGACACATACATTCATGACATGAGTGGGGGTGGAGACTGATTCACACAGTACTCCAACCTACCTTGGTCCTAAGGAATAGGAGTTGGGGGAGTGCCAACCTTTCTTCACATCCAGTCCTTACAATTCAGAATGCTCGGGAAGATAGCCAACGTTATACCAACAAACGCATCCTTCACGCTGGTCTAGCCACCTCCCATGGGAATCTATTCAAGACCTCCCGCTACAAAAACTTCCATTCCCACCTCCTTGGAAATACTAATCCGTATGCTGATGCTCTGTACTCCCATCTCATCGCCGGCCACCCAGAGCTATGCCTAATGCGGAGGTCCAAACCAACTAATTTAGTTATAGTGAGGCTTGCGGTGACTACTAAAAAGACAAGTTGGTTTTTGACTGATGAACCCCCCCCCCCCCCAAAAAAAAAACAAGAAAAAACAACAATGTTGCGCCAACTTCTTCACCACGATAAATTGAAGTTACACTCTTGTCGGACCAGAAAACACCCGCCTACCTTTTCATATCTTTAATCAATAAATCTTCAGCGTCAGTATAGAGAGAGGGGACTAGTTCACGACCCCGACACGGCAAGAGCTCACTTAGGGGCCCAGGCGTAGCAGCCCATGAATTTTCCGTGTAATTTCTTTAAAAGTCACTTTTATTTTAGAATTTCATTTTAGACTAATTCCATTTCAAGTGAACCACACAGTTGTTCGCCAAATTACGTATTTTGAACATAAACTTTGGTTCTCTAAGCTGATTTTAATTACATCGCGTTTGTAATATTATATTGCTTAAATGATAATTAGCTTAAAATTTGGGTATAAAAAAAACTTTAACTTCAAGTAATGGAGTCAATATATTTTAAATACGTTTATAATCGATTATAATGTAAATTGCCTTATGAACTTTCATTGACAAATTACTATTTTTTTAATTAGTTATATTTAAAATCCAAATTTTTGTACTATTTTTTTTAAAATAATAATTTTATATATATTGAGGCGTTCAACCCAAAAATATATTATTTCATGATTTCAAAGATTAATAAGAGGGTGGACAAAGGCAACCTTTTTATGTCTTTACCCACAGGGCCATTCCTACCCGTTTCAGTACCTTGCAAAAAAAAAGAAGGACTTTACCCACAGTTTTATTGAACTAGACAAAGAAAAGATCAATAAAACAATATTAGCTGGAAACAAAAGACAGCCCCTACTACTGGAAAACTCTGCTGACTCCTCTCTTCTTTTGGAGGTTTTGGGTATAGAAGCTTCTTGGCCGTTAGTAAAAAATATAATCGATTGTCGGGACGTCACGAGGGGGCCTAGTGACGGATTGAGAGTTGAATAGGCTATGACCTGGACGACTGCTTAATGACGGGTCTTACTACTGAGCTATCTGTCTCCATATCTGATAGGTATGTACCAAGAAAAATAGGTGAACCTTTAGTCTTTGACCTTTGCTGGCGGCCTAGTCGGCGGGCAGCTTAATTCGTATTGATCTGACTCCATAAGATCTTAGAAGGTGTGCCCCGACAGTGTACTATGTTCAGGAGAAGAGGAACAGGTTAGTTTATGTGGTCTTGGAATTACCACGAATTCACACTCGGTATCTAAGGGTAAGCAAAAACCGTCCGGATCCCAAAGGCGAGTCTATACCGGAGAAAGGCAGACTGGATCGCTGGGGGAGACGCAACTAGGTAAAGTTTGTAGAGCCCCAGAGACCGTCGTCTGCAGCCTGCATGGAAGGGATCCCTTCCAAGGAGGTGCTAGTTTTAGCGAGACGAAGGCAGAGAATCCCACTAGGGAGGTGTGGGGTCTGACAACGCCGGACTAAAACATAGCAAGGTTAGGATAGAAATGAGAAGGCCAAATCTTGAAACATCAGTGCAGCTGCAAGTACCAGTCCAGAGTCGAGCCGTAGCTTGAATGAATTGTCGCCTAAAACTAGGGGGTATATATAGCCCCAAGTAGCCAATCGCATTGCTGGCCTGGATGAGGCTCGAATGTTCTAGGCCATGTCCCAGACCCTCCAGAAATAGGGCTGGATGCTAGGAACCCCGGCTGCTTCTGAGCTCGTATGCAGCTACGTCATTTATTGTTTGCAATAGTTACACTGATATGACTGTGGTTTTTTAATATTATTTATATTTGTTTAATTTAATTTACAACATATTATAACCAATTTACAATATATACGATAGAGTAGAGGGTGATTTATCTTATGTAGTTAGCGGTCGCTGCGTCGATTATAAACGTATTTAAAATATATTGATTACTTGAAGTTAAAGTTTTTTTTATACCCAAATATTTTAAGCTAAGTATCATTTAAGCAATATAATATGACAAACGCAATGATCGCAATATAATTAAAATCAGCTTAGTAGAACCAAAGTTTATGTCCCACATTAGTAATTTGGTTACAGCTGTGTGGTTCAGTTAAAATGGAATTAGTCTAAAATCAAGATCTAAAATAAAAGTGTCTTTTAAATAAATTACACAAAAAATTCTATTTGCAAACGTATTTCTTTGTAAGAAAAAATAAATTTTTTTTTTTTAAATACTAACCGATTTCGAAAACAATATAAACGAAAATAGAAAAGGTTAATTATTCAATTTCAATTTATTCATTTCAAATGTTAACTTAATAAAAATAATCTTATGTTAGTAACCAATGGATCTAGTCTAAAAACAACAGTGATTATGAATAAAGCCTTCATTGACTTACTTATAAATTTTAGTTAAGGAAAAACTATAAATAAATAACGATAGAGAACTTTTCGGGCTCTTTAATTGTGTGTGTTAATAAAGGATGTCCCAGAATTAACGCAAGATTTGATTTAAATAGAAAACACAGTTTTTAGTATTTTTGTTGTTATTTTTTTATTGAATTATAAAGTAAATAGGATAGGGTTATTTATGGAATAACACATCGGGCAAATGGCCTCCACGACTTTGCTGGCACATACGCACTCTTTTGTTGAATTTTTCCATGACCATTTGGCATAAATGTGGTTGAATTTCGTTGATGCAGCGTTGAATTTCCTCTTTTAATGCACGGGTGGACGTGGGCTTGTTGACATACACCTTTGACTTCAAATAACCCCATAAAAAGAAATCTAAAGGTGTTAAATCACACGATCTAGGAGGCCAATTCTGATCACCGAAACGGGAGAGTACACGACCTGGAAATGTCTCATGCAGTATTTGAATTGTTTCATGGGATGTATGGCATGTGGCACCATCTTGTTGAAACCACATATTGGCCACATCAATATCATCCAATTTCGGCACAAAGAACTGTGTTATGGATTTTCAACAACACTCTCACGCACTGCGTCAATATGACACTTTTGACTTCAAATAATCCCATAAAAAGAAATCTAAAGGTGTTAAATCACACGATCTAGGCGGCCAATTTTGATCACCGAAACGGGAGAGTACACGACCTGGAAATGTCTCATGCAGTATTTGAATTGTTTCATGGGATGTATGGCATGTGGCACCATCTTGTTGAAACCACATATTGGGCACATCAATATCATCCAATTTCGGCACAAAGAACTGTGTTAAAGATTTTCAACAACACTCTCACGCACTGCGTCAATATGACACTTTTGACTTCAAATAATCCCATAAAAAGAAATCTAAAGGTGTTAAATCACACGATCTAGGCAGCCAATTTTGATCACCGAAACGGGAGAGTACACGACCTGGAAATGTCTCATGCAGTATTTGAATTGTTTCATGGGATGTATGGCATGTGGCACCATCTTGTTGAAACCACATAATGGGCACATCAATATCATCCAATTTCGGCACAAAGAACTGTGTTATGGATTTTCAACAACACTCTCACGCACTGCGTCAATATGACACTTTTGACTTCAAATAATCCCATAAAAAGAAATCTAAAGGTGTTAAATCACACGATCTAGGCGGCCAATTTTGATCACCGAAACGGGAGAGTACACGACCTGGAAATGTCTCATGCAGTATTTGAATTGTTTCATGGGATGTATGGCAAGTGGCACCATCTTGTTGAAACCACATATTGGCCACATCAATATCATCCAATTTCGGCACAAAGAACTGTGTTATGGATTTTCAACAACACTCTCACGCACTGCGTCAATATGACACTTTTGACTTCAAATAATCCCATAAAAAGAAATCTAAAGGTGTTAAATCACACGATCTAGGAGGCCAATTCTGATCACCGAAACGGGAGAGTACACGACCTGGAAATGTCTCATGCAGTATTTGAATTGTTTCATGGGATGTATGGCATGTGGCACCATCTTGTTGAAACCACATAATGGGCACATCAATATCATCCAATTTCGGCACAAAGAACTGTGTTAAAGATTTTCAACAACACTCTCACGCACTGCGTCAATATGACACTTTTGACTTCAAATAATCCCATAAAAAGAAATCTAAAGGTGTTAAATCACACGATCTAGGAGGCCAATTCTGATCACCGAAACGGGAGAGTACACGACCTGGAAATGTCTCATGCAGTATTTGAATTGTTTCATGGGATGTATGGCATGTGGCACCATCTTGTTGAAACCACATAATGGGCACATCAATATCATCCAATTTCGGCACAAAGAACTGTGTTATGGATTTTCAACAACACTCTCACGCACTGCGTCAATATGACACTTTTGACTTCAAATAATCCCATAAAAAGAAATCTAAAGGTGTTAAATCACACGATCTAGGCGGCCAATTTTGATCACCAAAACGGGAGAGTACACGACCTGGAAATGTCTCATGCAGTATTTGAATTGTTTCATGGGATGTATGGCATGTGGCACCATCTTGTTGAAACCACATATTGGCCACATCAATATCATCCAATTTCGGCACAAAGAACTGTGTTATGGATTTTCAACAACACTCTCACGCACTGCGTCAATATGACACTTTTGACTTCAAATAATCCCATAAAAAGAAATCTAAAGGTGTTAAATCACACGCTCTAGGCGGCCAATTTTGATCACCGAAACGGGAGAGTACACGACCTGGAAATGTCTCATGCAGTATTTGAATTGTTTCATGGGATGTATGGCATGTGGCACCATCTTGTTGAAACCACATATTGGCCACATCAATATCATCCAATTTCGGCACAAAGAACTGTGTTAAAGATTTTCAACAACACTCTCACGCACTGCGTCAATATGACACTTTTGACTTCAAATAATCCCATAAAAAGAAATCTAAAGGTGTTAAATCACACGATCTAGGCGGCCAATTTTGATCACCGAAACGGGAGAGTACACGACCTGGAAATGTCTCATGCAGTATTTGAATTGTTTCATGGGATGTATGGCATGTGGCACCATCTTGTTGAAACCACATAATGGGCACATCAATATCATCCAATTTCGGCACAAAGAACTGTGTTATGGATTTTCAACAACACTCTCACGCACTGCGTCAATATGACACTTTTGACTTCAAATAATCCCATAAAAAGAAATCTAAAGGTGTTAAATCACACGATCTAGGCGGCCAATTTTGATCACCGAAACGGGAGAGTACACGACCTGGAAATGTCTCATGCAGTATTTGAATTGTTTCATGGGATGTATGGCAAGTGGCACCATCTTGTTGAAACCACATATTGGCCACATCAATATCATCCAATTTCGGCACAAAGAACTGTGTTATGGATTTTCAACAACACTCTCACGCACTGCGTCAATATGACACTTTTGACTTCAAATAATCCCATAAAAAGAAATCTAAAGGTGTTAAATCACACGATCTAGGAGGCCAATTCTGATCACCGAAACGGGAGAGTACACGACCTGGAAATGTCTCATGCAGTATTTGAATTGTTTCATGGGATGTATGGCATGTGGCACCATCTTGTTGAAACCACATAATGGGCACATCAATATCATCCAATTTCGGCACAAAGAACTGTGTTAAAGATTTTCAACAACACTCTCACGCACTGCGTCAATATGACACTTTTGACTTCAAATAATCCCATAAAAAGAAATCTAAAGGTGTTAAATCACACGATCTAGGAGGCCAATTCTGATCACCGAAACGGGAGAGTACACGACCTGGAAATGTCTCATGCAGTATTTGAATTGTTTCATGGGATGTATGGCATGTGGCACCATCTTGTTGAAACCACATAATGGGCACATCAATATCATCCAATTTCGGCACAAAGAACTGTGTTATGGATTTTCAACAACACTCTCACGCACTGCGTCAATATGACACTTTTGACTTCAAATAATCCCATAAAAAGAAATCTAAAGGTGTTAAATCACACGATCTAGGCGGCCAATTTTGATCACCGAAACGGGAGAGTACACGACCTGGAAATGTCTCATGCAGTATTTGAATTGTTTCATGGGATGTATGGCATGTGGCACCATCTTGTTGAAACCACATATTGGCCACATCAATATCATCCAATTTCGGCACAAAGAACTGTGTTATGGATTTTCAACAACACTCTCACGCACTGCGTCAATATGACACTTTTGACTTCAAATAATCCCATAAAAAGAAATCTAAAGGTGTTAAATCACACGCTCTAGGCGGCCAATTTTGATCACCGAAACGGGAGAGTACACGACCTGGAAATGTCTCATGCAGTATTTGAATTGTTTCATGGGATGTATGGCATGTGGCACCATCTTGTTGAAACCACATATTGGCCACATCAATATCATCCAATTTCGGCACAAAGAACTGTGTTAAAGATTTTCAACAACACTCTCACGCACTGCGTCAATATGACACTTTTGACTTCAAATAATCCCATAAAAAGAAATCTAAAGGTGTTAAATCACACGATCTAGGCGGCCAATTTTGATCACCGAAACGGGAGAGTACACGACCTGGAAATGTCTCATGCAGTATTTGAATTGTTTCATGGGATGTATGGCATGTGGCACCATCTTGTTGAAACCACATAATGGGCACATCAATATCATCCAATTTCGGCACAAAGAACTGTGTTATGGATTTTCAACAACACTCTCACGCACTGCGTCAATATGACACTTTTGACTTCAAATAATCCCATAAAAAGAAATCTAAAGGTGTTAAATCACACGATCTAGGCGGCCAATTTTGATCACCGAAACGGGAGAGTACACGACCTGGAAATGTCTCATGCAGTATTTGAATTGTTTCATGGGATGTATGGCATGTGGCACCATCTTGTTGAAACCACATATTGGCCACATCAATATCATCCAATTTCGGCACAAAGAACTGTGTTATGGATTTTCAACAACACTCTCACGCACTGCGTCAATATGACACTTTTGACTTCAAATAATCCCATAAAAAGAAATCTAAAGGTGTTAAATCACACGATCTAGGAGGCCAATTCTGATCACCGAAACGGGAGAGTACACGACCTGGAAATGTCTCATGCAGTATTTGAATTGTTTCATGGGATGTATGGCATGTGGCACCATCTTGTTAAAACCACATAATGGGCACATCAATATCATCCAATTTCGGCACAAAGAACTGTGTTATGGATTTTCAACAACACTCTCACGCACTGCGTCAATATGACACTTTTGACTTCAAATAATCCCATAAAAAGAAATCTAAAGGTGTTAAATCACACGATCTAGGAGGCCAATTCTGATCACCGAAACGGGAGAGTACACGACCTGGAAATGTCTCATGCAGTATTTGAATTGTTTCATGGGATGTATGGCATGTGGCACCATCTTGTTGAAACCACATAATGGGCACATCAATATCATCCAATTTCGGCACAAAGAACTGTGTTATGGATTTTCAACAACACTCTCACGCACTGCGTCAATATGACACTTTTGACTTCAAATAATCCCATAAAAAGAAATCTAAAGGTGTTAAATCACACGATCTAGGCGGCCAATTTTGATCACCGAAACGGGAGAGTACACGACCTGGAAATGTCTCATGCAGTATTTGAATTGTTTCATGGGATGTATGGCATGTGGCACCATCTTGTTGAAACCACATATTGGCCACATCAATATCATCCAATTTCGGCACAAAGAACTGTGTTATGGATTTTCAACAACACTCTCACGCACTGCGTCAATATGACACTTTTGACTTCAAATAACCCCATAAAAAGAAATCTAAAGGTGTTAAATCACACAATCTAGGCGGCGAATTCTGATCACCGAAACGGGAGAGTACACGACCTGGAAATGTCTCATGCAGTATTTGAATTGTTTCATGGGCTGTATGGCATGTGGCACCATCTTGTTGAAACCACATATTGGCCACATCAATATCATCCAATTTCGGCACAAAGAACTGTGTTCCTGGAGACATTTGAACGGCTTGTTTTTGGACGACCAGTGTGTTCAGTGTCTCCAACTGATCCAGTCTCCCTAAATTTTTCAATTAATCTCTTCACAGTTGATGAAGTCAAAACACTATTCCGACCATATTTCGTATGAAATTTTTGAACTGCGGCCACCAAACTTTCATTATTTTTGAGATAATATTCAACAATAAAGACACGTTGTTCTATCGTGTAACGCTCCATTTTTACTAACTCTAAACTGTCAGCTGTCAAATTGTTTTTTTTTTAGGGTTGCCAGTGTTAACTTTACTACTAAATGGCGGCAAATTCAAATTTTGCGTTAATTCTGGGACACCCTTTATATAGTCGACGACTCGTGACGGAAGATATTCGCTTACGAACACGATTTTTTTTTATTCGTGCGTGTATGAATTGCACACATTCATACAGACACGTACCCGTGAAGTCAGAGGGGAACGATGATTTCCTTTTGATTATTATTTATTTTTTCACATTGGAAGCGTGGGTCAAATGGTGATGTGTCCACAAACGAAAATTAATTAAGCTTAATCATTTGTCGGGAATTGAACAGACAGTCTCGGGTTTATGAAATTATTGGATAACGTTTCGACATTAGATTTATGCCTGCGTCAGGTCCATGTGAGGAGGACGATGATGTGGACTATTTAAGACACTTTAAGCCAATAATCTTTGCCATGTATTTTTAGACAGTATATTAATTTTGTTAAATATCAGTCGTACGCTTATTTCAACAGATAGTTATATATTATGATATAAATATTGTTATTTGTTAAATCAGCATTTTAAACATGTCTGTTTTGGAGCTTTACTCTTAAGAATATTGTTAGTAAATATAACGCACTAAATTATATGGGCTTTATAAATGAGATAAAAATGTTAACAATTCAGAACAGATGGGCGAAAGGTTGACAGATGTTAAATAAATAAAACTAACGATAGGCTATTGGTCTAATATAAAATTTACTTAACAACAGTTAGTTAGTTATACTATGCTCACTGAAAAACAATTAAACCCACAGTATTCAAATAGAAATATTACTCAATTGTTCAAATCAAAAATTTATTCACACATAATAAAAATAAAATTATACACCAATAAGCAATGCATGAACGCATTGTGATTGCATGAGCCGTTCAGAACGTTCCTGTGATTCACAGAACTCGAGCACCCCCCCCCTCCACTCTCCCGTGTCTATTTTCGTGACATTACATTCTTCAAATATAACGCTGACGGCTTCTACTTTTGCAGAATTTGTCTATTCGACAGCTTGTTTTGTTAATTGTTATTTTCTATTTCATAAAATTCACGTTTTATCTCTGTATTTAAAAAGGATCTTATCGCTTAGATGGACTTGTGTGAGTCAATTTGATTTTCTATTTCATAATGGTTACTAGTAGTACTACTATTAGTAATATTTAAAGTAGCTCTCTAAAAATAGTAACACTTTACTTCAATTATAAAATATTGTGAAGTAAATTTTATATTAGCTCAATAGCCTATCGTTAGTTTTATTTATTTAACAACACCTTTCACCAATCTGTTCTGAATTGTTAACATTTTTATCTCATTTATAAAATCCGTATAATTTAGTGCGTTATACTCACTAACAATATTCTTGAGAGTAAAGCTCCAAAACAGACATGTTTAAAATGTGGATTTAACAATTTAAAATATTTATAATATATATATTTTTCAACAGATAGTTCATTATATATATATTTAATCTGTTGAAATAAATGTACGACTGATATTTAACTAAACTAGTATACTGTTTGAAAATACACAGCAAAGAAAATTGGTACAATAAACAAATAATATGTGTGAGGGAAGATGTTAAATATATGGTAACAGTTTTCTTACAGTGTTGCCTCCATAAACAAAATTAAGTAGACCTGCCTAAATGACAATTATTAATAGCAAACATTAGTTGCAAAACAAAGAAATAGATACTTTTCTAATTTAATATTCGACACTAGCTCGTTTACTGCGTGGGAATCTGCACATATCTTCAGGTTTAAGTTACTAACCAACACTTAAAATAATTTTAGAGAATATACATAGCCTATACAATTCTATGGAACCTATCTATTTTTAAAATGCGTTTACCAGTTCTCGATTTTATCTACCAATTTTCCTTGCCTGGCATTGTCCAGGTATTAATTTATCAAAATCTTCTATTTTCTTACTTAACATTCCTCTACAACCTGCTAACGACTCTTGGGTTCCTTCGACAACAATAGTCAGGTGTTCCTGTTCTGTGCGGCTGCCATCAAGTGTCCTGGTGTCATTGGCCACACAGTCCAACTGTCATGGCCTCCAATTCACTTGATGATTGTCATCAAGAATTCACTGGAAATCGTAATTATTTCATATGAGTGAGTTAGGTAAATAATTATAAAGTTTTTTCCAACTGGCTTGTGCTGTTGCAAAGTTGTGGTGGGTCGAGGTCGCTTAGTAAAATAATTGGAGATTAACTTTTAAGTCAAAGACACAATATGGTGGGAATCAAATAAATTTCCAGATGGTCTTAAAGAATACTATTCGTTTTTACAATATTCTACCGAGTACTAGTCATTTCTGGAACATAGTTCTGTGTCTAAATTTAGGCTTAAACACCACACTTTTCAGCGACCCCGAAAACTATCAGATCACTAATGTATGTCATTTAGGGCATTTTATTTGTCACGCCTTCATGCTGATGGTAGCTTAACTTGGACGTCAATACCATTGGGAGCTATACTGTTCATCTCAGCATCCCTCTTATTTTCGATTCGCCCCAAAATGTTCCTGTTTTTAGTAGATGGTTGAATAAGGTAAACAAAAAATTAAATTGAAGTTAAACATGACACTTTACACAATTTTGTTAATACAGTTGTGAAAAATATGTCGACTTTCTTATTTAACATATTCCCCAACTCAATAATATCAGGATGTTGAGATCTTTAATTTTATTCTGCACTTAATATGATAAGAAAATATTTATTTTTTAATTACAAGTAAATAATTATTAATAGAATATGTTCAGTTGGACATTAGTTGACAGGTAAATTTTCTCTTAGAATGCGCTTTCTGTGGGTAATAGATTTTTATCATCAGAAGTTAGTACCCGGTTCAAGAAACAATGTACCTAATAGTCATTTACACTTTGACAAATAGAATGTTTAATTGATGGTATGTATGTTTATCATTATTCAAATTTTATCTTTATGATAATATTAATTAAACTGTCAGCTTTTAGAATCCATTAACTCTTATTTCTCTTTTTCAGAAGAAAACTTTCAATTAGATATTAACAACCAGAATAGTTTATTGAAAAAAAAATTACAGTTGCTCTGTTATTTCCACCTTTCTCAGAAATTATCTGTTGGTTTGCTTCAACTATTTATTATGGAAGAGGAAAATTCTGCTACGCCTAATTCGAGCACTGATGAGATGAAAATTTGGCAAGAAAATGCCATAAAGAAACAAACGTTTTATTATCATGCGCTTGGTGATCGGAAATGGGAAAAATACACCGATGATGAAAATGATATAATTCATCTCCAAAATAAAATAGGTTATATACTTTTCGGAAATCCAAAATTAAAAGGAGAGATTGATATTGAATCAAAAATCATACAACTTTTAGGCGATGATGTTATAACACCTGATTTTTTCAAAGATTTTAACAAAAGCGAAAATATGTTGTGTGAAGATCCTTCCTCTCCAGAGCAAGACCAAAAAAAATTTCCTAAGTTCGCAGAACTATTAGACAATTTATTTGAGTTTAAGCATGAAATGACGACTGATTCTGAGCTGGAACCAGAAGATAGTGATTCTGAACTGAACCCAGAACATAGTGATTCTGACGAGTCAGATTTTTTTCAAGACGATTCACATAGTTCAGATTTTTCTCAAAATGTTTCAGATAGTGGTTATGCTGTACTTTCCCCTTCACCAGAACTTAGCAATGATGATCTGTGCAATACTTCAGAATCAAGTTCAATTCCAAGCTCTAATGTTGATCCTCAGGAAGATAAAGATGGATATATGCTATATTATTCTGAAAAGACACAGAGATCTCAAATAGATGGTCTTATAACTGCTATTAAATCATGTTCTGACAATAATGATTTACTTATCGCTTTTATATTTGTAATTGCTAAAATAGAAAATTTTAATGCCGAATTTCGAGTCATTCGAGTCCGCCATGGACAAAATGAGAATAAAGAAGACATTTCATACTTTGTAGACACCACCGGCCGTTGTTATGACAGTTGGGATAGCTTCTTAAAAGAAAACCTCTATCCTCCTTGCACTTACTGTTATCCAAAAGGGGGATTTTATTCTTGCGATGAAAATGGAAAAGTTTTAGTAGACTTTAATAGCTCTCCAGGATCACGTTTTGTCAGAAGATTTACTAATGCTGCAGATGTTGCTACTATGATTGGTGGAATTGGCTGTTTTATAACAACTGTAGCAGCACTCGCAGTGCCAGTTGTGTTTCCTGTAACGGCACCATTTCTCGCACCTACATTAGCTGCTTCTTTGACTACAGGATCTGGCTTTGGGGCTTGGGGTGCTGGAAGAGCAGTTTATCAGCTAATAGATAAAAAAAGACACAATGAAAAACTCTTTGATCAGGAGGCGAGGTCTCTATGGCTCAACGCTGCTACTGGAATCCTCTCGGGAGCTTCATTAGGTGCTTTGAAGTACACACAATACGCGGCCAGGACTGGTAAGGTCTTCGGTAAAGCTGTGAGCTATATTGTAAACGGTATAGAGTACAGTACTGCAGGAGTAGCCGGTGCGAATATTTTAAATCAAGTCTATGTTATGTATGAAAACAGAAAAGTCACCTTTGCTGATGCTGCTGGACTAGCCATCTCTGTTCTATTCTTCTGTAATACTGCGATTAAATTTAAAGATGCTCAGCAAATATTAAAGGAATCTCAAGAGGATGTATTAGACAGCATTAAATCTCAACTTTCTCGTAAGGAGAAAAGAGCATTTAACAAAGTTTTAAAGGGTACAACAGCTTCTAATGTAGTTGAGGGTAATGCCTGTGTTATTAAAACTGTCCAGAATATTGAAAATCCTCGATCATACTTCAAAGATCTTCGAAGAGCATCGAAATCAGCAAATAAAACAAAATCTAGACTGTCATTCAATAAAAATGGATCGGGTAAAGTAAATATAAACAACAAAGTTTCAGTTGATCCTGAGCTAATAAGTTCAATGAGCAATAAATCACAATCCAAGTTATTTAAATCATCCAAAAAGTTCAATAAAAATGCTAAATACAGCCGAACCTTTAAGAAAGACATGAAAATTATATCAAAAAAAGAAAATTTAGCATTCAATAAAGACACCTTTGAATTTAAAGGAAATGAACAAGTAAAAAGTGATTCTAAGCTCACCACGGAAAACAAATTACCATTTGTAAAACCGAGTGCTACAACAACTTTTAAAAGTTTCTCGAAAATTAGCCCAGTCGGTGATAAAAATGAAGTAGGGGGATATAAATTAGAAAATGAATTTATAAATATTTTTAATAAAATTTGCAATGGATTGGCAATGCTCGACCAAGGGAAAGATATATTCGATTTTCTAATGGAGTATTATAAAGAAAACCTTAAAGAGAAATTTGAAAAACTCATTGAGGATAAAGTGGAAGAAATTAACGTTTTTATTTCAAAATTATACAAAACAGATAAAGAAAAATTTGTTACACGGAAACGTGAGTTTTACAGGACAATTGAAAAGGAGAATAACCTTACTCCCTGGGATTATTTTGAAACTTATTTTAGCAAAATGTTCAAGTTTGTGCCAGACAGAGAATCTGTCGCTATAGTTCCTCAAGATGTGGGTTGGTTGTTTAAGGTGTCAGATAAATCGAGGAGAGTAGACTATGTTTTTATGGCAGCAATGAGAATGGATTATAACATGGAAAAGATTTTATCAGTTGCTTTCATGCGAGCAGCCAACTAAGGTTTATGTAAGTATAAACCTTTAATTACTAAATTTCCGCTTTTACTGATAAATAGCAAAAGCCTACTTCAATTTCCCATTTATAGTGAAATGAATTATGGAGTCACAGTAAGAAATTGTTCAGGCCAAGTTTACCCAAATCCCTTTAGTGAGGCCTATAATATGGGGTGTTTACCAGCAGGTCCCAGAGCAGCTCTGATAATGGTCCCAGACTGTTGATTAAAACTGCTAAAATTTTAATTAAATTTGACTTTTCGATTATATTAGTTATTTGTAACTCAAGAATAAATTATACCAACGTAGTTTCTACACAAACAGCCTGCAATTGTAAATACAATCAGACCCTAGAAATTTAATTATTAGTATTAATTAGCAATATTAATGCATTAATAAGGGGCGGGGGATATAGTGTATTGTTGTAACTATACGTTGGCTATTTATAAACCAAGTTGAACATCTCATCTAGGGCCCATTGTTGAGGTTTGCTCCTTCTTCACCAGGCCCAATATTTAAGAAACCCTCATGAGAGTTAACCCCTTGACATACAATGACGTCTGGGAGACGTCATTCGTTTCATGTGTGATTGTAGACTTCGACGTCTCTGAGAGCGCCGCGCAGTATACTATTAGGTTCTTTAACTGCTGCAGTTGTGCCTTGATCCTGTTTTGTTTAAGATGTTTTCCCCTTCTCAACAGTACCGATAAACTAAATCGCATTAGCTAAACCAGTAAACGACCCACGACGATGAAAGCGGTAATCAGTATAGTACTAACCTCGCGCTACGAACGCCGTAGTACATATTTGAAATTAGTAAAAATTATAAATAGTACCATCAACATGTCTCAGTTGGATGTATTATATGAAAGTGACGATGGAAGTGTATTAGATTACTCTAGTGATGATAGTGAGTTTGAAAATGGTCATCAAAGTGTTTATACTGTTGAGTATTCAAATGAAGCTGGTTATATTCAACAAAATGTGCGTAATTGTGCAAGACCTATTTCAAGCAGTGACGAATCTGATGTACCAGAGGATGCATGGAATCGGAAAGAAAAATAAACTATTGTCAATATAAAACAATTTACTCAAACTGCAGGCATGAATTGCTCTGTTCTACAAAGATTAGGTACAAATGCAACTCCTCTGCGTGTTTACAATAAAGTTTTTTGTGATGACTTTTTTAAATGATAGTCGGAGAAACGAATAGATATGCAGCACAAATGGAAATGTAACAGAATACAAAAATGAACAAGGACTGGTATCCACTAACAAATGATGAATTTAGAGCATATTTTGCATTATAATGTCGCAGATAAAAACATCTAAAATATATACGTATTGGTCAAAGCGAAAAATAATATAAACACCCATATTTTCGAAAATTATTCCTTGTAAACGTTTTTTGGCATCATTTTTAAACGTATCTTCACAATATATATGTCGACGCGCATTATATTTATGTCAAGAGAGCCATGTTTCCTCCATCTATGAACTACAGGAAAGTACTTGATTTGGGTCGTCAACTTTTTAATAACATGTTAGCTTTCCATATGCGTTTTTCAGGGCACCTTTGACTTTTAAATCTCCACATGCCATGCCTAGAAAACGGGAACAAGGAAATCCTTAGCACTAATCTCTTTAAACTGTCACCGCATACCATACACAATACAGAAATCACTTCTATAAGCCCTTCATCGCAGTGCAATTTTGTCATATGTCATATGTTCAATTTATTTAATTCTGTATTGTTATGAATTTTATAAATAAAATTTCTTATTTATTTAGTTTGAGTCATAATTAACTACCGGTTTTTTTTATCAGACATTTATTTTGCTCTCATTAAATAACAAAATTATATTAATTTTGACGAGTGCAGGACGCTTTTCATGGAGTTTCTCCTGCAGTCTTTGCAACTGCTGAACGTATCTATCCGCATTAATCGTTAAATTTGACTTCAACAACTCATGGTGAATTATTCCTTGAAAATCCCACCATACACACTATAAAATATTTTTGCCATGGATGTTTGCTTTCGGATCTGGTAGGGGGTGGTTGATCCTTATCAAGCCACTGTCTTGTCATAGGTAACCCATTTTTCATCGCCTGTTACAATCCTGTTTAAAAAAGGCTCAATTTTTACCCGTGAGAGGAGACTTGTGGCGATTGACATGCGATCTTCTTTATTCTGTTCACTGAGATTGTGAGGTACCCAAGCAAGTTAGCTTGCTGACTTTCCCTAATTTCTCCAGGTGGCGGTTAACAGTTGATTGTGATGTATTCAACCTTTCTGCTATACCTCTTGTTGATTGACGTGGATTTTGCTCCAATATTGCCTTTAAAAGGTTGTCGTCAAAGTCGGAAGGACGTCCCGCCCTCGGTTTGTCTTTTAAGGTCGTATCTCCCAAACGGAATTTTATAAACCAATTTCTAACTGCCCGATCAGTTATTAGTCCTTCACCATATACATTGCACATTTTTTCAGCTGTCGCCCTAGCACTATTGCCTTGTTTGAATTCCCAAGCCTCGTCTATATAGTGAAAACAAAAACTTGTTGTCATGGTAACTCATAGCGGGTAGATACGAACAATAGATTCTACTTAGCTGCATCGGAAGTTACTTATGACTCAACCTGATATAAGAAAAATATTTCATTAGTTCATATCAGGTTTATTTATGTTTCCCAGTTCATTAAAGATACATTTATCATCAACGCATTCACTTTGTTGTCTATGTCACTCATGAGTGAGAATTTCACGAAAAAGTTTACTTCAAATATTCTTATTATTAATAATTATCTGAAAAGGCCTACTATAAATTATTTTAAAGTTCGTCACATTTTTTTTTTTCTCTTGCCGAACAAGATTCAAGAAACAGAGAAATGTTTAGTTCTTTTCTCTGGTGATATTGGCCGGCTGAATAGCCTCTGGCTTTACCTAATATCAGCGACAACTGTTCCAGCAGTTATGATTGAATGTTATCGTATCCATTTTTTGTAGGTAACTTGTAGCCATACTTAGCTGTTTAACCATTACTCATTCGGAGAAATTTTTAAGTGGTATTAGTCCCTCTATGGTCTATATCTATCCTTTGTATGAATATATAAATAGTAGAGTCAGCTCAATTTGACATTGTAGAGTAAACATGGGGTTTGTCATTAGAAGCTGGTAATTCTACATCAAAATATAACTGGACAAGAAAAACAGCCTTTTAATCCTATTTAACTTTTAACCTTTTGATACCATTAAAAATAAATTAGTACTTCTAAGCAAAAAAAAAATATTGCATTTATTGTTTTAATCCAAAAATTTTTTTTTTAATTTCATTAACTGTTCATTTTTCAGGATCTCGACATTAAATAAGTTGTGTGCTTATAATGAAGTTACAGCCTGGAAATATAATCACCAACTATCGACCAATAAAAACTAATCGTGCATTTATTAAATTAATTAAATATTTTTCAATAGATCACATTCCAAATTTGTATTATTGCTTTTATAAATTTTATCTAGTTGAGAAATAAATATTTATTTGTATAATCTTCTTTATTTATTATATTACCAGTATCACTGCAGTTATCTTAAGTTAATTACAAATATAATAAAAATAAGTTAGGTTGCCGACTATGGCTGTACCACAAAATTAAGGATATGATTATTACGGCTTACTTAATCATCGATGAAGTTTTCCCTTGCATAGATAATTACGCAGATATAAAAACATTGTGGAGTTTAAGTAAAAATTGAAAAAAAAAAAATCTTGTTTTTCATTGATAATTGAAGAAAATAAATAATCAAAAACTGATTAAAAGAACAATCACCTCAAAGAACAAGGTTAGGAGATTTTATCATATAAAATAAATTATAAAAAGTTTAAATTCGAACAAGTGAATGTCAATAATTGAAACTACGGGACTTTAATTGTTTAAAGTAACTAAAGAGAAGTTGTTAAGTAGATATCCTTGAAAAGAGATGCAAGTTGTTCATAATTGCTGGAGAAGATAGGTGTTGATGACGATTTTGTCCAGTTTGCGAACGGTCAAATATATTTGACGTGAGGGCCCTCATACCTCTTATTTCTCTATGTTTATCATATTTCATTTCTTTGTATTATCTCTTACTACTATACCATCATATTTGCATATTAGCCATCATATATACAAGAGGCCATTGAATTTGGAGCGTCGGTATCACAAAAAAACAAAACAATACTTGTGCTGGAGCAAGACAGGTTGAGACGGAAAAATTGTTGAACTTAAAAAGATTATATGTCTTATTTTTTAATTTTATGTAAAATTTCGGTTGTCTGAGGACCCTCCTGAAATATAATAAATTATAAGTTTAATTTCCTTTTTTTTTTTTTTACTATAAGTAAACATTACAATATGAAGGGTTTAATTCATCATCAACTGGAAAAACCCTAGGAAGACCTAAAAAAAAAACATGGGGAGGGCTGTGGTATTTTATAACTAACGTACTGATGATTAACTTCATTCTTTTTTAATACTGAATACTATTCATGAATTTTCATTCATGAAATAAAAAGAAAATGTCTTATTCTAAGACTTTTTTTAAAATATAGGGATAACTGGGGGAAAGTAAGAATGAAAGAATTGTTGAATGTTGTGTCAACTTCTTCACCACGAATAAATAGAAGTTCCCCTCTTCTCGGCCCAGAATATACCCACGTACACTTCCATATTTTAATAATAAAAACATTAAGCGTCAGTTAACAGAGGGGGAAACTAGTGCATGAAAAATCTTAAGCACACTGGGGCGTGGGTGAGGCCCAGCCTCTGACCTGCCTATATAAGGCGCAGATTTGGGGTTTTGTCCCAGACTCTCGGAACCCGGTACCTGAAGAACACTGCACTCTCTTCACTGGCGCTTGCTGCTCTACTTGAACCATGGCTTTCTTATTCAACTAGCTCTGCATTTCTCTTTCCTAGCCTCCCTATGTTTTAGTCAGGCGTCAGACCACACATCTTCCTAGTAGGATTCTCTGTCTTTGTCTCGCTAAAACTAGCAACTCCTTGGGAGAGACCTCTTCCTCGCGGACGACGGTCGTTGTGGCCCTACAAACTTTACCTAGTAGCGTCTCCCACGGCGATCCAGTCAGCCTCTCTCCGGTTCACACTCGCCTTTGAGATTCGGGCTGTTTTCGCCTACCCTTAGATACCGAGTGTGAATTCGTGGTAATTCCAAGACCACATAAACTAACCTGTTCCTCTTCTCCTGAACATAGTGCACTATCGGGGCACACCTTCTTAGAACTTATGGAGTCAGATCAATACGAATAAAGCTGCCCGCCGACTAGGCCGCCAGCAAAGGTCAAAGACCACAGGTCCACCCATTTTTATCTCTTTCTTGGCACTCGCTGGACAGCGGCCGGGTCGTAGAGACCCTAGCCCGCTGCGGGTGTCTTCCCCCCTTAGGGGGACAATGAATAGTTGAGGGAATGGTGTTCTATGGTTCAGAGTGAGGATTAGAAAAAGAATATCGCTGGCAAATATATAGAAAGTACAGTTCAAATGGGCAGGATATGGTTTAAATAAAAGAAGGCTGTATAAAGATAAGGTAGTTTCTTAGTCATGATGGTACAATAGAGATGAGAACCAAGGAATTATTGGCGAAGAGTACAGTCATCCGAACTTGGTGTAGCGCTGTGAAATGCGATAGTCCCTGGGGATACCCAAGTATAGATCTATAGGGAAAATTCAAAGAGTGCTTAAACGGCGTCTCCAGATCCCAGAAAGTCAATGGTAAAGCCCAAAGCCCTAAATGGAGGAATGATCGAGTGTTAGAAGACGGTAATAGATCCAAAAGAGATTTGGAATATGTGATATTACCAGGATAGGGTTTCTGGCAAAATCTAACTATGGTTTTTAACCGATTCGATAAAGTTGATAGCTCAGGATTTGAAAGTGAAATTATAAACATCACTTATTATGCCTTTCAACATGAGTCACACTGCTAATTGTCTTAGATTTCCAACCGTTTGTGGAGAGAGGCCTAAGTCGCAATTTCATAAAGTCTTCTTGAATTAATAAGTAGGGTTCTTATGGAGGATTGAATTGGTAAGTCCTATTGTGAGCAGTGTCGGATAGACAGGAGATAGTTGATGCAAGTGCAGAAAAGTAATGGATTTTATCCTTGCCCTATGTCGGGAGACAATGAAAGGGTATCTGGCATAAGGAGTACTAGGGACCGAGATAAATGATTTGAACCATCTAACGGCTTTGTTAGAGAAGGACTTAAATAACAGTTTAGTTTTTACTATCATCAGTATATTTAAATTATACTGCTATTTAAATTATAATGCTGAATATAAAACAAATTATATGGAAAGTAAAAGATATCACGCAAGGTATAAGTTAAACCAAGTCTAAATGCCCTAGCGTGAGTTCTTCCAACAGCCTTGTCCTAGGAAGTCAAGTCCTAATTCGTGGAGCTCCAGAAGAAAGGAAAGCCAGGTAATTCCCACCGTCGGCCATCTTGCCTTGTTATAAATTCAAAACATACTCTTTATTTATTTACTTACAATATTATACATAATGATTCATTAATACATCAATACCAATTACATGTATTAATTAGTACAACTATTAATTAATATCAATAAGTATTACACATATTAATTAATATCAATAATTACACAAAACTATTAATTAATATCAATAATTAACACCAATAAAGGGTGTCCCAGAATTAACGCAAGATTTGATTTAAATAGAAAACACAGTTTTTAGTATTTTTTATTGAATTATAAAGTAAATAGGATAGGGTTATTTATGGAATAACACATCGGGCAAATGGCCTCCACCATTCAACTAACTCTCTTCGCTGTGTATGGTCATTAGGCTTCAATTTTTGTGTTAAATGAATTTTGTAAGCATAGAGACCCAGATCTTCAGTGAGTATACACTGTAGAGAGCTTCTTGAAATTTGCAATTCTTGTCTACGACGCCGAATTGATGTTCCTGGATTTTCAACAACACTCACGCACTGCTTTGATATTGACATTTGAACCATGTGAATGAAAAAAGTATAATAGGGTGATTTCTTGTTACCCTTTTCATTCTGATAGCAGGTATTCTTAAGATCGGTCCTCGAGAACCCTCAAAAACCACAAATCGGTTTTTTTGGTCCATTGTAACTTTATATTGTCTCCTTCAAACTAAAAAAATAAAAGATACAAGGGCCAAAAAAAAACTCGCTGATACTGCATCAGGGGATTTTTGACTAAAAGAAAAATTCCATTGTGGTCTATTTTCCTTTTCATTTTTTTTTTTTTTTAATTAAATTTGCATATTTTTTTCTTATTGACTGCTTAAAAATTCTGAAATATAAGTGTTACTGATATATACATATATATATTATTATGTTCTTTAAATATATCATAATTTTATTTTTTATTCTTTTACTTTAAATTTATTTTATTTACTATTATTAGGTTCTACTAACAAAAATATTTCTGGCAAAAGATTATATTTAATTACAAAAAAAAACTTATATTAATTACGTGTCTATTTTTTTCTTTTCCTTTTCTTCTTGGTTCTTCTTCCTGGTGCTTTTTCTCTTCCGTTCCGCTTCCAGGCCAACAACAAATAACTTATAAAAAATTTTTACTGTGATCACTAGTCATATACTTCTATACCGGGCTGATCCCACAACTAGAGTGAGTAATGCTGTGTTCTCATCATAACAACAACTAATACTCCCTTTTGTTTTTTCTTCCACTCTCAATTGTTTTTATTTTCGCCTTCTTGATAAGTTGGATTAAATCTTTATATTTAAAATTCTTATGTACAAACTCCACAATATCTAATATCACAACAATATATTTGTCCGATATTAAGTAGTTACGATGGAAGATCACCCTTCATCACAATTGTATCCGTAGTTAATAATTATTGAAAAACTGACCGAAACTAGTCTATTATTGATACAATGAATAAAAATAGTTTCAACACAAAAGTTCTCTATTATTGATTACAATTTTTCTATATTTAAAATAAAAAACAAATATGAGACATGAACTAAATGTAATAGGTACTGAATTTATCAAAGGTTACAAATGAGAGTGTCATACATCAGCAGCTTTACTGATGAACATAGAAATTATTTATCTATAAAAGAGGAAATGCTTATTAGGAAAATACAGCACAAATCTAATCCATTAGGTTTACAAATATTGTATAATTTCTTCATTTTTTATTAATTCTGGTGGGATTCTATCCCCATGGAACTTGGACTTAGTTGAATCCAAAGAATGTTTATTTTTAATATCTCAGCCAGAAAAACTTGAAAAATACAATCGAACTCCTATAATAGTATTTATAGTAAATGAACTTCAATTAAAAATTAGGATTAAAAAGGATTTATTTAGGATAAATTATTTTATAAAGGACTCATATTTTATACAGTTCAGTCAGAGCTGAATTATATGCCACAATTCCAAACCGCATATATCCTTACACCCAAGCAGGGCCTTTCTATATTAACATGAAGGAGTCGGGGATTCTTGTTTTAATAATTTAATATTCATGGTTTTCTCTTTGTACCAAATTTTCCAGCTTTGACCTCTATACCAGTTTCTGATATTACATTTGTTACTGTTACTGACGGTTCATCTATAACTGTATCTTTATTTGCGTACATTTCATAATGTGTACACATAATTAGTATCATTTGGACATCGATACTAAAATCGATAATTACTCTTGTAAAAAAAATATGGTGACAAGCGATTTTCCAATTATTGAAAAATGCACAGTTACAACACGAAACAGTGGTTTTTTAAGTCAATTTTCCTAGCTTTTTTAATATTGTATTACATAATATCAAAGCTGATAGGTTTTAATTTTACTAAGGTAGAATTATCTCAGCATGTTCATATTTTCTTCCGGCTACACATCTGTACTTAATTAAACAGTAAATTAGCACTTAATTTGCCAACTTGTACTTTTTGTGGACATAATTTGAGATAAGTTTTATACTATTTGACCTGTATAACTGAAATAGAACGATACAAAATGAACTAAGTTAAATTAAAAAAAAACTGAAGTGAACATCTCAAGGCACATGATGGAATTGAAACTTCTGAATCGCTGGGTGGGATATATAAGGTCAGTTATATAATGCTAAAAGTAGAAGGGGCTTGAACAGAACTGTATACCTGCCTCGTGACTTCATGGAAGTCACTGGTGTTTCCTGTTATTTTTTAAGTAAACAACCACCATCCCTCCCTACTTCCCAGAATCTTATCCTTTTCTTATACATATATGTCTCAGCTTTAACCCCAGACCCCACTCCTCCCTAGACATTCCACCCAGTTGTTAAAAATCCAGGAACATCAATTCGGCGTCGTAAGCACAGTTCTTTGGGCCGAAATTTGATGATATTGATGTGGCCAATATGTGGTTTCAACAAGATGGTGCCACATGCCATACAACCCCTGAAATATTTCCAGGTCGTGTACTCTCTCGTTTCGGTGATCAGAATTGGCCCCCTAGATCGTGTGATTTAACACCTTTAGATTTCTTTTTATGGGGTTATTTGAAGTCAAAGGTGTATGTCAACAAGCCCACATCCCGTGCACGAAAATAGGAAATTCAACCACATTAATGCAATATGGTCATGGAAAATTTCGACAAAAGAGTGCGTATGTGCCCGCAAAGTCGTGGAGGCCATTTGCCCGATGTGTTATTCCATAAATAATCCTATCCTATTTACTTTATAATTCAATAAAAAAATGCTAAAAACTGTGTTTTCTATTTAAATCAAATCTTGCGTTAATTCTCGGACACCCTATAGTAACGTAACTCTTAATATTTGTAAATACCACTGTTTTGCTTGCTCCCAATTGTAAACAGAAGGTGAGCCCCATCACCTTGTATTTATACATTGCATTGTAATTTTAACGGCAACCTGTATTGTTATGTAACCCAACCTCCTTCGAATGCATCTGCGCATAGCAGAAAGAGGAGAAATTTGTAAAATGTTAATAAATTTAGGGGTTTAGAAGAAGAAGAAAAAAAAAAATTGCTTGTACTTCATTATAAAGCTTTTCTTTTGAAGACTTTCCTCTACAAAGATTATTTAACTGTCGATAAAGGTTTATTTACTAGTACAATATTAATAAAGAACAATATTCTGCTCCTCGCGTGGCAGTAATTTTAATTTTGATCAAATTGGGTGAGGTCACTGTGGCTCAATTTTAATACAAAAAAGATTTTAAAAAATGAAAAGAAAGAAATTGAAATAAAAATATTAAAAATCAACAACGAAAAAACTATGGAAGAAATTCAAAGAAGGCACTCCTATACCAAAGTGGGAAGTCTGCAATCTATACACTAGTGGTTACCTTAACTTGGTAAGGTTAGATTACCCAACCAAAGAAGACCAAAAACCACTTTAAAATTCCAACGCAAAAATAAATCGATTTATTTTAATCACCAATTGCAACCTTCCTGTTTCACAAGTATTAATCTGGCTAAAACATTAATGAAAAATTTTCCTTTTTATCCTCTGAAAATATCCGTCTGACAGCATATAATTGAGACAGAAAAATAATTTCTACGGCAAATATGTTAAACCGCGTCTTGAATTATATCGGAAGCAACAGAAGAAGTATATGGCAGCTCAATTCTTTGGGCCTTGTAAGAAATACATTTATTATGTACTATAATGAACTTATTCAGATTTATTATTGATTGAATGTGTGTGTGTGATATAAGTTGAGCAGGCGATATTCAAGTTACACCAGCTCTAAACCCTACAATCCTGAAGATAAGGTAGATTTTGAAGTTAGCAACAACCCGGAAGAATGGAAATATGTCACCAGATTGCTACCCGAGAAATTTATTCCAAAACCAGTACAGAAAGACAACTTCCCGTCTGGTTGGCAGCCTCAAAGCCGTAAGTGTCTTTGTTTTTCATTGTAGAACAGAAAATTGTGTAACTATCAGCCAAAGAAAAAATATATTTACAGACGTGGTGTTTGAATTTACTCGGGTCCCTTATCCACGAGCTACCCTCTCCGAGACGGCGCATAGCCAATCATCAGATAACAGGAGGTCCCGAGTTCTCAATTTTTTTTTTCTTTGTCTAATAATTATTAAAATAGAGGGATTTCATGCGACATACTTTAATTATCAATAGGTAATTTCATAATAATACTAAGTTACGGTACTTTGACAAGTTCCATGAATTTGTAGTCCCTTATGATATCAATTACAGTAATAACAATACAGTAGTTACAATAAATTGTCTCTTTGTAAATATGTAAAGGATATAGAAACTGAAGAAAGAATATCTGGAGTATATTTAAAGGACTCGGTGGCAGTGTCTTGTACTCGTATCAACAAAATTTTAAAACTATTATGTGTTGTAGTTTTGTAATCAAAAATGCTTTATTTTATTTTTTTCTAACCATTTTAGTCTTTGAAAATTTCCTTTTCTACAGAAATGCGTACAAATAGTTGAAATATTGACCTAAGAAGTATACTATGCATTTTTAGAGTTGCTTTACATCTTAAATTCTGATTAAAGCAGAAAATTGAAATAGTTTCTGAGCTGTGTGATTATACATAATCTATGTGGAATATACATACCTTTTAAAGTTCTGAAAACTTCACGATCGAAGAAATCAAATGAGCTAAATTTGTTTTTTTCTATTAAACGCTGGCACAGTACCTATTTTGTCAATAAGAGATTTACTGTTTTTACCCTTGACAGGCAAGCTATAAATGCTTTAAAATAATTCAATTAAAGTTTGATGTATCACACAGGGTTCCGTTCCAGCTGCTAAATCAATTTTAATTACTCTCTTCGTCACTTAGAAGCCTGATAGTTACATCATTTTTGCATGGTAGTTACATTTGAAGCAAATAAAAAAATCCATGAAAAATAATAAAAGATCATTATTCAATTAATTGCAAAGTAAAATTAATTAATTTCCTATCGGATTAGTTAGGGTGTCATATGAAAGTGTCAGCTTCTTGATGGCTTTGAAGTTTAATCGACCGTAATTACAAAAAGTCACTAACATCGTTCTAATTCTCTTTGATAATTCAATCAATATGAAATTTTTAAGGCATATTCCATATCACTTCGAAATATATTGATCAATTTCGGCTTAAAATAAAATTACAAAAGAATTGAAGAAAAAAAATCCTATTCAAACATTTGAAAAGTTTTTTTTAACTAAACTTTTATGATTTATAGTAATTTTATATTGCTATTCTATTTTTATTGCCAACCAAGTACTTGTCATTTGACATGAAAAGTATTTTTGACTCCATAAAACATATTTAAGGGATATTAATTAATTGTTAATTGAAGAAATAAATATTTTTCAATCATATTGAGCGGTGTATCAAATTAAAGCTATCATCGCTTTCATTAATTAATAGTGATAGCGGCTACTGGCCCTTGGATTTATAAATGTTATATTGTATTAATTAAAGAGACAAAAATAATAACGACTTGGGTAGGATTCAAACCCAGAACTTTGAGACCCTTTTGCCCTGTCGTTTCCTTTTTTTCTTCACTGATAATTTTTGAAATTTACTCCAGTGTGCACTTTATATATCGCAACTGATGATCATTAGTTTAATGAATAATTTTTTTAATTTTAGCTAGCTCCGTCAAAGGGACTTATTTTGTCCGGCGCTCAAGGAATCACATGGTGCCAGTTTATTTGATGGTATCTGAGAGAGGATTGAGGAAATTAACAACAGTTCGTCACGTGCTTGGAGATATTTGGCAGTTTAGTTCCGATTTGAAAAAATATATCGAAGAGAAAGTTAATCATGAAGTTGGTATAAAAGTAAACGAAGTCGCTTGCAAGATAACGGTTCGCGGCGATTACGCGTTCTATACAGAACAGTTCATTTTGATGAAAGGATTATAGTTGATTTGAATTAATCGGTGTGTATATGTATAACTTGTAAATATGTTTTCTTATTAATAAAATAAATATTTTCTTTGTGTGTGTTGTTATCATTAAATGTATTACGTTTCTCTTAATTATTAATTAACCAAAGAAAAAATATATCGGGAGGGCCAGAATTTCAACATGGTATCTCCTAGGCTTTGGTAAGGTACATCTCGTATGACCTGGAAATTGTCAGAGTTATTCTTTCAAAGGAGAATAAACTTTTCATTTGATTTTTATAGTATTATATGTAATGAATCATTTTGGTTTCAACTTTTATTTATTAATGAAGGTTAAGTACTTCGGTATAGATTAGATGGTGGATATTTAATGATATATAAAAAGCAAATAAGCTCACTGAATATGAAAAAACGACTGTTTGTTATAGTCTTTTTTTTTTCTAGAGGTTTACTAAGCTGATGGTTTGATATGGACGGCTCTGTTGAAGTGTCCGTCTAGAGATCAGCAGGGTGAAGATAATTAGTTGATGTCACTGGTCATTTTCTTTGATTGTCACTTTCATTTTCTTGTCCTTAGCGAACAAATAAACATTTTTCTTCTTCCCCACTCCAGGAAATGGAGGGATTTGGATGTTGTTGTAAGGTAGCTTCCTAACTTTTGTTTACGATTCGGTAAGGTTGATCCCTTGTTTATTGTACCGTAAAATCCTCGGATGCGCAGGGGGTGTGGTAAACCATTCCTGTGTATAAATTAGTTTTTATACCTTTAACTAATTTTCTATTGACTAATTTATGTCATGTTTTCACTTTTATTAATGTCATTGATTTGTATAATTCTTTATTGCTTCTCTCAATAAACATAATTTTCACCTATGAGGTACATCAGACAAGTGGCACATTTGTTTCCTTCTAGGTGTTTTATAAGTTACAATCTTAAGCTCTTTTTCAATTATTTTTATTTCAGATAGATGATGTCAAAAGAAATATTTGCATATTTATGATTTATATATCAAAGTACTGTTTATCTCGTTCTGATGAATTGATTAGTTTTCTTTTTCTTTTTTATAAAAGATGTCATACTATAATTACAAACTCATTTGGATTCTATTTCAGTTATTGTGTGTAAGCGAATTGTTTAAAACCAATACCGGCTGTACATTGATTAATAAGTTATTATTGTTTAATGGTGTTGTTTATTCGAAAGAATTGAAACCCCAGTAGAACACCTAGAAAAATTTGGTATGCAGGTAACGGTAAAAAGGTTAATACTCTGATGCAGGGCAGAATTTGTTCACATTTTATTTTTTCCCATGTTATAATGTCTAAATGAAAACAGAGGATAAATATAGGGGCTATGTTGAATATATCTTAATAATTTCAGGTAAAGAAAAACGAAGAGACTCAAGCATTATTAAACGAACCAAAGTGAAAATTTAAACACTTAAAATGTCTCTTATTAAACAACAACACCCTATAAATAAAGCAATATTCTCTCTCTTTCCGGGAAACTTTCTAAAGCATCGTCAGAGCTATTTCTGCTAAGAGTCTAAAACGTAGACTAGTTTCAATTGTATAGCTAATGTAGGATTAGGAAGGGTTTGAAGCACATTCTTATGAATAAAAAACCTTTAAACTGGTAAATGGACTATAATAAACTAAAGATTATTAGTTAATAAAAGTCATGGGTCTGATGATAAAATTATGTTTACCGAAAAAAAAGAGAGATATAAAACATTAACTGAATCATGGGGAAAAACAAAATGGAAGATTTAAATTCTTAGTTGGTGCTTAGGGTTGTCGATTGCTGGCAACTTTTTTGTTCATCGTATGATCGTCTCACTCATTATGTGATTGTGAGCAAAGCAAGCAAAACCTGTGACCGCTTCTGTTGGAAGATGTATGTAGGGTGGTCACGAAGAGTCCTAGTCCTGGTGACGGAGAGAGAGTTGAATAGTCTATGACTTGGACGTCTATATTACTGAGCTATCTGACTCCATATCTGATAGGTGTGTGCCCCGACAGTGCACTATGTTCAGGAGAAGAGGTATAAGGTAGGTATTATAGGTAGTTTACATGGTCTTGGATTGACATCGAGTTCACATTTGGTATCTGAGGGTTGGTGAAACCCATTGAATCCCAAAGGAGCCGAGTGTGAAGTGGAAAGAGGCAGAATGGACCGCTGGGGGAGACACTACTAGGTACATTTTGTAGGGCGCTATCTGAACCACACAACGAAGACGACGCATCGAAGAATATAAACAAGGACAGACTGGTCAACCGCGCATAGTAATTAAGGTACAATTTTAAGTTAGTTTTAATAATGTTATTTTATTCAATTTTTAAACCAATTTATGTAAATAAACAATTATTCCTTTTGCCAGAATTATCCTACTTTTATTAACAGAACCTTAAGATAAAGTAAAAGTTAAATATAAAGATTAAAAATAAAATATAAAAAATATATAATTAAAATATAAAATAATAAATATTTTAATAATATATAGCCCCAAGCAGCCAATGAGCAGGTGTTTTATTTTACCAATCGGCTTGCAGGAGGTGCCTGCTGCTTGCCCGGGGCTGCCTGTGAACTTGTCTGCGTCTACGTTTATTTATTGTTTACACTGATATGACTTTGTGGTTTGTAATGTTATGTACTATTACGTTTTTATATATTTTTTATATTTAACTTTAATCTTAATGTGAGGTTCTGTTAATATAAAAAGGAAACTTCTGGCAAAAGGAAAAATTGTTTATTTACAAATTGATTTAAAAATTGAATATACATCTAAGTACGTACGTATAAAGTAACACTGTTAAAACTAAAATTAAAATTGTACCTTATCACTAACGCAACTGGCCAGTTTTTCTTTGTTGTGTGCCTTAGGTCATTCTTCTTTGTCTTGGCGTCTTCTTTGTTGGTGTAAACCTGGTGCTTCCTTTGTTGTCATGACGGGTGAAAAGTGAATGGGAGCCGGCTTCTTCCTAGCTATCTTCTCCCGGGTCCAAGATGAATGAGCGAGCTTACCGGTATTCTATCCTCGTACCTTTCTGCTGCCTTCTTGATATTTTTTTTATATATTATATATTTTTTTAACTGGTTGTCCAATGCCAGTTGTTTCGGATATTATTACTTTTCTTGTTTTTAAGTTAATAAATTAAAATATTAATGGTAGATACAAAGCAACGAATAGTGTTTCATGAATCGTGATCAATGGGTCGTATACCGTTCATTTATGCCCGCTAATTTTGAGTTTATATCACAAGCACCACATCAAAATATCACAACAATACATTTGTTTATTTAACTAATTTACAATGGCAAACTCGATTCAATTGATGAGTAGAGGGTAATTTATCATATATAGTTAGTGGTCGCTACAATGTACGACTATTCACTCACTTGTTTTTTTCCCACCAGCTTGAGTATGTTTTGGCACTTGTTGACACTAATCAGTGTTCCCACTTTTATGGGGTCTACTGCAGAAGTGCAATGAACTGACGAGGTTTCCAATCATGGTCAGTATCGAAATTCGACTGACAGTTTGCCTTTTCAATGGGTCTGTAATCTGGACATTTAGAGGAAATCCTCTAAGACCATAGAAGGAGGTGGAAATCAAATTCCGGTTTTAGTTACAGCTATGATATATACAGATGACATGGTGGAAGATACCCAAGAAAATCTTCAATATGCAGTAAATAAATTATGGTGGATAATAACTAAAAATAAAATACATGAATTTTATTTACTTCTAAGAGGAAGGAAATGCATACCAGAAGGTATAATGAAATGAACTTGTACACATTACATACAATTACGTTTTTCTAGGGCTTGTAGATCCAAATGACTGACTATCTGGGAACAGTAAGTAAGTACAGACGAGAATATTTACCAGGAGGTAATGGTAATGAATAGGGCGAAAAAGGCCGGAAGTGTATTTTGCTGGTTCTTCAAATCAATACTTACATAGCAAAAATTAGCGCGACACTAAAAATGACTTTATTTAAAACAATTTTTCTTCCCATGTACGTCTACGGTATGCCTTAGACAGTTGAACCACTCTCGAAAAGCCAGTCAGTAAACTCATAGCAATCGACATGATATACCCGAGAAAAAATGCTCGCTAAAACAAGAAGTTATTGAGTGAGATTAAGAGAAGAGCTTTGCGTGAGGCCAATATCAGACACAAAAGTGCAGCCCCAGCTGAAATGGTTTGGTGACATTAACAGTTAAAACTTTATTTACAGATCATTTGAGAATTAAAAGTAAAATTAGATATATATTAATAAATGTGTTGTGCCAACTTCTTCACCTCGAATAAATAGAAGTTACTCCCTTCTCGGGCCAGAAAACACCCGTCAACCTATCCATATTTTATCAATAAATCTTCGGCTTCAGTATAGAGAGAGGGGGGACTAAGTTCACGATCCCTACACGGTAAGAGCTCAGTAGGGGCGCTGGTGTAGTAGCTCCTGATTGGGAAAAATAAAGGATCATATGATTGGCCAAAATAAAAAGCTCTCTCATTCGCTGTAGGCAGGAATGACCCGCCTATATAAGGCTGAAATTCTGAGCTTTTTCAGACTGACAATACCTACCCTGCACCTCTTCTTATGAAAATAGTGCACTGTCGGGGCACACCTTGATGATGGTGTCAGATCAATCTAAAATTCGAATTAAGCTGCCCGACGACTAGTCCGCCAGCAAAAATCAGAGACTACAGATTTATTTACTTCTTTCTGACACCCACCGGCATTGGCTGGGTCGATGAGACCTCCGCGGTGGGCGCCCTGACAATGTAATTTGTGCTTCTCATTTTTATTTTGTATAGCTTTTCCATAATATCATTTTCTAATAGGAGGAAAAGTAAACAAAACCCTTTCCAATTAATTACAAGATAAAATAAATGGAAAAAATAATCAATAAATAACCTTGTGTATATAAATTAAAGATGTTTACAAAGTTAAAATAAATTCATTCTATCTTACAAATAATACATCTGCAAATCCTAAAAATAGCAGTGGGACAAGCTCAGTGAAGTAATATATGTTAAGTTCTCTCTAATGGATGTATATGCCGTAGAAGTATACACGGGGTCCCATAGAGCAGAAGCGGCGAACTGAGGGTAAGGTTGGTCCTTGTGCCTACAACTCATCTCCACCCCAATACACCCTTCCTTCGGCACATTGACGTTTCCAGTTCTCAGTTGTATTGTAGTTGTTATACTTAAACGTAATTTTTGTGTGTTAGACTTGTTACGTTGTATCTACCTACCTTACCTTGCTGCGTAGCATTCAGCTATAGCACCGACAAAAAAATGACATGACAGTTTCTCCTCCCATTACAGTTCAGCAATAAATATATTTAGATATTAATTCTATGTTTCCTTAAAATGTTTTACCATATCCAACGTTCAACCATTGTTAATTTCAACCCATTAGTTGATACATCCAAAAACCTGATTTAAAAAAATGATTTGTTTTACATGAAAAAAAAAAACACGAAAATCTCTTTGAGATCACTTGTGAACGATGGTTGAACTGTTATACAATTGAAGGGAAGAATTAACAAATGAAATTGATCCTATTTAAGAAAAAAATCTGTCTAGCTAAAAAATGATAACCATAAAATGAGGCTATTCTCCCCTAAAGGACTTTAATAAAATACTAATATTGTTTTCAATTAATTGTTGATAAGCCTTTATTTTAATTTTCTCAAACGCTTGAAAGAGGTTTACTTTTGTTTCCTTTCCTGGTTCCGTCATGTAAAATCCTTAAGGCAACACCCGTTGACAGATTTCCTTTAGACATGGAAGAAAACAAAAATGGATTCAAGTAGAGAAGAGAAAAAAAAATTGTAGCCATCCTAAAACTTCAGACAAGCTTGTTATGACAGGTAAGAATTTTACGCAAAACTTTATAAAGGAGCCATTCCATAAATTTTAGATTGTTATTAAAAATATTTAATTGAAACCAAAAGTCATCTAGTTTTGTAATAGCTTGTTTACTCTCGGAACACCTTTTACAAGGGACAAAGATCTTTGGGAAAGACACACCTCCACGCTTAGAGGTGGTTGAACTGGAAGTAATTGGTAGAACTGGAGGTAGTTGAAGAATAAGGCAATTACACTGGTTTTATAGCTATTAGCTAAAGGATAAAAGACAACGATATTGTTGGGACGCAAATTGTTAATATCTAATACACTTTTTCACCTTGTGTCAACCTCTTTATCACGAATAAATAGAAGTTCCCCTCTTCTCGGCTCAGAAAATATCCACCTATGTTTCCATATTTTAATAATAAAAAAACTTAAGGCGCTAGTTAAGAGAGGGGGAAACTAGTATACGAAATAACCGCAGGTCGGGGAACCCCCAACTACCACTGGCTACCTATATAAGGCCCAGATTTGGGACTTTTTCCCAGACTCTCAGAACCCGGCACCTGAAGAACACTGCTCTCTCTGAACTTGCGCTTGCTGCTCTACTCGAACCATGGGTTTCTTATTCAACTACCTCTGCACCTCTCTTCCTAACCTCGCTATGTCAGACCCCCACACTTTCCTAGTGAGATTCTCTGCCTTCGTCTCGCTATAACTGGCACCTCTTTGGAAGAGATCTCTTCCTCGCGGACGACGGTCGTTGTGGACCTACAAACTTACCTAGTAGCGTCTCCCACGGCGATCCAGTCTGCCTCTCTCCGGTCCATACTCGCCTTTGGGATGCGGATGGTTTTCGCCTACCCTTAGATAACGTGTGTGAATTCGTGGTCATTACAAGACCACATAAACTACCTATAATACCTACCCTGTTCCTCTTGTCCTGAACATAGTGCACTGTCGGGGCACACCTTCTAAGATCTTATGGAGTCCGATCAATACGAATAAAGCTGCCGACTAGGCCACCAGCAAAGGTCAAAGACCACAGGTCCACCCATTTTATCTCTTTCTAGGCGCTCGCCGGACAGCGGCTATGGTGGTATAGACCCTAGCCCGCGGCGGGCGTCCTCTTCCCACCTCAGGGACATCCTAATACCCGACAATTTGTATCAAATACTGATAATTACAAGTTGCAATGATCAGTTAGAGCGCTGGCCCTCGACACGAAACCGGTGATCACATACCACAACTAATAATTTTTTATAAAATAACAGCTTTGTTTAATTTCTACCTCTTTGCTATTTTCCCCCTTAGCTTCGTTGGAAAGCTGTTTTTATTTAGTTGTTAGCGTCAGGTTACAAACCGATTATGTCCTATTATATTTGTTGAGTAAAGTTAGATTGTTACATTTTAATAACTTTTTTTACTTCATTATTTAACTTTGGATCTTAACAAATATTAAATTTATGATATTTTTAACTTTTCCTTTGAGAAGCTTTGCCCTATTCTACATCAGATATCTACTGGAACAATCTAGGATGCCCAAGTATGCAGTTGCTGTAGGGAGGAAAGTAGGAATCTACGACACCTATGATGAATGTAAGTTGCAAGTGCTTAATTACCCAAAAGCTAAGTTCAAAAAATTTGATAGCTTAAATGCTGCAGAGGCATTCATCAAAGAGCACTCCTGTAAGAATAAATTTGATATTAGCCCGATGCTGCAGGTGGCTAAAGAAAATGTGAATCGTCCCGAACTGATAAAACTTGAAAAAATATCTCCGAAAAGTGACATGTTCGCCGTTATGACGAGATTACAAAACATCGAAGGAAGACTTGACAAGTTCGTCACTGACACTACATCAACTTTGGAGAATATAGCTACAAGATTGAATACATGCGAAGCAAAAAGTTCCTCGGTTTCGCTACAGCCTCCGCTTAAAAAGATAAAGATTGACAGTGAATCCACACAAGGGCTTGTAACAAATGAATATGGGTTCACGATCGTCTACACTGACGGGGCTTGTTCTAAAAACGGTAAGATGGGAGCTAAAGCTGGTATTGGCGTTTGGTTTAATGACGACCACCCTCTTAACATATCAGCACCTGTACAGGGACCAGCGACTAATAACAATGCAGAAATTCAAGCTGCAAGAGTCGCGATTACTCAAGCCAGTTTTGTAGGAGTGCGTAAGCTCAGGGTCAATACTGATTCTAAATTTGTCATAAACTGTATAACACAATGGGTCCACACATGGAAGAAGAATAACTGGGTCCTCGCAGGGGGTGGACCCGTGAAGAACAAAGAGGAACTGGTCAAACTAGATAATGCCATCCAAGCATTAGAGGTTGTTGAATGGGTCTATGTTGCTGGACACAGAGGAATTCACGGAAACGAAATGGCTGATAAACTTGCTCGGGACGGAGCCAGTAGGTACAAAACGAATTTAACTTTTTCGACTAATGCGGACACTTACAATGTGTCATATGCCAATTGTGATAAATGATGAACGCGAGTTATCAAGTTAAGATGCTTTGTACATTATGAAAGCGAATAAAGATTTATGAAGTATTTGTGATGTGATAATTTTAACTGTTAAAATATATAATTTAGCAGGTTAAAAATGATTTATGGTGATTTAAAAGTTATTTAATATTTACAGTAACTTTTACCTATATGATTTATGTATTATTTTTTTAATAAAATTTTTCACTGTTTTGGTATTATTATTACTTGTAGTAAACCTTCAATTATTTAAGAACTGCTTAGTTTTGAAGAGGTGAATTTTTTTTTTTTTTAAGATCTCCAAAAATTATCTGTTTCCATAGCCTTTTCAAAAATGTTTACAAGTAGGTTTTAAAAAATTTTAAATTTAATTGCACATCTTTGTATTGATGCTTGTAAATTAATCAGAAATACATTCGAGATCCTGGAAAGAAAAATAATTCTATGACTTACACTTCTCACCTCTAAGCTTTGAGGATTTTGGAGTCATCGAGGTAAAGTTTCTTTTTGTGTTCTCTTGGAAAATTACGAACCTTACATTTTACAGTATTATTTATTAATAAACACAGTCTTCAATTTAAAAAAAGTGAAGAATAGTACTCATTTATTTCATCACAATTCAAACATTGTGTAGAATCTGTAACAAATATTATTGTGGTCTATGCTTTTATTTTGATTATTTAATCAAACGTCATTCAACTTGAAATAAAACTAAAACTAAAAAAAAAAATAATATACAATGGTGTAAGCTACTTTCAAAGAGAGTGAAATAGCAATACATTAATCTAAGAGTTATCAAGACTTTTTGACCTTCTGGGAATATCAGTTTATGTATGACATCATAAGAAAATTACAATTAATAGACGTTTTAAATAGCCTTCCATTACAGCATTTACATCTTGTCAATCATGATCAATTTTATGCACCTGGTAGTTCTTATTGTGAGTCTAGCAGTAACATGCATTTTGAGGACTAACGCGTCAATTGTGAGTATGTCATTAGTTTTTGGCAAAATATTTTACTGAACAATCCTTTATATTATTTTTTTTCAGCAATTAGAGATATCATTACAGTTGCATAATTCAATTTTATTTTTAAAAAAACTCCTTGATTGTGTTCCTCATTTCTCCATCTAAAATAATTGCGATTTATTTATGTATGACTGTATTGTGTATTAAATCTTTTATTTTCCAAAGAACGTTTTTTCTCTTAAAAGTTGTATGTATTTTTGTCCCCTCCTATTCAAATTAGAGGCATGAAATTCTAGATAGAGGATTCATTTTTAATGATAGCGATCAGTTGATATGAAAAATAACTTCATAAATCAATGAACGAATAACAAATTATTACAAACTATCAGATCTGGAGAAAAGTCATAAATGCAAAATTTTCAATTGACACTTTTTATTGATTCTAATTGTTTTTAAATAACTCATTAATTTAACGACTATCATTATGTTATTTATATATTCATAATGATAATCATTCATTTAAATTAAAATGTTATAATATTAGAATCAACAAAATTTTGTTTATTGAAAATTTTGCATTTATTTATGACTTATAATACCGTGTTTACCAAAAACTCCAGATATTGAGCAGGGTGTCAGAATGAAGTTCTCTTATTGTTGTATTGATTAATAATATGTAATTTGTGTTTTGTCTATTTAAACCGTGGAAAAATAATATATTTGGTATAAATCATTTTTTATTACTTGAGAATGACAGTGAAAGATGCAGAATGTTTAAATTGTGGGTCGCCACGTTTTGATTATTCTATATTATATAGGCTATTAAAAACAGTTGTGTTGTCTTAGTTCTTTAGCTAAGAGATTATTTACTGAAAGCCTTAGTTCAAAAATCTTCAAATTTTGCTTCTGTCCCAAGCTTCAATACTGCCTTTTGAGGCAGTGAGTGAAGAGTGACTTTTCATTAGTGAGTAATCCGTACATTGAGATAGACCGAAAATATTGTGAAATTATTTAATTTAAGCAAAACAAAAGAAATTTGATAATAGATCTCATGATATGAAAAGGAGGGAAATATTGTGAAATTATCAAATTGAACTAGAAAGTGAGCTCCCGTCGCTTCCTGAGATTTGGAAGATATTGTCAAATAATCATATTGACATCACCATAATGATAAAAATGCTTAGTTTTCTAAAATACTTTAGATTTTCAAATTATAAATTGTGCTACTTATTATTCTTCCCTGACAAGATTGCAGTGTTACTGCATACATTATGGACATGCTGGCAAAAATTATCAGATCTTTTTATTCGCTACTTTAAGATTAAGGAACTGAAAATACTGTGTATTTTTTTAGTTTAAAAGGATGGATGGTTTCTCCTTCACCTTAAGAGATACAGATTTGCCTCTGAATGCATTCTTGTTCTTTATAACTACCTGACGGAAGCGAAAAATGTGATTTTTCACATTTGTTACTTCAACAGCGTGACTAGAACAGAACTCCTGTCATATCGTGATCTCCTGGTACTGGAATGTCGATTAAATTGTCAAATTTAACTAGACAAGTGAGCAAGCTGTATTATATTACAATGTACCTCTTCTTATCAAATAAAACTTTTAAACCTTCAGACAATATTTATTAGTATTAACCTTATCTATTGATTATTTAAAACCGGTACCAAACACTACGCAGACTTTTATAACTACAAAATTTATTATATTATAACATTTAAGAACGCTCTCATACAAAAACAACAACAAAACAAGCACTATTTACATATACAGACATCCACAACATATTCATCAGAGCAACTCAACTCAGCCTCTTCCTTCCTCCACAGTGTCTTCATCTCCTCTCCTATTCTTACGACACCTGCTCACCATCAGTGCTCCTGTCGGCAGCCTTATGAAACTCCATCCAACAAACTTCCAGCTTTAATCATGTGAGATAATGAGACCTCGATACATCTTAATATATAGACTGAAAACCTCCTGATACCAAAACTTGGAAAATATTGTGAAATGGTCAAATTAATAGCTGTATATTTCAGATTTTCCATGTTCAGGAGTCAGGAGGCGACAGGGGCTAACTGTTCTCATCAAATCTGAACACAATATTTTCCATGATTTGTAATCAGAAGGGGTCAGTCAGTCAACTCACTTGACATTTGGTTATTCGACAATATTTTCCATATTTTGTTAGCAGGAGACCAGGATGCGACAGCTCACTTTTCTTTTAATTTAAATTTAATTATAGTGCAATATTTTCCAGGAGGTAACTTTCTTGTTAAATTTGATCATTTAGAGCATACTTTTCAACCCTGGTCTAAAAAATGTTTACAGCTTTTCTTCCATTCTTTGACTATTTCTATGAGCATAGGAGCAGTCTAAAAAAAATTCTGACGTATTTTTTTTATCGATCTAAGCCGATTCTTGGCAAATATCATCACTCATCTAATCTTATACCTAACCCATGAACTGACCAGTCTTAGTATACTTTATTTTTTGTGCTTACAGGTACCAACTGAGGTCACTTTGACAGGCGGTGGCTTGGATTCTTTTCTTCTGGATGGCACAACGGTTCACTCTGAACTAAACAGTAAAGTTGAAACAATCTTAAGAGAGAGGATAATAAAGGCGGCAAAGTTTGTTCTGAATAATTTAGCCACTGACGAGGGAGAACTAATCTTTACGAGAATAGAGTTGGGGCAGTATTGCTTTTTGCTCCTGCTGAATTCTTTATCTGAAGGCGACATTATGATGGCTGACATAATGACCACGGTTATAAGTTCAATGACTTCAGCAGAAAAACAATTTGAAAACGAGTGGCTAGAAGCTAACTTTAATTTCCCTAAAGAAGGCCTATATAATGCACTCAGCTTTATTTCCACTCAGCGAGGTATCTCTATCCCGAAATACGTGGTGCAGAAACTATTATTTTTAAATAAAACTAATGCCGTTTTCGAAGAAGCTTGCATTCGAGGTGACATAGAACTGGTGAAATGGCTGATAGAATCAGGTTTTAATTTATATGCTGTCGGCCCTCAAGCAACTAAATTAGTGTGGCAAAATGGACAGTTAAATGTTGCGAAGCTGCTGATGGCAAAAGGTAGCCTGAGCAATATTTACGGCTGTAAACGAATTGTAAACGCGAGGGACAATGGTAATGACACTATACTTCACGTCGCTGTGGAGTTAGGTGATATCGAAGCGACACTGCAGCTCATTAGAGCAGCAGCTGATGTAAATTTGGAGAACAATAACGGGAGCAACCCTTTGTATAAAGCTGTGGAATTCGGCCACCATCAATTGTTTGACATCTTATTAAACCATGGTGCACATTTTAACAAAGAGACAGCATCAAAAAATTCACTTTTACACTTGGCTGTTGTCAAAGGGAATATTGAAATAGTTAAAAAAATAATTTCTCTAGGAGTAGATATTGACAGTGTAAACACCGAAGGGTATACACCGATATATATCGCAATTTTGGGAAATAATACAGAAATGATCAGGATCTTGATAGAAAGAGGAGCTAATATTGACACTATAATAGGAAACGGCGAAACACTGTTACATAAGGCTGTAATCAGTAACAACTACAATGCCTTAAAAGTTTTACTCGATTACGGATCTTTTATGGAAATTAAAAATGAAGACGGTTATACTCCACTGCTTCTTGCAGTATATAAAAACTATGTTGGGCTAATTACGATTTTAGTTGAAAAAGGAGCCAATGTCAACACAAGAACACCTTTTGGGGATACCCCTGTTCATATTGCAGCTTCAAAAGGTAACCTACAAGCATTAAATGAACTTATCAAACTCGGTGCGGGAATAAATATCAAAAACAAAAATGGAGATACCCCTCTTTACCAAGCCCTGGATGCTGACAAAATTGCTGCTGCAAACATACTAGTTTCAAAATTATTAAGTGCCAACTGCAACCTAGACGAGCAAGGCAACAGTCTTCTTCACAATGCTGCATTCGACGGCAAACTTGATGCGGTTAAGTTATTTGCAGACCACGATGTTCAAATTGACACGAAGAACAAGAACGACGAAACACCTCTATACAAGGCAGCACAAAGTGAAAACATAGATGTAATGCGATTTCTACTTGACCGCGGTGCGAACCTTAATACCGTCAGTCGTGAAGGTTGGCCGCTACTGCACCTTGCAGCTTATTCCAATCAATTAAATGCAGCGAGAAGTTTACTCTCGGTCGGATTTGCTGTCAATAAGCAGGGCAAATGGAAATACACTGCTTTGCATTTAGCAGTTCATTTCAGCGACTCTTCATTTGTCAAATTACTCTTAAGCAACGGTGCCGACCCCAACTCAAAGGATCACGACAGTAAAACTCCTTTGTACGAAGCGACTTGGTACAGTCAGATAGAAAGCGTAAGACTTTTAATGGGCAAAGGCGCTGACACCAACATTGCAGATGTCAACGGTTGGCTCCCATTGCATGTAGCTGCTCGCTTTAACCGCGTAGAAATAGCTCGACTTCTTCTGGAGAATGGGAGCCGTCTGGATGCAGGTAATACCGATAACAAAACTCCATTGTTTGAAGCAGTTTGGTACAAGAACAATGAATTGATAGCGTTGCTAATGCAAAAAGGAGCAAATCCTAACGTCATGGCAAAGTCTGGTGAATCCCCATTAATGCTAGCAAAAAGGAATTTAAATGTTTCTGGATTTCCATCTGTGTACCAGTTACTACAACAGAATGTTTAAAGTAAGTGAGACATATTTGGAATGTTTTAGATAAGTAGTTAAATAAGTTTAAAAGGAAAAAAAAATGTTAAGTTAAGCGATTGTGATGACCAAACAAAAACGATTCCAAAAGAAGCAGTATTCCTGTAGTTGAGATCCAAAAAATTGGATTCATCTTCTCAATAATATATTTTTACAAAAATTGTTCTATACAAAATAGTTCCCCCCTATTAGATCAGAGATTAATTTTTAATAACTAACATATTGTCAAATCAGTTATGAGCTAAAATTTATTATTTTAAATATATGTGTATAAAAAAACGACTAAACAAAAAACATTGTAATTGGGCAGCTAAAATACTAAAAGTTGTTATGATCAATATCAAGACATTAGCTTATCCAATCCTTTCAATCAAAAGTCCTGAGAACAATAGTAAATGCCCCTTATTACGTCAGCAACAAAACCCTTCATAACGATCTTAGTATACCCTACATTCTTGAACTCATCCCTTCCAAGTTCATGAAATCCCATAGTAACCTATCCAACCACCCTAATCCCACTAGCACAGTCTTTGGCACTGCACCACTCATCCCTATAATCCTCCTTGGAGACTGAAAAGGCAGTGGCCTCGTGACCTGCTATAAATGTGTGACAGTGGGAGTCCTGGCAATGGCCAGTTTCTCCAATCATGTCCTGAGCATCTGTGGCTCTCGCACTCTTGGTCAGCCTTCGCTGGCTTGTAATCAGTGATGCCGCTGACGGAGGAGCGTGGGGGACTTCCCAAGACTCCGCTTCCTCTTTCGCATGCGAGGGAGGTGACAACCATGTGGATTTGGGAGGTCTCTGGCTGTTTGTGAATACTGTATGAATGAGCGAGAAAATGATCTCAATTACTTATTGCCTAATAAGGCAGATTGTAATTTTAGCACAATAAAGAATATTATATAGAAGTATCAAGATATTAAGGGTTTTGACAACCTTACTAATTATGATGATACTCAGTGTGTGAGTTGGTCACCATGGTTGTATGTAAACTTATTTTTTTAATCTTTCATCGATCCAATTTTCCACAATTAAATCCGCAACATATGATACATAGTAATTAATGATAGTTTATTCCTTTTCTAGGGTTTCGTTTAACTTTAAGTATCCATGGAGCCTCAAAACAACTTCCATGCGACATATAATGCCTCTATGTTAATGACGGGTTGAGTTAAAGCTTCACAGATACAATTTAATGACAGCTGAAATGACTTTACATAATTATAGTCCGTTAAATCAACATAAGGTAAGTAAACACCCCAAGAAAAAAGTTTTAAGTCTTTTAAAAAGAAAATAAAGCAAGTGGATGTAATAAACAATACTAAAAGACAATTTTATAAAATATTTATGGTCGACGTGGAGATAGTGTAATCACAAAAAATAAAAACATAAATTAATAATTATTTGTGTTTAATAAGTAAAATTAGTTACATGTTTAGAAGCTTCATGTACATAGTTGATTATATGTTTAAAACAGTTTTATAAAATACAAAGTTTTTTTTAATAACAATGTGAAATATGACATTTTTATTTATATATATTTATTACCTCTCTATACATATTCCATTTATTCATTTATACTTAATTATAATTGTTCAGGTAAAGGCACATAATTTCAATTTTTTTTCTTTTCTTTTTTTTCTTCTTCAAATTTTAAACAAAAATACATTTATATTCGAATGCTATTATTAATTACACATTTATTTTATTTTTTTTTTATATATCCAGAGACAATTTCGGCCTGAAAATTTAAAAACTAAACTATCTACAAAATATAACAATGTCTGCGATACAGGTTGTTACGGAAGGTAAGAATGCCAGGATCCAGTAGAAATCAAATATGTACAGAACTATGTATAAACAATATCATACTCCATTATGTACATACCACCTGAGATGACCTATACATTAATAACATTTAATATAAACAATCTTTAACATAATAAACATAACCATGTTTATAGTCTCATAAATAAAAATATATTCCATGTACAATTTTACAAGCTACGATTTAATTTTAACAATTGTCAATAAAATAAATCAACAAAAATAAAATAATATCTACTCAAATGAGCGTGTGTCCAGCCTAGACTTAACGTAAAATGCCTAAACAATTTAAATTAAAAAAAAAAAAAAAGAAAGTATTTTTCTTCTAATTTATTATTCCGTTTTAAATTGTATTTGTTATACATTACACCATACTTTAATTAACTGTCTTCTGGATGATGTCATCTGATAAGAAAAGAGTGTATTGTTAGAGTATAAAATCATCAATCAAACCTAATTTAAATTGAATAATTTTCTAAAAATATATTTAAAAATTGACAGTACAAAGAAGAGTACATTGTATACAACCATGTAACAGAAACCAAATACAATAAAGAAATTTATATAATAAAGTAGAAGGAAAGGCTTGAGGATGACGCTTTTTAGAGAAATAAATGAAAATTGTATTACTATAATGTACTATAATTGTATTGTAAACTGGTTGTGCCCAGTTAAAAACTTCAATTTAACTGTTAGATACATTTTAAACGAATAACTCACTGTATTTTCAACCGGGTGACAACATTCTCAAGAACATTATCCTTCGTAAATACACAAATAAAAATTGTTTACAATTAAGGACCTATAATATTTTAAACACGTTCTATACGAGTTCAAAAAAAATTTCTTGCACAAACAAAATTATATTTTTTATTAAAAAATTTTTTCATTAAAGCTGATTAGCTGGCGCAAACATGAGTGTCGCACCTTTCTGCTTGATTGAACACAACATTTTTAACGTGATATGAAATATGATATGAGTTTAATGATATTTAATTTAGGATATGATGATTTTTTTATTTATTTGTTGCCTTGTTGAACCGTTTTATATTGACAGAAGGCAAAAATGTAATCATAACATATTTACACTTTAAATATTATAGATATATATATATATATATATATATATATATCGGATGATATTTTGATATGGTTAACATTTCAAACAATAAATATATAGAACTGGTGGGCAGTTTGAGGCTTTTGAGCGCCTTTTTTTTTTGTTTTTGTTTCCTTCTATTGATAAATCAGTCGACACAATAAAATATTTAAAAAAGAAAAAAAAAAACAGCGTTTTTTACATCTTTATTTCCTACATGTGGTGTGCTTCGAGTACCAAATATGCAAAGTATAGTGAGCAGTGAATACAAAATAATATTACGCCCGTGGTCAACGTTTCATAAAGCAAAATAAACTTACTTCAGCATCTAAATTATACATTTATAGCAGGTGATAAATTTCCAGTGTCATACATATTTCTGCAATGTACAGTTACTTTATTATTATAATTATATATATATATGTATATTCATATTCAAAGGTCAATTATAACGACGAAAACAATTTTATCAACTACTATAAAGATATCCAGCATTTTGCTATGTAAAGCGTAAAGGCACTCGGTGTCTTGTTCAAAACGAAATACAGTCGCAACAAACATAATGTATCGGACTCTCTCTAGGTGCCGAAATAATGTTAAATTCGTAAATACAGTTTTGACAAACTAAAGTTAAAGCCAGGCAAAGAATGTTGCCAAAAGGCTCCTCCTGAGGAGCCCTGATGGTCGCAATGCAACGCAGAGCGAAATCATCAACGAACATCACCGCTGCTGTTAGTTTACATCATTCATCTTGGTTCTTGTTTGGATGTACTCTTGGGTAGAGCTAGAAAAAAAAAAAAAAAAAAAAAATTGGTTTTCAATAGAATTCTGTTATATTATATTATTTCTAATATTAAGTACGGAGAAAGTGAAGGCTTATTGAACCCAATTGTCCGTTGAAGGTTATGCAAGTTTCCTGAATATATTATTGCGTTTTTAAAGATATCGTAATTTTATTTTTAGATTTATCTTTTAATTTATATCTTTTATTTATTATCTAAGGTTTTTTAGGTTCTGCTAACAAAAATAATTCTGGCAAAAGGTGAATTTAGTTACAAATAAACAAAAACTTATTACTATTTATATAAATATACTTGTCTATTTTTTTCTTTTCCTTTTCTTCTTCAATGGTCTTCTTTATTTAATCAAAATTAACACTTCTTCCTGGTGCAACTTCTCTTCCGTTCCGCTTCAAGTCCAAACAACAATATATTTAAAAAACTTTTTATTACATCACTTTACTCAGATAAATTTATCACGGGCTGATCCCATAACTAAAATCTAACTGTGTGTTCTCTTCATAACAACAACAACAGCTAATTAATTCATTAACAGCCATTTTGTTTTTTCATCCTCTCTCTATGATTTGAATAACGCCCTTTTTATTTAAATTTCCTGATATACGAAGTCTATAATATTAAATATCACTACAATATATATAGGGTGTCTCAGAATTAACGCAAGATTTGATTTAAATAGAAAACACAGTTTTTAGTATTTTTGTTGTTATTTTTTTATTGAATTATAAAGTAAATAGGATAGGGCTATTTATGGAATAACACATCGGACAAATGGCCTCCACGACTTTGCTGGCACATACGCACTCTTTTGTCGAAATTTTCCATGACCATTTGGCATAAATGTGGTTGAATTTCGTTGATGCAGCGTTGAATTTCCTCTTTTAATGCAAGGGTGGATGTGGGCTTGTTGACATACACCTTTGACTTCAAATAACCCCATAAAAAGAAATCTAAAGGTGTTAAATCACACGATCTAGGGGGCCAATTCTGATCACCGAAATGAGAGAGTACACGACCTGGAAATGTCTCATGCAGTATTTGAATTGTTTCATGGGCTGTATGGCATGTGGCACCATCTTGTTGAAACCACATATTGGCGTTATCATGTCGTGATATCGAGCACCAGTAACATCACTGCTTGACCAGCCTCATTTTCAAAAAAGTATTAACAAAGCCATCCAGATGAAAATGTGCTTCATTGCTTAGGATAATTTTTCTCAAAAAATCAGCATCCACTTGTTGATGTTCAATAATCCATTTTTACTAACCCTAAACTGTCAGCTGTCAAATTGTTTTTTTTTAGATTAAGTCAGAGAGAAACGGGAAGGAAGGAGTAGATTGTTTTAGTCTGCTTTAAGTGGCGTAAATGGAAGAGGAGATAGGCTCGGTGAAAGTTTCATACGATCAGGAGTCGAAGCGAGGAAATCATATCTGTTTTTAATTCAGGAAGGAAGAAATAGAGGCATATAAACCGGGATTGCTAAGTGTTTTATTGAAGAGATACTTGAATAGAATAACTAACTTCATTCTGGAGAATAAGTCCCCTAAGAATAACAAAAATGCAAATTAACATAGGATCACAGTCAGTCCTACGGATAGACGAACAAGATTACAGATAACTATTTTTTAAATAGGTAACATGATAAATGCAAATAACAAAAAACAAGGTTTTGCTATTAGAGATACCAAATTCTATGTTTTTGAAAAAAAAACCATCAAATAGAGAAAAACAAACCAAAAAAAAAAGAAAAAGAAGGTTGATTGGATTGAACAAGGAAATTAAACATTTTGGAAGAATCTTGCCGATACTGTGATAGCTCCTCAAACTAGAACTATATTAAACGCTGAGATAACATTAATTCAAACATTATAAGAAAAACTATTAATATTCATGAATTTGTATGAATGACCTTTTAATATTTATAAATAAGAAAGTAAAAATATTTGAACAAAAACTGTAAGGGGTTAGGGTGGTATAGTAGATGAAGATCTCAAGGACGTATTGCCGTCTGCTCGAGGGAAATAGCCATTCTGACTCAGCGATGTGAGATGTCTCTTGAAGTACCAAACACTAATATTGAGATTTCAAGAAAGATCACTATAAACAACGCAGCATTAATCGAACCAGGGGAGGATAAGAGAAGAAATAAAAAGTGAAAGGAAACGCAACGGAAGCAGTTGAATAGTTTTAGAGCGGATATGACACATCTGGTAAATTTGGTATACATGCCCATTCCGTAATAGAGAAGGGTTCAAGCTCTTGGTTGAACCTACCCGCCCCTTTTGATTTTGTTGAAACAAACCAAAATATTTAACAGTCATATCTTACTTACCCCCAACAGATTCCTAGGAATGTAACCTTCAGTGTCAGCGAGCCTGGCCCACCACCACTCTCTCTCCCATTCGTCTCCTTTGCGGAGCACGACCAAGCGATCTCCCTCCTTGAAGCTCAACTCGTCATTGTTGTGGGCTTCGTAGTCAAACACAGCGTAGACAACTCCGCCGTTCATGATACCAAGCTTTTCCTGGACACCTGGCATTCAAAAAATAAATATCAGCAATTTTATATAAGAATTAATTAAATTCAATTTAAATCATCAAAGTAGTTTTTGATTGTGATTAATCACGATAATGATGGTGAAAAGTTTTTTTTTTTTTTTATCCAAAATTCTTAATTTTCTTTGTAAAACCATCTCAATCACCTTTTCAACAACCAAAATACAACAAAAAAAATTGGCAAATTGAAATAGCCAAAATATACATACAAAATCTATTTTATTGTTGGCTACAAAAAATATATTTAGAGCAACCGGCCGGAGATAGGGAAGTCTTGGGTGTTCTGGCCCTCTAACTATCTTTTATCTTTGACTAATAATTTAATAGGTAAATAAATGTTGAACATATATTTTTTTTTTTAAATATGAAAGAAGTCACTCTTCTCTGATTGGATTATTTCGTTTTCTTACTTCGATAACAGATTGGGAGAGATTCTACCGATATAACACATCATTATAAATAAATAAATGAAACCTACTGTAAAGATATTCTGAACAGCCGTCAAACCCTTCTTCATCTTCTTCACATTTCTCGGCTGCTGTTTCATGATCGGAGAGTGTCGTGGCGAATATGCACGCTCCATGCTCCACGAGGAACCTCACCATTGTGGTGTTATTACAAGAAGCAGCGCAATGGAGAGGAGTCCTGAAATGTAAATGGCCAATTAAGGGTTTCCGCAATCTTACTCCATCTTGATTATCTTGATTGATTCTCTAACTTTTATTGAATTACCATTACCAGCACGGACATTCAAAAGCAGTTTCTTTAACATCCCTCATGGACTGACACTCTACATGGGATTTTATCACTTCGGGCACAGCCCTTTATACAAATATTAAAAAAAAAAAAATTGTCATTAATCCGATTTTAATTTTTTTTATATTTATAGTCCACTAAACTCCAAAAATATTGTATATATTCTTAAAGGGCACGTCGAGATCTTAAATTTGATACTCGATACAATATACGCTAGAAAAAAATTAATTTTTTATATTATAGTAATTAACTGATTAATGACACTTATTATTTCTCATAAGATTACTTTTATTTTTTTAACCTGAAAAATATCATTTTTCTTTGTAATTTCTAAACATAAACTGAGTTAAAATTGTGAATACAGCTCAAAAATAAAATAAGAAACATTACAAATTATTTAATCAGGGCAACAAGAAATTAAAATTTGGTTATTTTACTCAATATGACAAAAAATAACTGGAAGACCCATTTTTAGGATCAGTCTCATGGCATGATAGAGTGAATTCTGTAGTACAATTACACTAAGGTTAAAATTTATAATTTTATAATTCTATATAATTAGTTACACTATAAATAAAATTGCAGGTCTTTTTTCATGATAAATTTTTAATATTAGTATTAAAACACAGAATTTTTAATTGGTGACATTATTTGGTTTTGTATTATACCATATTTATCAGATATACAAACAATTTTTGAATTATCAACAAAAAAAATTGATGATAGGACCTTACCATCCATCGCTGTCTTGAGCGTTGACATCACAACCGAACCTGACGAGGAACGTGACTATGTCCAAATGACCGGCACATATTGCGTTGTGCAGCGCAGTTATACCTTCGTCGTTGGCAGCTGAAGGGTCCTTCACCTGCCCTGCTGTCCTCGCGACAAGTTCTAGCTCCCCTTCAAGGGAGGCATCGAGGAGAAGGGCCAGAGGATCGAAGGATACTCTCCGCGAAAGCGACGTCTTCTCGCCTACTCCTTTCAGGTTCCCTTTCCTCCGACCTGAGTCACTGTCTGTAAAGTTTAATGTTTTTTTACTGCTGACAAATAATAAATGAGGGGGTCAGAAGCAAAGGGGGTGTATGTCAAAAAAATTAATTAAAACCTCAAGAAGTTCTTATCTATGTTTTTGAAAATTACAGTGAATAATAAGTATTTTAATTTTATCAATCTTAATTCACTAAAAGCTTGGAATAAGCTACCTATTATACAAAATCTTATTTCTACAAGTACATAATTAACATATAAATGAAATAAACAGAAAAAAAATATAAAAACTCATTTTTAATTAGTAAAAAACTTACCGATATGCGAGGCCGAGTCCCTGTCGCTCAGATCAGAATCGTCAAGAGCAGCTCTGTCAGGACTGTCAATCCCGCTCCTCTCTTCTCTACTGTCGTCCTCTTTGAGACCCCTATCTATTATAGATGTAGAATTGTTGTTTATCACGGCTAGGTTATTGTTGTTGTGATTGTTGCTACTACTATTAATGTTGGTAATGTTACTAATGCTATTATTATTCTGGACAGTCTCTTCACTCGGCCTGAAATAGAAAAAATTGAACAATTTAATCATTATTAACTTAAAAAAAAGTAACGTAACCACAGATTTAACAGTAAGGTATTTCATGTCGGTAAGAAATTTTTAATGTATCTCGATTTTTTGTAGAAAACAACCTGATAGTTTCTAGATTTTACTTTTAATTCTTACATATTCCCGAAATGTTTACATGGGTTTTGAGGATTGAAAACAGAACGAACCACTGCTACATGGTTGAAACCATTATAGTTTTCGAACAGTACCATTAGTGATGCTTTAAGCGACTTGACATTGCTATTTCATATCGGCAGGTATCACATTATTTTTGATAGCTTCCAAACTATCGTATATACCATTTTAATGAGTTTTCCAATCATAAAGTAATTACTTAATTATTTTTTGGACACCTGGATGTGAAAGGCTTGTTCTACAATTTACAAACTTTTCCCCCCATAATCTATTTTTAACCATGACCCAATACGAACGATGATCGAGGTTCTTCTAGCAGTGAAAAAATGCAATGGAATATCATTCAGATTCTTTCTTTTTTTCAGTCGAGAGTATTTCATAAATTACCTTCATCGCCAAAGATCTCAAGTCAATATTGACTATATATATATTTTCTTTTTTTTTAGAAAAAAAAAGGTATCATTTACATAAAACTGCATAACTCAATTATGAAAATATTTTTTCTCCTCATCATTTTTTGAACTGTACGACCTGAGCCTAGGTATCTCGCTTTCTTCACTAGGATTTACGTCATTCTCTAAGCTTGTCCTGTAATTATTGACAAATAATTTCAGTCGTAACTTCGATAAGAGATGATCGTTTGATAAGACTAATCAAATCTAAAACTAAATGGTTATCTTTACATTGGGTACTTGATGAAATTTTCTGGTTACGGAGACATTTCTCACAAGGAGTTAAAACAATCAGACACATCCCACCCAACAAATTTTTTTTATAGGCGAAGGACGAGTGAAATCTGAATCTTCGGAGATAGAAGATAAGCACACTAATTGCTGGGCTATGCGGATGGTATACTGAACTTTGAAAAGTTAACCACATACCTCAAATTAGTGAAAACTTCTTTATTAAAGAAGTAATAAAAATTTCAAGCCTCGTAATTGTAATTTCGTATTACGATTTTAGAGAAAAAAAAAATCATGATTCAATACTCACTGTGTGGTTATAACAGAAAGTCCTGCAGGCGGTGGAATGCCAGTCTCTTTTACTTCTACACTCGAATGCGTCTGCCGTGGAGGTGGTTGAGGTTTGACGCTCGGCTTTGGCGGTAAGGCAGGTTTATCGGGATCATCTTTTACACCCTGGAACAAATATAATAAATTACAGTACATTACTGATTTGTAAACTGTGGAATATTTAGAATTCCTTGAAGTCCTCGAAGCAAGAAAAGTAATTATTTTTTTTGCTTGCTGCTCTTCATTTCTTTATTGCGTTAAATGTAACTTCTTCAATAGGTTATACGAAAATATTATTATTGTGAAATGTGTATAGACTGCTACTACTGTTCCTGCTTCCATTCCGAGGGTACTGAGCGGAGAAAATAATAAAAAAATCAAACAGTGAAATATAATCAATCCTACAGTGGAGGATTCGTAAGCCCTTTAGATGAATAGCTAACAGCTGTTTGAGTATAGGATAGTTTGATCAGGAAAAAGAGAAACGCGCTCTTGTCAACTGACCACTCTACCTCCCTGATATAATAAATTTTTCACTTTTATTGTTTATAAAAAAAGTTACCAAACATGAATACGAGAACATATCACCTATATTTGCTTGTGAACAAACCAGTTAGCTTCCAACCGATTCACCTAATTTCATAATCACTTTGAAAAATATGTTTTTGTTTAATATAAACAATGAACTATGAGTCTATAAATAGAGTTTGTTGGGAAATTGACTTGGGGTCAAGTTTTCATCAAATTTATTAATGGACGACGTTTTGACGATATACACAGTACGAATGGATGAAAATCTAACAACTTTCTTTCATCAAAAACAAAGCAGATTTCCAAATGAACTCTTCAGCTATTAAGAATAAACAATTCAAAACTGACCTGAGGCGAAGGGGGATTAATAGTCTGAGGTTGAACCGGGTGAACTTTGGTTGAAGAAGTTTGGTAAACGTTCGAGAATTGTTGAACTGCTGTCGGTGATACAGTATTTACAGGTTTCTGTAAAAAAAAAAAATAATATAAATATATTATCTTCATAAGGATTGCTGGGCTTCACAAGATTAAAGTTTTGAATAAACAGCAACAAAATGCACATTATTTCAAGTTAGTTAAAAGTGAAAAACTACTTAATTTCTTTGAAATATTCAATATACTTCAAATTATGTCGAGTTAGGACAATGAAAGTTATGTCATTTGAAAGTTTATTATTATAAGACAAGAATGGCGGAAAACTTGAATACAATTCATAATTAGTAATCAAGTGTATGTTGCTAAGAAGAAAAATGTAGTAAATTCTGTACTAGCAAACACTAGAAGTTTCAGTTACGTTTCATCTGCTATAGAATGAAATGAAATTTGTTAATTTTGGAATACGGCATAATTTTTATCAACAATTGTCTTAATAAAGAAGCTGTTACTGTATATTCAAAATGAGTTACCTGAATATCAGAAATAAGTGGTGTTGGAGGGAGGGCGAGGCGAGACGTCACTGGAGCCTGCTGACTGGTCGAAGTTTGAACCTGGAACGCAGAAAACTACATCGTCAAGAAATTTCGTAAGATTACAAAAAATAATATCAGAGAACATGAAAACAAGAATAATAAATACAAAAATGTAACGAACCATGTGACTACTAGCACTCCCTCCACTCGCGAGTGACGATGTTGAAGATGTCGTCGAACCACCAACAGGCTGGCCTCGGGCAAGAAGTGATGAGTTGAGCAAGTTACTTCCATAAACCCTATATAAAAAACAACAAATTTTAAGAAATATTAACTGGATTTAATTATTGAAATTATAGTATAATTTGTACTAATCGTGGTCTGTAATCCCACATGTAATTAACAGCTAAATATAAAAGATTGTGACCAGGGTTAAGAAGCGTCAACTTCCCGATCTCCAGCCGGGTGCTCTTGCAACCCCCTGCGAACCGGTAGTTAAGACAATTTCTTATTTCTTTAACTGGTCTTGTATTGACACTAAAAAATCCTGGAAACAAAGTCCTGTGCGCGAATTACCTGTCACCATATTTTTTTTGACTAATAACTAATTGCTTCTTCTTCATTTCTGATACTCCTATGTACCTTCGCCAAAGTAAAAGGGACAACACCCTCTAGTTTTAACAATCTGTCTATCCGTGCAGGATTGATTAATATTCTGGGTGGGATTAGATGAAATGAGTACGTACATAAATAGTTAATAGATTTTATACATACCTGTGAGAAAGGTGAGAAACAGACGAATAAGAACTGGTAGAAGACGTGGGGGAAGACGATGGCTGCTGATGTTTTTGGTTTGCCAGAGCCATCGCTAACTCTTTTCGCCCACCTGTGTATTATAAATTATTAGTAATCATAAATAAAGTGAATTCGGAAAAAATCATTCTTATTTAAAAAAAATATATATGAGGTTAATATTTAATTATTATGTTATAAGGGTATAAATATGTGATTATTAGCCACAGTACTCGGGACCTTTCAAATCTCCAGTCGTGTGCTCTATGTAGGTTAATAAATATTGCACCTTCGAGGTCAGGCCTTTTACGTTCCCACCACACCTGGGTACAACTACCAAATTAATGGAAAAGAAAACAAATTACCAGGTAATATCGGAGCACTATGAGCAACGTTGATCTGATTGTTATTGTTGAGTAACGACGGGTTGTTTGCTTTATTGCCTTCGATATTGTCATTGCTCTCGTTGCCGTCGGCTCCTTGCCTTTTAGCGCCGCAGAACTTGGTATTGTAAGGTAGTGTTTGGTATTTCGGGTCCGCCTTTCCTAGGCCGAAACCGTCATCAGAGACCATGCCCCCTCCTCCTCCTTTTGTCTCTTGCACATAATGGTGAGTTGCTGGTGCGCTCAGCGGTTTAGTAATCTCATTCCCTGGCCCATAACCACCTTTCATAATCTGAAACAATTTCATGCTGATTATTACATCTGATATGAAGGGGTTTGAAACAAAGGGGTGTAAGGGACAAAACAACTTAAAAAGTATGCTTTAAACCTGAATTGTTTATCATATAGTCAAGTAATTCGGTTTTAGAAAATTTAACCTTTTATAAGTCACCAAAAATACTTGTTTGCCGACCTCCCGAGAGAAATGTGCTCCAAATCTCATGTGACTTACACCCCTCTGCTATGATCATACACCAGGGGTACCGCTTAATGATTTAATACCAAATAAGAATTTTACACAAATTCCATGGTCACATTTCAACAGTTCTTCCAAACCGCTGCATCTTACAAAATAAGTACAAAGCAAAGGCTGTTTTAATTACGTGCCTCTAAAAAAAATAAAGTGAACCGATTGAGTTTAAAATGCGACACAATATTAATGACATTTTTTTTTGTAATTATATTTTGAAATGATATAACACAAATTACATATTGTTAAAAGGACATCAAGATGTTTAACGCATTATATATTTGACTGCTCAAAATTTTAGAATTATTATTTTGTAAATCCAATCAGATAATTAATTAATAACACTACTCATGTTTTATGGAGGGGGTAGTTGTTGTTTCATGCCTTGGGGCCTCTAGGTAAAATTTCATGTCTCCAGCTTGAACATGTAACTCAAGAGGACCAGATGATAATACGGAACAATACAGTATCTGCAGAAGTATCTACGAAATACAATATGGGTATCTGATTATATATTTTATAGCAAGGGAGGCACTCGAAAAATCATGGGAAGTTGAATTTGGCCGGGTTAAAAACTTCATGGGTTGTGAAGCCTTAAAAGTTTATAATACGATTATGAAAACCTTCAAGGACAAAGAAACGGTGACATCAATTTTGAGTGAAATAGAGGTTCATTTGACGCCAAAAAAGAATGAAACAATTGGCGTTTTTCAATTCCTCAGCCAGCGGCAAGGTCAGAGGGAACCTTTAGAGAAATTTTATGACTTCGTGGATTCTTGGCATTGCGTGACTTTGGGAATCAGGAGGATACTCTCCTAAAAGCTCAAATAGTGCTGGGGATCTGTTCCAAAGCCATCAAAGAAAGACGTTTAAGAGAGAAAGCGGCATTGTAGAAAACGATTGAATTTTGTAAAGCAGTTGATTTGGCAGAATCCAATACAAAGTTGCTTGAAGGAGACGACAAGCGGAAGTGGAAGTGTTTACAATGAACAAAAAAAACAAGGTAAAAATCCAAATCCTTCATCTTACATGCGGTAGTTAAAATAAGATTAACAGTTGTCCAGAAATGGGCCGACGTTGTTAAATCTGTAAGAAAGTCACATTGCATATTGCAAAAATGTGTAGAAATCAGTCAAACAAGTAAAACGTTATATCGAAATTCTAGTAGCGAAGATGATTTTGCTATTTCAAGTATTGTAACTGTTGATAGAGTAAGTCAAATTAATTTGGCCAATGAGTGGCATGGGGAAGTTGTGATAAATAGTTCTCCGATACTATTTAAAATTGGTTAGCGGATCAGATGTCAACGTGGAAATGTTGAAAAATAAAAAAAGGTAATACTCATTGTTACCAACATGTCTAAACACAAAACTAACAAACTAGCAATAATGCATATTGCAGAATATAATAAAGATTATTTTCTTGTTGTTGTTGACTACTACTCGTGATGGGTCGAGGTTTTAAAAATTGAATATAAATCAAGTCTGTCTGTAATAAAAGTGATTACTTAAGCCAATATTTGAATTCCCAAAAGTGTTGTCGCTGATAATAATACATTTCTGTCTAGCAATTTGGATACATTTTGAAATAATTACAACCAGCACAAATTATCCTCTGAGCAATGGGCTTTTAGATAAAAAAGTTGGATAAGAAATGTCAGAAATTAGAATAACAGAAATTCTAGTGTTACAGGCCTGGGTTATTCTCCTTCACAGTTACTTATGAGTAGAAATATTAGGACAAAGTTAACTATCAGGATTTTAAACATAAAATTGTGAATGATTCTATTATAGTTGATAAAACGAAACAAGAGTTATATAATAATAAATCCAGTAAAATAGCGGATATGTTCGATGTAAATGATGAAGTCTTGGTACAAAATAAGCTGAGTAAAATATGAGAAAATGGTAAGGAGTAGAGAAAAAATACAAAATTTATCAGAAAATTAAGACGCTTCGCATTAGATACTGAAATTATTGCTGACGATAATATATATACTTGAGGCAAGTAAATGACGAAAAAAGACTATTCCAGAACAAGAGAGCCAGTGTGCTGGGTCAAGTAACTATGTTACTAGGTCACGGGACGTTTAGTGAAAAAAAAAACCTAAGAGATATTCGTAAAGCATAGGAGTATAAGATTAAAGTTGTTAATTAATTCGTAAAATTTAGGAACTGCATCAGGTGTAAAAGTTTTCCTGTGAATTTTACTCGTATCAATATTGGATTAAACATTTTGGTTGTTTGTACAGCTTCTTGATAGAATTTGACTTTGTACAACTATTGTTGTTAATACGTACTTTGATTATATTTCTTGAAGAGAAGGATGTTTAAGTATGCTACCATGTTTGTAACATTGAGTAGTAAGTACCTTTTGGGTACTGTTTGTCTGTTTAGGTATGTTACCATGTTTGTAACATTGAGTAGTAAGTACCTTTTGGGTACTGTTTGTCTGTTTCGGCTGGAAACTGTAGTATTTATTATTACTTGCTGGAACTTTTAGTGAATGTAGGTAAGTCTGGTATTGTTTTGAAGAGATAGATCTAAGACTGATGAATACTTATTGCCTCTTTGTTAAGTTTAATTTAAGTTACCTCTGAGGGTTTGGAGAACTCCTGCTCTATGGTGGGGCTGGTGTAGGTAGGCACATGGTGGTAAGGCTCCACTGCTGCGATGTTGCCGCTTTGGACAGACCTCAGTATCGGCTGCTTGGTCTGATTCGGGCCTCCACTCTGGCTCCTGGAGTAAAAGAATCTTTAATTGACAGTCATGAAGCTAAATACTTTAAATAAAAAAAATACTTTAAGCCAGGCGATCTAATTAAAGACACGCACTGACAACGCTTCCGGCTGTGTGTGTATCAAGTTAAGAAGTCATTGATCCAAGAAGTAGCAGCCTGTAGCGTGTGCCTCCGAACTGCCAACAAACATCGACCTGACCTGATTGCTGTCCTGAAGTGTAATTGGCCTTTCGATGACTAATTCTAATCCCCGAGACGACAGGAACGGAAATAGACACTGAACCAGTTCCAAGTAACTGATACAGATGAGAAACACTGAAGGTTCCTCTCTCAATCGTTGCTTTATCAGACAACAAAGGTCGCGGTTAAAATAATCGGTTGATTAAATAACAAATAATAATTTATGTTTTATAAGCACTGTCAAAAGAGTCTAGCTTAATCACAGCCTAAGTGAAGAAGCAATATTTTTCGTTAGTTTTATAATGTTAAGAACAAGTAGAAGGGCTTGAGCAGAACTGTATACCTGCCTCGTGACTTCATGGAAGTAACTGATGGTTCCTGTTGTTTTTAAGTAAGCGACCGCATCCCTCCAAGACCTCTCTACTTCCCAGAATCTTACCCTTTTCTTGTACATAAATGTCTCAACTTTAGCCCCAGACCCCACTCGTCCCCAGTACCTTCCACTCAGTATGTTCTAACTGATCTCTTAATATTTGTATATACCAGTGTTATGATTATACTTCATAATAACGCTTTTCTTTCTTTTCTTTTAAAGACTCTCCTCTACAAAGATTATTTAACTGGCGAAACAATGAATTCGGTGAAATCTCTGCTCCTCACAATAAGAAATAAAAGGCGAGAGACGTCTCCCCCTTAAAGCCGAATCATACCAGCGGTCAAGTCAGGACAAAGATCAAAATCACTATCAACGTAATCCAATGAGAGAGCATCTCATTGCAATGGTTTGCTCTGGTCAGGAGCGCAAGACCTATTAAGATCGTGGCGCTCCCGACTTGATTTGACCGAACCGCTACTGTCAAGTCGAATAAACAAAGCCTTGGTATCTCCTGGTTAATTTGTCAACATTGAATCTAGCTAGGTGTCGATTAGCCGAATATGTACCGGAAATGACGAATGCTAAATGAAAAGGAAAGGGGCCAAATTGACTACTCACCTGGCAACCTGGGCGGCGGAGGCCTTAGTGGAGGCGGCGTTGATCTGATTGGCCAGTTGCTGGTTGAGGACCCTCTTCCGGTGGAGGCGTTCTTGCAGTTCCGCTATCCTCTTGTCTATGCTGACCATCTCGATCTGCCTCTGGCAAAGGACTTGCCGCTGCTCGCACAGCCTTGCAGTCTGCTGCTCGTTCAGCTTGTTGCGGTACTGTAATCATAATTGTACAATATATAGTTAATTGTTGAGGAACTGTAATCATAATAATCGATACATATCATAATGAGGTACATATCATAATTGTATGTATAGTTAATTGTTACGGTATTGCAATCATAATTGTACAATATATAGTTAATTGTTGTGGAACTGTAATGATAATAATTGATACATATCATAATGAAATACATTATCATAATGAGGTACATATCATAATTGTATATATAGCTAATTGTTACGGTATTGCAATCATAATTGTACAATATATAGTTAATTGTTGAGGAACTGTAATCATAATAATTGATAAATATCATAATGAAGTACATTATCATAATGAGGTAAATATCATAATGAAGTACATTATCATAATGAGGTACATATCATAATTGTATATATAGCTAATTGTTACGGTATTGCAATCATAATTGTACAATATATAGTTAATTGTTGAGGAACTGTAATCATAATAATTGATAAATATCATAATGAAGTACATTATCATAATGAGGTAAATATCATAATGAAGTACATTATCATAATGAGGTAAATATCATAATGAAGTACATTATCATAATGAGGTACATATCATACTTGTACATTATCATAATGAGGTACATATCATAATGAGTTACATATTATAATGAGGTACATATCATAATGAGTTACATATCATAATTTATGTTTTATAAGCACTGTCAAAAGAGTCTAGGTTAATCACAGCCTCAGTGAAGAAGCAATATTCTTTGTTAGTTTTATAATGCTAAGAACAAGTAGAAGGAGCCTGAGCAGAACTGTATACCTGCCTCGTGACTTCATGGAAGTCACTGATGGTTCCTGTTATTTTTAACTAAGCAACCGCATCCCTCCAAGACCTCCCTACTTCCCAGAATCATATCCTTTTCTTATACATATATGGCTCAGCTTTAGCCCCAGACCCGACCCCACTTGTGCCTAGACATTCCACCCAGTATGTAGTAAGGCAACTCTTAATATTTGTATACACTCTATGTATTTTAAAAGACTCTCCTCTACAAAGATTATTTAACTCGCCGATGGCCGATGCTTTCTGGTACACTACATTGGCAATTGTGACAGACTTAAGTGTATTTATTAATGAACTGAAACGAAACTGAAATAGTATCAATTGAACGTTCAGGATTTGTAGCTGCTAATATGCCGTTACATACTGCAGTACATGGCATACTACAAAACAACCAACAGAGGCCGACCAGCCGAAGTATAAATGACCCCACCACAAGCGCTAGGCACAAAGACTAACCCTGCCGAGCAAACACTCACCTTCACCTTGACGGGGGATTTACAGAGCAAACCTCTCCAGTCCTCGTTGTCGCTTATCTCGAGAGCCCCCCCCCCTCGTGATCCTCCGGGCCTCCTTAATTATCGACTGGTCGCCAGATTTCGTTACAACTGTTAATTCCATCGGAGGGTGAGGATCCGATGACAATGGCAGCTTAATCAAAGTTAAACATTGCAAATCTCTACGAAAACTTTCGAACAGCAGACAGTAATGCTGTCATAGATCCTTGGATAAAACATATTTTTTTTTTATGTATAACTTCTTTATTGTGCTAAAATTACAATCTGCCCTATTAGGCAATAAGCAATTGTGATAAATGATCTCATTCATACCATATTTACAATTCATCATTCACTCGCTCATTCATACAGTATTTACGAACAGCCCAGAGACCTCTCAAATCCACGTGGTTGACACCTCCCTCGCATACAAAAGAAGAAACGGAGGCTTGGGAAGTCCCTTACGTTCCTCCGTCAGCCGCGTCACCGGACACGAGCCAGTGGACCAAGAGCGCGAGAGCCACAGACGCTCAGGACTGGCCATTGCCAGGACTCACACTGTCACCCATTTATAGCAGGTCACGAGGCCACTGCCGTTTCAGTCTCCGAGGATGATTATAGGGATGAGTGGTGCAGTGCAATGACTGTGCTACGGGATTAGGGTGGTTGGATAGGTCACTATGGAATTTCATGAACTTGGAAGGGATGAGTTGAAGAATGTAGGGTATATTAAGATCGTTATGAAGGGTTTTGGTTCTAATTGGATACGCTTGATGTTCAACTTTTTTGCTGTCCCCCCCCCCCTAATTGTAAGTATATCAACAATAGTAGCAAAAAGTATCGTGCATAATGTATTCACATGGAAGAAAATACATAAAAATACATTAATTTTATTTTTAAGGACCACTAATAGAAATTAGTATTTTAGTTATAGGTATTATAAACAAAAAAATATATATATTCGATTGTATATTGAGATGTGTCTAGGTCTCATTATCTCACATTATTAAAACGGAGTGAACCACTGGAAGTTTGTTGGATGGAGTTTCGGAAGGCTGTGGACAGGAGCGCTGATGGTGAGCAAGTGTCGTAAGAGTGGGGGGGGAGGGCAGAGAGAGAGGACTCGAGATGAAGACGCCGTGGAGGAATGAAGAGGCTGAATTGCTTTGCTGAAAGTTTTGTGGAATAGTGTGTGTGAATAATGTTTATTTTATGTATTATTTTTTTTTGTATGAGAGCGTTCTTTCTCAGCAACAAATTCTTAAATGTTAATGTATAATATAATAAATTTTGTCTTATGAAAGTCTGCGTAGTGTTTGGTCCCGGTTTTAACCAAACAATAGATTAGATTAATATTAATAAATATCGTATGAAAGTTTAAATGGTTGAGTTGATATAAAATAAGTTTATAATAATAAAAAGGAACATAGCAATATGTAAGGACTTGTTCTGTCAGGACCGCTCCTTGCCCATATTGGCAAATTTACAATAAAATTGTGATGGTCAGCCTCCACTGGCTCGTATCCGGTGAGGCGGCTGACGGAGGAGCCTGGGGGACTTCCTAAGACTCCGCTTCCTCTTTCGCATGCGAGGGAGGTGACAACCATGTGGATTTAGGAGGTCTCTGGGCTGTTTGTAAATACTGTATGAATGAGATTATTTATCACAATTACTTATTGTCTAATGAGGCAGATTGTGATTTTATCATAATAAAGTTGTTGTTGAAAAAATAAAATAAAAATATTGTATAAAGACATAGCTTATTGTTCAACTAAATTTGCTAAATAGTTAGATATGTGTCACTGACCAAGAGCTCCCTCCGTAGCCTGTCCAGTTCCTGACAGACCGGAGGCGGGCACGCGGACTGCCGCCCCCTCCGGACCTCCTCCAGTTGGCGAGTCAGCTCGTCCACTTTTGCCACCGCCAGGCTCAGCTCCTTCTCCTTCTCGTTGAACAGGGCCCGGATGGAGTCCAAGTCCGAAGCTGAAACACAGGCGAAAATATATTTAGAAAAAGAAAAAAAAAAAAAGGAATCACTCTATTGTAATAGGTAATATGTCACATTATCCATGTATTTGTCTTAAATGAAATGATATAAAAATGAATGTGGTTGCTGATAATTCCAATAGTGTCGATTGTTATCCCCTCCACTATTGGCAACAGGTCCTCTTTAAATAAATCGGCTGTCCTAGAAGGGACTCGTACCCTCGCTTCGTACCACAGCCCAAAGCCTCTCTAGTCATATTCCCTTTGTTTCTCGGAGTAATAACCCATACATCTTTCATAGATCTTTTTCCTCATCGGCTTCTATGTCAGCTCCTTGGTCGGGATCGTTAGTTCGGATCTACGATGAAGGTCTGCTTACTCCCTTTATGGTATTGACTGAATTGACCTCTTTGTAAGCAGGTGATAAATCAAGTGTGATGTATCTCTCCAATTCTTTTAGAAGAAAATCGAGTATTTTATTCGGCCAGCGTTTTTTCTCACACCATTATATTCACTACTACAAGAACTAAACAGACGCTTTGGACAACTGTACAGAATACTTCGAAGGCCAACCCATCTCTCAAAAGAAAATAAATAACTCATCTACAAAGTTATACTCAAGCCAATCTGGACATACGGAATAGAGCTATGGGGGACAGCAAAAAAGTCGAATATCAAGCCCATCCAATCCCTTCAATCAAAAGTCCTGAGAACAATAGTAAATGCCCCTCATTACGCCAGCAACAAAACCCTTCATAACGATCTTAATATACCCTACGTTCTTGAACTCATCCCTTCCAAGCTCATGAAATTCCATAGTAACCTATCCAACCACCCTAATCCTGTAGCACAGTCATTGCACTGCACCACTCATACCTACAACGGTAGTGGCCTCGTGACCTGCTATAAATACGTGACAGTGGGAGTCCTGTCAATGGCTTAGTTTCCATGTCCTGAGCGTCTATGGGTCTCGCGCTATTGGACAGCCTCCGCTGGCTCGTATCCGGTGACACGGCTGACAGCGGAGTGTTGGGACTTCCCGAGACTAGAATCCCTCTTTCGCATGCGAGGGAGGATTGTTCAACTAAATTTGCTAGATAGTTAGATATGTGTCACTGACCAAGAGCCTCCTCCGTAGCCTGTCCAGTTCCTGACAGACCGGAGGCGGGCACGCTCCTGCATGCTATGGGGGGTGACAACCATGTGGATTTGGGAGGTCTCTGGACTGTTTGTAAATACTTTATCAAAATATTTTACAAGTTACTGTTTTGGTACACATTCCACTACATCTGTGAGGTATGTGTATTTCCTATGGCATACATTGGTGTTTTCAAGAGTTATACAAAAAACCAAAGGAGGTTTCAAAACGATCGGCTTGTCATGTAAACCTTTGCAATATCCGAGTCTTCGAAAATCAGACTACCAAATTTTCACAGAGAAAGCTCATCAATAAAAGAACCGCACAAATGCTTAGCCTAGTCAGTTGGAAACTTAATCGTATTAAAGAGTTAGTATAATAATCCAATAATCTGTTTGTCTTTTATAAATTGGGGAGAGGGGGGGGGTTAAGATTTAATTACAAATTTAATAAAACTTTGACCCCCCCCTCGAACCCGAAGATGTCGGAAATTCTCGCTGGGTAACGAGGTTACACCCTGTTACCTGATTATATTAAATTTCTGTGTAGTTAGAGGAACATTCCTGGGGATGGCCGGACTTCAAAGCGATGAGAATATTAGTTATCGATCTATCAGTAACTCCAGCCCCCCGGAACTGGATTTCCGTCTAATTGCAATAATCTAGAGAAATTCATCGATACTGTATACCTTAGCTGAGGACACACAAGACAAATTCTGCAAGAAATATCATTATGATGGAATAAACGCAATTTTATCCTGGAACTAAAAGATACCCTTAGGAATTAAAATTAAAAAAACATATTTAAAAAAGAGTCCATCGTGTTGTGAAATCGGAATCTTGAACAGTTAGCTTTAGCGAGCTCATTAAAACTTTAATTAAACTGCGTTAAAGTTTTTCTGCAACGCAAGACGGCTTTACAGTTCTGAACAATTTTCTTTTTCATCTTGCGCTCTGCTGGATAATCTTTAAACTCCATTCTTATCCGGAAATTTTTTATTTAAAAGTGTCGGTAGATCTGACCGACTGCTACCAAGCCACCTTTTCCATGATAACGAATACAATTTTATTTATTTATTTCAAGGCCAACTCAACCAGTCGCAGGGGTCATTGATAATTCTAAGCCCTATAATCCTCCTCGGAGACTAAAGCGGCAGTGGCCTCGTGAACTGCTATAAATACGTGACAGTGCGAGCACCGTCAATGGTAATTTTCTCTGATCATGTCCTAAGCGTACGTGGCTCTCACGATCTTGGTCAGGTTTTTTCTCGTACCATTGTATACTCCATAAGAACTAAACAGGCACTTTGGACAACTGTGCAGACTACTTCGAAGGACATTCCATCTCTCAATAGAAAATAAATTACTAATCCACAAAGTTATACTTAAGCCAATCTGGACATACGGAATAGAGCTATGGGGGACAGCAAAAAAAAAACGAACATCAAGCGTATCCAATCCTGAGAACAATAGTAAATACCCCTTATTACGTCAGCAACAAAACCCTTCATAACGATCTTAATATACCTTACATTCTGGAACTCATCGATTCCAAGTTCATGAAATTTCATAGCAACCTATCCTAATCATCCAACCACCCTAATCCCCTAGCACAGTCATTGCACTGCACCACTCATCCCTATAATCCTCCTCGGAGATTAAAGCGGAAGTGGCCTCGTGACCTGCTATAAATACAAGACAGTGGGAGTCCTGCCAATGGCAAGTTTCTTCAATCATGTCCTGAGCGTATGTGGCTCTTGGTCCAGCATTATACAGGCTGGTACAGGAGCGTGGGGGACTCCCCAAGACTCCAATTCCTCTTTGGCATGCTAAAGGAGGGGGGAGGTGACAACCATGTGGATTTGGGAGGCCTCTAGGCTGTTTGTAAATACTGTATGAATGATAGCGTATACAATTTTATTTGTTTGTTTCAAGGACAACTCAACAATTCGCAGGGGTCATTGATGCTCCAGTTACAAGCTAGATGAAGAGTGATTACCCGATCGTCAAAATAAAAAAAAACAACTTTAAAATTTACTCATCGACCAAGAGTCCTTTGTCAATCGACAGCAATTTGCCGATATCGGCCGGAAGTACGTGTCGTTGGTGTCCAAGACGCCGGAAGTAACGGAACATCAGGTGTTCCTGGCCTATGCCTGGGCTAGTCCGAACTACTTCCTCTCTTCTGGACAGGTTCTAATTCTTCCATCTTCAGGTGACAAGTGGTTCAATGATTCCTGCTTCTGAGATCAGTCCACAATGTTTGATGGGCTAGTCACCCTTACTCCTAGCCCAAGAAATCGTGTCTTGGCATTCGGCAGTGAGCTCACATTCGCTGTCAGCCTCGTCGTCCTGGAATCCATAAGAGGTTTTCATTGAATAGCAGATTTGCGGACAGTAAATTTCGTATTGATTTCAGAGAACTATTCTCAATCAGCCGTCGAGATATTCGATACCCTATTCAATATAATAAAAATATTTTTATTTTTATTATAACCAACCAATGACTTTTATTATTTTTCGGAGGGACGCTTTGTTTGGTTTTACAATCTTTAGGCTTTCTTTTTTTTTTTTTTATAAACTCCTTTATTGCGCTATAATTACAATCTGCCTTTTATAAGGCAATAAGTAATAAGATAAATGCTCTCATTCATACCATATTTACAGTTCATCATTCACTCACTCATTCATTCATACAATATTTACAGACAGCCCAGAGACCTCCCAAATCCACATGCGAAGAGAAAGCGGAGTCTTGGGAAGTCCTCCACGCTCCTCCGTCAGCCGCGTCACCGGATACTAGCCAGTGACCAAGAGCGCGAGAGCCACAGACGCTCAGGACATGATTGGAGAAACTGGCCATTGCCAGGACTCCCACTGTCACGCGTTTATAGCAGGTCACGGGGCCACTGCCGTTTCAGTCTCCGAGGAGGATTATAGGGATGAGTGGCGCAGTGCAATGACTGTGCTACAGGATTATGGTGGTTGGAAAGGCTACTGTGGAATTTCATAAACTTGGAAGGGATAAGTTCTAGAATGTAGGGTATATTCAGATCATTATGAAGGGTTTTGTTGCTGAAGTAATAAGGGGCATTTACTATTGTTCTCAGGACTTTTGATTTAAAGGATTGGATAATCTTGATGTTCGACTTTTTTGCTGTCCCCCATAGCTCTATTCCGTATGTCCAGATTGGTTTAAGTATAACTTTGCAGATTAGTAGCTTATTTTCTATTGAGAGATGGCTTTCTATAAAGGCTTTCTACAACTATTAAAAATCAAACAAACTGGTTGAGTTTAAATTGCGAACACGATATAAACAGTAGTTTGAATGACTTCGTTTCATTATAATGATATTACTTCGTCGTTATTTAGGGACGATTACTCAATTTCCTGTGTTCAACATGCCTTTTCAATATCAAGCCATGAATAATATCAATTTACAGGACAGATGAAAACATTTGTAAAAAAAAAAAAAAAAATATTAGTACTAGTGATTAGTACCCCATACTAAAACAGTGTTAGTACATCAAAGGTTAAACGGCTTTGTATGTAGCTGGTGGCGATTGGAACAAATACGGCCCTGGACAACACAAATACAACCGACCAAGCTCGTTACTGTTCCTTTTGCATTTGTGTTAAGCTTTGTAAACGTTGCGCTTTGGAACGCAGACAGCGCAATCTGATAGGTTATAGGAGTTGGTCAGTTTTTAGCGAAGAAAAGTAATTTAGTCAATTAAAAATACAAAATACAATTACAGCCTGATGGACATAGCATAGGTACAATGTTTCAACTCGACCATTGCAATTGTATCATATAAGACTCAGTTTTCAAAATCTACGGGACAGTTGTCATAACAGGATAATCGATGACGAAAAATTCGCATTTGTTTATTGATCTGATTCCGTAAGACATTAGAAGGTGTGCCCCGACAGTGCACTATGTTTAGGACAAGAGGAGCAGGGTAGGTATTATAGGTAGTTTATGTGGTCTTGGAATGACCACGAATTCACACTCGGTACCTGAGGCGAAAACCGTCCGGATCCCAAAGGCGAACCGGAAAGAGGCTGATTGGACCGCGCGGGGAGACGCTACTAGGTAAAGTTTGTAGGGCCCCAGAGACCGTCGTCTGCATGGAAGTGTTTCCCTTCCTAGGATGTGCTAGTTTTAGCGAGACGAAGCCAGAGAATCCCACTAGGAAGGTGAGGGGTCTGACAACGCCGGACTAAAACAGAGCAAGGTTATGAAAGAGAGGTGCAGAGGTAGTTGAATAAGAAAGCCATGGTTCGAGTAGAGCAGCAGGCGCCAGTGCAGAGAGAGAGGCGCAGTGTTCACTTCAAGTGTCTGATTCTGCCTTATGCTTACAGCGAATGATAGAGCTGTTTACTTCGTCCAATCATGTGATCGTTTATTTCGGCCAATCAGAGGCTACTACGCCTACATCCCTAGTAAGCTCAAGCGGTGCCAGGATCGTGAACTAGTCCCCTCTCTCTATACGTACGCCGAAGATTTATTGATAAAAATATAGAAAGGTGTTTCCTGGTCAAAGTTTATTTGTGAACAACGTATGCCTTTTATCAAGTCCTGATAAAAAGAAAATTATCAAGGGATTATTCATCACTGGTAATATATAATTAGTGACTATGGCTAGGTGCAAAAATAAAGGTCAAACCTATCTACTGTTACATTTTAATATGAAATAGACAAATTATCCCCAAGAACCATACACAAAGAACCCTGGATCATATTAAATGAAATGTTACAAAAATGAACCCTTATTTTATAAATTTTCTTCGACTCATCTATGACTAATAAAGTACAATTTCAATAAAAGACGAGATATCGTCGTTATGTTTAGTATAGTTCATAAACACCAAGCAAAATAATTTATGAAGATAACTTTTTATGGTAAAAGTTTATGGTAAGTTTTTAATGGCAGTTTACATTGAGGCTTCATAATTAGCGGCATATAAAAGCTAGTTATCTGTTTTATAAGAGCAGTATACAACTTTAGTAAGTATAAAAGGGACTAGGGTTATACTATGGGTTATAGGACGAATTAAACTATAACATCCCCTGCACCCTGATCCCGCCCAACGATAGCGGCAATGCAGTTTATTCTCAACCACACTATCAGCAGACTTGCTTAGCTCAGCTTAATTAGGGCTTAATAGGGCTTAGGCCGCGTAATACAATCAAAATGTAGGCAAAAAATTCAATCTGTCCCTAAAATGCCTATGGATAATGACGATAAAAGGATCTTATTCATAGCATATTCAGAAAATTTGAATTTACGTTCTGGTGACAAAATGAAAGCCAAAATTGAATCGAATCGTCATATAACTGTGCAGGAGATTGTAAAACAGTTACATCTTTCACATACAACGATTGAAAATCATATAAGACGTCTTGGACTTGTTAAGAAGCTCGATATTTGGGTTCCACCACGACAATGTGAGGCCTCACACATCTTTAGCAACACGTACGAAACTATTGGAACTCGGTTGGGAAGTGATGTCGCACCCATGACGTTTACAAAACTTCTTAAATGGTAAAAATTTCAGTAATAACGGTGACCTCAAATCGCACTTGGTTGAGGTTTTTTGCTGATAAGGACCAGAAGTTCTATGAGCGCGTGGGATCGTGAAGTTACCAGAAAGATGGCATAAGGTCATCGAACAGAATGGAAGATATTTTTTTTATATTAGAATCTTGTTATTTATTTATTTGTTTGCATTTGTACTTAAATAAAGATATTATTTATAACCAACTCATTGATAATTTAGACTAGATCACGTCAATATTGCAAATAAATTGCTTCGACCCATCGATAATTTTCACAAACCCTTTCGTAGAGCTCACGGGTTGACTAGACACGACCGCTCCAAACCCGAAACAAAGTATAGCCTCTTCCATCAATAACGGAATTTGTTTTTTAATTTATTTAAAAAAAAATATTTTGCACAGCACCACTCATCCCTATAATCCTCCTTGGAGACTAAAACGGCTGTGGCCTCGTGTTGCTAAAAATACGTGGCAGTGGGAGTCCTGGCAATGACCAGTACTCCCAATCATGTCCTGAGCGTCTGTGGCTCTCGCGCTCTTGGTGAGCCTCCGCTGGCTCGTATCCGGCGACGCGGCTGACGGTGGAGCGTGGGGGACTTCCTAAGACAACCATGTTGTTTTGGGAGGTCTCTTGGCTGTTTGTAAATACTGTATGAATGAGCGACTGAATGAAAAATTGTAAATATGGTATGAATGAAAACATTTATCACAATTATTTATTGCCTAATAAGGTAGATTGTAATTGTATCATAATAAAGTTGTGTTTTTATTGTTTAGGACTTAATGCCAATGTCTTCTTTAAAAATGTAATTTTTTCTTTAAAATCGATGGTAGCTAAAATGACTCTATTCCTCTCTGTGATGGCCATTGGAAAGGGAAAAGTGGGACGACCCCCCCCCCCCCCCACTTGCACCATTCACAACCGGGCAGGATATTGCAATCGTAAAGGAGTCCTAATGAGAAAATTTACTCATTGAGTTGGTCTTATTGTCAAGAAGAGGGAGAATTGCTGGAGCGCTTAATAAATTTCCTCTTAGTCCGGGGCAAAAGCCACGGCCACTTCCAGCCTCTAAGGACGCTTATGGAAACCACCGGAGCGCGCTCCAGCCATAAATAGCAAACCAGAATTTTAATTTATTTCCTTAATTTATTTTCTGTACTGTAGACTAGCTTTATTACTTTTTATAAACTCTTGATAAAATGCAATTACAGTATTTATTAATAGAAGCACTTCCCTCCTCCTCCTCCTTCTAGGTTCAATTCAAGAATAAATTATGAAAAAACACTCAACTTAGTTTTGCTTAGTAAACTAACCGCAAGTGATGAAAAAAAAAAGATGGCTACTCGTATTTTTTAGAATTTTGCCAGTATCATGGTTGAATCAGAATGAAAGCTATAATTGAATCGAATCGTCATATAACTGTGCGAGAGATTTAAAAAAAGTCAAATGTATCACACACAACAATTGAAAATCATATAAGACGTCTTGGACTTGTTAAGAAGCTCAATATTTGGGTTCCGCTAAGACAATGCGAGGCCTCACACATCTTTAGCAACACGTACGAAACTATTGGAGCTTGGTCGGGAAGTTAAGTCGCATCCCACATACAGACCTTGCAACATCGGATTATCGTTCATTGCGAAGTTTACAAAACTTCTTAAATGGTAAAAATTTCAGTAATAACGATGACCTCAAATCGCACTTGGTAGAGTTTTTTGTTGATAAGGACCAGAAGTTCTATAAGCGTGGGATCATAAAGTTTTTTTTTTTTTTTCGGTTTCAATCAATTTTATTAAGATAAAATTACAATCTGCCTTTTATTAGGCAATGAGTAATTGAGATAAATGTTATCATTCATACCATATTTACAATTCATCATTCACTCGCTCATTCATACAATATTTACAAACAGCCTAGAGGCCCAAGTCCACAGTCAGAAATTGGCAGTGGCGTAACAAAGCTAATAAACAATTGAATTTGATATCATTGATAGATAATATTACTGAAATTTCGGTTTTCCTTTGGTGTCATACCTTCAGAACCAACCGTGCCCCGGTAATGTTCACAGATTTTTTTTTTCTTAGTGAAAAAAAAAATGGATTTTTCATAAATTTTCTTTTCTTCCTTTTTGATTTGTTCACCCGCACGTAGATTTTCGAATCTAATTGCTGAATATATTATCTGGAAGACTGATATTGATATTATTGAATTTATCTTCGTTGATTATTTGGAGTCTTTGAAACAGTGCCTCAAAAAGACGGCAACAAAAGACAGAGTATTGAAGGCATCGATGTACCGTCTGACTGACTACCTCGCCCCGAGCACTGTACGGTAAGTGTGTCAGGAAAGACCACCTTGTCTAACCTGATAGACACCTACCGCCGCCCTGGGTGACACTGCGTCCACATATTGTACCGGCACTTAGCAAACTTCAAAGGGACTTAACTGTGTCAGAGCATGAGGACTTAACTGCTTACCTCCGCTCGAAGCGTCTAATTGTATTTGGGTCTTGTCATTCGACTCAGGCCAGGGGGGGGGGTTCCTCTAAATGTCACTTACTAGTAACGAGAGTTTATTATTTTAACGGCCGTCGATGTCACTTGCGGGGGGACTAAATTGATTGTAACCTTGTGAATAATTTTATAGTGTAAGTAAGTAAAGAGTCTACAATGGCAAATGATCCGAAAAACAGGTCTAAACGTTTTTACTTTGAACAGAGGTTGTTCGAAGAACTAATGGTGATGGCAGGAATATTGCAGCAGCACATCATTGAATACGACCCGGTGAAGGCTGACCAAGAGCACGAGAGCCACAGACGCTCAGGACTCCCACTGTTACGCATTTATAGCTGGTAACGAGGACACTGCCGTTTTAGTCTCCGAGGAGGATTATAGGGATAAGTGGTGCAGTGCAATGACTGTGCTAGGGGATTAGGGTGGTTGGATAGATTACTTCGAATTTTTATGAACTTGGAAGGGATGAGTTGAAGAATGTAAGGTATATTAAGATCATTATGAAGGGTTTTGTTGCTGACTATAGGTCTCAGGACGTTTGATTGAAAGGATTGGATACGCTTGATGTTCGACTTTTTTGCTGTTCCCCATAGCTCTATTCCGTATGTACGGATTGGCTTAAGTATAAGTTTGTTGTTGATGTAATAAGAGGCATTACGGTAGTGACAAACTTTTGGAGGAGTTTCTTAAATCTTAAAAGTTTTTAATGGGGGGAAAATGGTGGAATAGTCAAAGCCCTAGTTGTGAAGTTATTAAATAGGTACAAGGTTCAACGTACCGAGAAATGTTTTCTTTGGCTGTCAATTATTAATAATTCGAAAAGAAAATCCTTCGAGTTTTTGTAACCCCCCATCGGAGACTATAGATCCCGAAGAGGGCCGATGCCAGCTAAAATATATTTCATTAAGCTAAACGTTAACTTGTGCGAGGCTAAGCAGGTTAGGTCCTTATTTAAGCTTATTAAAGACTTCAGACCAGTGGTTCGCAAGTAAGCCACGAGGGGGAGCAAACGCACAGATTAAGTCGCGGCTAAGTATACACAGGAAAATTCAGTTACTGTCAGTTTAATTTTTTTTTATAAAGTATATATTAAACAAGAGGGGTCCAAAAAAATGTATCCACTGGTTAACAGTCCATAAGTTGCAAACTAATTGACTAATTAAATTTTTGGTGAAAGTGTAGCTTAAAGTCCAACTTAAAGATATCAAAATTTGCCGAACACTTGAGCGACTCACTCCAGTTTCACGGGCACACTGTCTCACAGACTTCTGTGGTGAGCGAGTGAATTGTTGTAACACAAGATGGGAGTTAAATGGACTTGTTACTGTTACAGGTCGTCCAGATCGCTGTTTGTGTACATCTTTAACACAGCCTTCGGCTTCAAATTTGTCTCGAATGCGGCGAATCGTTAAACGTGTCGGTGGCTCTGTTTGATACACATTTCGCCATTGCCGTTGAACCTCATTAATGTTTTCGTACTTGAAATACCACTTTAAAACAGACTTCCTTTCATCAAATGTAAGCCTTACGCCAGCCATGTTTACTCGAGTAACAAGGTACAACTAACAATAAAACACTAACTATCTGGCGACTGTCATCTGACAAAACAACGCTTGTATGGCGATTGCCGGAACTACAAACTAAATTTTACACTAGCAAAAATGAGACAACTCCGTCAATTAGTTTGCAAGTTATGGACTTTTAAACAGTGGATACATTTTTTTGGACCCCTCTGTATTAGCAGTTATGTAATATGACAGCAATTCCATTTCAAGTACTCAACACTATTAATTATACACTTCAGGCTTTGGTTAATAGGAGGGTGTCCCCAAAAGAACTTGGGGCTATTTTTGTACAAAGTGATTTATGTCATGTTTTTTACACAAAAAAAAACCTTCAAATTTACACTCCATTGCAGTCGACACACTTACACTGGAGTCCGATCCGAACCACAATCCACTCTTCCTAACATTTTTTAAATTCCTCTTCTGTGAAGTCAGACAGCACCTCCGTCGTTTTTCGTGTCCCTTTTCACGAATAAAAAGAAGTCGCAGAGGGCAAGATAAGGTGAATAGGGAGGATGGGGCACAGCAGTCACACCATTTTCGGTCGAAAATCGGCACACAGTGAGGGATGTACAACTTCTTTGATGGTCCGTCGTCGATCTTCCTGGACGATTTCGCGGAGTTTTGCAACGTTCTTGTTGGTTTGGATCATTAATTAACATTTACCCACTTTTAAAACGGGAAAACCATTCAAACACTTGACGTCATAGCATCATCATTGCATTGCATTAACATTTCAAGACTTCATGTGCCAATTTGTCCGAGCAGGAAGAAAAACTTTGACGGCACTTGGCATACCGACTGGTGAAAAGTTTCTTTACACGGTCCTACCGGTGAGACTCAGAACTACAAAAACTTCACCACAAACCACATCAGTTCGGTTCATTTTGGGTACGCCCTCGTATCGTAAAAGAATTAGCTACTACGTCTATCACACAACGTTAAAAGTCAAAAACTCACGACCGCTTGTCAAAAATATTCAATACCTTTCAAACAGATCTCAATTTTTTTTTGGGGGGGCCTCCCATGTGTAAAATATATTAGCAATTTGAAAGTTAGTTTTTATTCATAACGATCATTATTGACAAATAAAATGGAGGAGCTGATACCACCTTTTAATAGCGTCTCTTTGTCGTTTTTTTTATTTTTTTAAATTTAAATTGTATATCAATAACATTTTTATGATCAAATTGAATTGTATTGTAAAAATAAATATACAGTTAGATAAAAAAAAAAGCTGGAATATGTACTGTTAAGACCTTAAGTGTGAAAACTGGTATCCAAGGTAACAGGGTGCCGAACAAAGAAAGTAGTCGATTTGAGTCAGTGGACTTTGAGAGCGATATGTAGTTACTAGACCTTCACACAGAACATATTTGCCCCCCCCCCATTATATACTTGGCATGTATATGTTAGACAAGAGAGTATGGAGAAACCTATCCCCAGACAACAAGGAAGCGTGTATTCATAACGTTACCCATCTTTGTTTGTATGAGGAAAATGTCATTTCTACAGCCAATTATGATGAAAGTATGCACTTGAGCTATCTATATGGATAAATGAAACATTATAAACTGTAAATGTCATTTTACCCCTAGTAAATAATTATTGATAACCTCAAAAAAAAATTTTTATGATTGATTAAAGCTATTGTTAAGATGAGCTGAAATAAATCCTTAAAAAAAGTTGAATTTCTATCTGGATACTGGATATATTGTATTGGACAAAAAGTCCGTTCGGTTTTTGTCGTCACGAAACTTCAAGCAGTCTAATATGTAGCTAACTTCATACAGAAGATACTGGAACAAAACAGCAATTATATCACCGATTGAATTAGTCGCTTTGTGTTTAAAAGTTGTGTCTTATTTTCGCTTAAAAAACCGGACTTTTTGGCCAACCTATCACATATTTTTTTAATTCACGTGTTTCGTATTGTAATTATTTAATTTTTGCTCTTCTCCCGTGATGATTGACAGATCGACTACCGTGGAAGTGGAAATACATCATTGAATTATGACTTGATATGCCTTTATATGCCGACACGTACCATGGAGTTGATAACGGAAGAAGCCTAACTGCCCATGTGACAATCACCTGCGGTAGCTAACAGCCTGTCTCCCTAATTTAAATAGACTTGGCTATCTGTGTCAGGGAGAGTGAGGCGGGCTCAGGGATTCGATTATGCACATCGATTAGGGCAGAATGGATCGATAGTATCAGGGGATAATAATAATTCGATAGGTGGAATTTTTAGATTGGTATCGAAATTATTCGTGAAAGTTGTCCAGTGTGGTCCAGCTTTGATTTGCTCATACCGAGGCGGCTCCAACTCGCTCACATATTTAATATAGGCAGTTGAAATAACTATTGCGCAGGTGCGAATTCCGAAGAAAACATTCCATGAAGTGGCCAGTCAATCGGGCATAGCGAGTACCCTGAACCCCCCCCCCCCCCGGAGTCGTCCAACTTTAAAAAGAGGTAACATTTGACACTGGGAAGGAAGGCCAAATGTAGCGGTCTCCATAAGCCACGCCTGTCATAAATAAATAAATTAGTTGGTCCAAAAAAAAAAAATATACACATTTCTATAATTTCGATTTGACTTCGGCATTTAAATAAAGAATTATTCATAATATGATGCCTATAAGAGATTTACTTTATGGCCACAGGTACATAAAATAAAAGTAACCTTATGCAAAATAATAAAGGAATGAATTGAAACATCTTTATTGTGCTAAAATTACAATCTGCCTTATGAGGCAATAAGTAATTGTGATAAATGTCCTCATTCATACCATATTTACAATCTGCATTCACTCGCTCATTCATACAGCATCTACAAACAGCCCAGAGACCCCCCAAATCCACGTGGTTGTCACCACCCTCGCATGCGAAAGAGAAAGTCTTGGGAAGTCCTCCACGCTCTTCCGTCAGCCGCGTCACCGGATACAAGCCAGTCGAGGCTGATGAAGAGCGCGAGAGCCACAGCCACTCAGGACATGATTGGAGAAACTGGCAAAATAATAAAGGATGTTAATTATGATCAATTACTTGAAATTAAAAAATTACTATTTTCCTGTCGTAACAAATTGAAGGTTCCGGCTTGCAGGTTATAATAAAATTATAATACATTTTCGCAATATTAACGATTCCCTTAATTGTGTGATGTATCTGTTCGGTGATTTCGAGATTTTTTTTTGATTTTTTAAATTTATTTCCTGTAAACTTTAATTGGTTGTTTTGTTTGCTGTTCTTCGTTATATAGACTTGCACATATGAGAAGATATGTTGGCTTTAATTATTGTTGATACACCTTGTGGTCGAGGCGTCTCTATCGCAACAATTCCATTATATTTTAATTCACTGCTGCCTTTCTGGACAAAACTCAAGCTTTTGACAGAGTTTGGAACACAGGTTTGCTTTACAAGCTCGAAATATATTTACCATAGACCATTTTCCTAATCCTACAATCCTACCTTTCAAACCGCTTCTTCCAAGTCCACGGTGGTTTAGAATATTCTACATACTATCCCATAAAAGCATGAGTTCCACAGTGTCCTGTGTCCCGTCCTCTATAACCTTTACACCGCCCATGTCCCCTCAACCTTCTTGGCCGCATTTGCAGATGACACTGCAGTCTTGTCATCCCATCCAGACCCTGATATAGCATCCCATAACCTTCCAAAACACGTCGATGAGATCGAGTGTTGGTGCAAACAATGGCGGATCAAAGTGTTCCCATGATGCACAATGAAGCAAAATGTTCCCACATTACCCTTACCCCGCAAGTCTTGTCCACTAGTTTATTTTAATTTCATTCCTCTCCCTGTATCCGAGATAGTACGGCCGTTTATAACAAACGGCTGACCTGGAACCCACATACGAGGCTAAAAAGACAAGAACTAAACAGAAAACATCTCCCAATAGAAAATAAATTACTAATCTACAAAGTTATACTAAAGCCAATCTGGACATATGAAATAGAGCTATGGGGGACAGCAAAAAAGTCGAACATCAAGCGTATCCAATCCTTTCAATCAAAAGTCCTGAGAACAATAGTAAATGCCCCTTATTACGTCAGCAACGAAACCCTTTATAACGATCTTAATATACCCTACATTCTTGAACTCATCCCATCCAAGTTCATGAAATTCCATAGTAACCTATCCAACCCCCCTATTCACGTAATACAGTAATTGCACTGCACCACTCATCCCTATAATACTCCTCGGAGACTAAAACGGCAGTGGCTACGTGACCTGCTATAAATGCGTAACAGTGGGAGTCCTGCTTTCCAAATCATGGCCTGAGCGTCTGTGGCTCTCGCGCTCTTGGTCAGCTTCCACTGGCTCGTATCCGGTGACGCGGTTGATGGAGGAGTGTGGGCGACTTACCAAGACTCCGCTTGCTCTTTGGCATGCGAGGGAGGTGACAACCATATGGACTTGGAAGGTGTCTGGGCCGTTTGTAAATATTTTATGAATGAACCAATGAATGAGAATTGTAAATATGGTATGAATGAGAACATTTATCTCAATTAACTGTGAATTACCAGAAGCCTAAATACCTTTAATTATATAAGTCGTCTGTACAATATTATATTGAATCCTTCAAGTCTATTATATTGTCACGCTTGAGATCGGATACTGTAAATGTTTGTATAATAATTTATGATTTAAATCTGAATAAATACTGAGGACTACCGAAATGGCCCCTATTCTGTTCAGATATTGCCACTGAGGCAGGACTGAATTCACTATCGTAGCAAATATATATAGTCTTGGACCGGGAGAGCTTTTCCCCGCCGAACCACTTCGGTCCTATTTCCCCGGCCCGCTGTGGGAATATATTCCCCCCCATCTCCCCCCTCTTAAATGTATCCCTATTTTATAAACTCTTATCGCGCCGCAGTTATTCCTTTATTCGACTACGGATATTCCTTGAAAGTAACATTCCCTTTCAATCAGTGGGCTCACTCCTGGAGAAAACATTTACAGCAAAGTTAATAGAGGGAAAAACTATCAATGAGGTTGGGTTTAACTATTTTTTTTTTATTACCCAACTCTTTACAACTAGATTTCTTATCGACTTCCATTTCAATATCAACGTTCCTAAAAAGTTCAAGTAAATGTACATGCATGATGTGTACAATGAAGTAAATGTACATGCGTGATGTGTGCAATGTAAGTAAACGTACATGGGTGATGTGTGCAATGTAAGTAAATGTATATGCATGATGTGTACAATGTAAGTAAACGTATATGCATGATATGTACAATGTAAGTAAATGTATATGCGTGATGTGTAGAATGTAAATAAATGCATATGCGTGACGTGTACTAGGCATATGCGTGATATGTGCAATGTGAGTAAATGTGTATGCGTGATGTGTGCAATGTAAGTAAATGTATATGCGTGATGTGTACAATGTAAATAAATGTATATGCGTGACGTGTACTAGGCATATGCGTGATATGTGCAATGTAAGTAAATGCTGGTATATCCATACCGAGAAATAGTATGGAACAGAATTAGTATCTATTATGGTAGATATGTTGTTTTTTGGGTCATTGAAATTGCATAAAGTTTGTTTTTATTTTTTGAAATCCAACGTGGATGGGGTTTTAGAGAGTAAAATAATGGAATGTAATTTAAACATTTAATTTTCCAAAAAAAAATAATTTTATTTGTCTGCGGTGTGGAGAAGAATTTTCTTTATTGATTACGGATATTCGGTTTAAGTGGAGTAAGCCTCTATAATTTCAGATAGATTGAATAATTTCTAAGACCTTTATCATTTATGCAGACAGACAGACGAAAAACAGCGACCCGTACCTGAAAGACAGTAGAACAGACTCTCATTTCGGGATTATTGCAATAATTTTAAACCGAGACATCAGCTGAAAGGCAATTGGGAGTGTGTTTTCAATCAGCCAGGAGTTTTTTTCACAGTGCAGATTGGTATTTCATATATCAATTATTAGATGAAAATCCGCGGCAAAAGAGCGAATGTTATGCAGGAGTGTTATGTGCCTCCCAGGTCGATCTCAGACCACATAGACATTCCTCACCGAGTATTGATGGAATTTTGTGGCCAGAACTGTCGTCGCCATGCGATAACGGCAGAGCCGGTACTATATTTAAATAGGCTGAGCGCCATGGATCCCATGGTTTGTCGAACAAATATCTGTTTTATCTGAAACATTGCAACGGTTAGCAAATACCTCCATTATATCGATATATTTCCTTCTGTACAAAAATTTTGTTTTGCAAAAATGTATTCATCGGCCCTAGTAAGAGCTACATTAAATAATATCAAAATACTTTTGAGATTATGTAATAGTTTTTTACAGACTCCTAAACACTCGATAATTGGCGCCACGCCAGCAATGCCGTGAACCTGATTGTATAGTGACAATTTATGTGCCTTGAGTTAACACATCTTGAGTGTTGGAAGAGATGGCAGAAAAACGGACCACAGCAAACCTAGAAGGGCTTGACCACCTTTGTCCAGGAATGAGATCCTATATGTTTATGCCGAATACCTACCAAGGAACCAACCGACCGCTTTCACTCTTCACTCTGTACTTAGGGTAGGGACCTTAATTTTTCACTGTACCCAGGTCTAATTTGTTTAATATAATTGTCAATCGGTTAATGGTTGTCGGGAATGTCCCCACTGGGGGAAAACGCCCGCCGCGGGCTAGGGTCACTACGACCCGGCCGCTCTCCGGCAAGCGTCAAGAAATAAATAAAATGGGTAGACCTTTGCTGGTGGCCTAGTCGACGGGCAGCTTTATTCGTATTGATTCGACTCCATAATATCTTTTAGAAGGTGTGTCCCGCGGTGCACTATGTTCAGGAGAAGAGGTATAGGGTAGGTATTATAGGTAGTTTATGTAGTCTTGGAATGACCACGAATTCACACTCGGTATCAATGGGTAGGCGAAAAGCGAGTGTAAACCGGAGAGAGCCAGAATAGATCATTGGGGGAGACACTACAAGGTAAAGTTCGTAGGGCCTCGGCAACAGTCGTCAGCGAGGAAGAGGTCTCTTCCAAGGAGGTGGTAGTTTTAGCAAGACGAAGGCAGAGAACCCAGGAAGGTGAGGGGTCTGACTAGGCCGGACTAAAACACAGCGAGGTTAGGAAAGAGAAATGCAGAGGTAGTTGAATAAGAAAGCCATGGTTCGAGTAGAGAAGCAAGCGCCAGTGAAGAGAGAGAGAGAGAGAGAAAGAGAGAGAGAGAGAGAGAGAGAGAGAGAGAGAGAGAGAGAGAGAGAGAGAGAGAGAGAGAGAGAGAGAGAGAGAGAGAGAGAGAGAGAGAGAGAGAGAGAGGGCAGAGAGAGAGAGAGAGAGAGAGAGGCAGAGAGAGAGAGAGAGAGAGAGAGTAAAAACTTAAAAAAAAGTTTTAAATTAATATCATCAAGGGAGAGTTGTGAGATCTCGTTAGTATGTTTTAGATTGTGATAAATGCCTCTAGACTTTATTTCATTTTTTTTTTAAATTAAACATTAATCAAGCCAATTTCGCCATTAAATTTTTCATGTACAGCTTAATAGTTTAGGTTTTGTTTCCATAGATGAATCCATTTTTATTTTAAAACATCTTGTTAGACCAACTTTGTTGCATAGATGCTTGGATGCCGAATCCCAAAAATCCTATTCTACCAACAGAAAAATATTGAACAGATCGATTAAAGAGTTCATATCGATATTCGTCGTTCGTCAACTCTCTCGACAATCCAACGATTGATTCATTTATTTTGATACAACTCCGCAACGTTTACTGTGGCACTGTAAGCGAATGTCTTTCGGCTGTATTATTTTGTATATTTTTGTTCAAACTAACTTTGAAATTCATGTTTTTGTACCTTATTGTCTTCATCTTTTCAGGGGGGGGGGGATGTCTTTATTCAGTGTTTTTTTTTTATCCATCAGGGTAATTCTGCTAGTAGTTGAATTAAACATTTTCGAACACGTTCCTCATTTAAAAATCATTAAATTTTTGCAGGACGTAAAGGGGTGTTTTTAAAAACCCACTCATTAGAGGTACAGATGTTCGGAGTGAAGGACACAGGGAGTTATATTCGAGGTAATTCGAGGTATATTCGGTGTAAATGTCCCTCCTCGACGACAGCGCGGTAGTCGAGTACCGCCACTTGAAGCCGTGAAAGGAAAAGGTCACATAGGCCTCTCTAGCGCCTCGTTAACAAGTCCGTGCCTATTAACGATTCACAGTCCCTTCCAGTCAGAGCTCCTTTAAGCGAAAAAAAAACAACACCACTCTCA